>OZ026597.1:24350971-24380971 GCA_964020085.1 Micromussa lordhowensis | reverse complement strand
GTTGCGAATCTTTGAGGGATAACCGGACGAGAAACGCTTGCGCTGCGGGCTGCTACGGCGTCGCGCAAAAATAATGGGGACACTTTACAAGCACCTCTTGCCCCTTATTTAATGTTGCAAAGGTGAAGCATTTTTCAATTAAAATCATTTTCACCTTTGCAAACGAGGAGGTGGACGAAGACGTGTCCCAAAGCTAAAAAAAGCCAGAAAAGCTTGTTGAACTAGTGACGGATACTGTTTATTGTTGGTGTGGACATTTCTTTCTTTTCTCACGACCTGTATTTTTATTGGCAGCACTAATTCTTGGCGCTGAAATTGTCTATGAGCAAGCTGTTTTGGCAGCTCCTTGAGCAGGGATCGGGGTGGAAGGAATTTTAGTCTGACACATCCTAACAAGCTCTCCTTCCCTCCACCACCTACTCTAACTATTCTAAGAGTTGCCAACAGAGCTTGTTGCTTTAAACAAAATCATGTTTAAATAAAAGCTTTTTGTTGTTGTTTATGTTGTTGCTACTGCTCGCAGGCTAGCACTGAAAAGGGTCCAAGTCCTTGGGAACCTTGAACCCTGAGTAGCCTCTTTGTTGTTTGTGTTCGTGCAAAGCGCTCTTTGAATGATTGAGAAAAAAAAGTTAGGAAACCTGGCAAAGTTCGTTGTCGTATCTTTTTGTTGGCTATTTTGGGAGTTGACCCTGCACAAAACCTGTTAAAATAGTTGTTATGCGTGCTCATACAACTAACCAAGCATTGCGATTATGTAATTCATGTATAGTCTATGGGCTTAAAGCGATGTCAGTACAGTGTCAAGGGCCTTCCAAAATAACTCTTAGCCTGTTGGTTTGCTTCTTTGATGTTTACCGGGCTCCCTAACCATTTCCCTCTATTAACTATGCCTCAGCAAATGTTTTCTTATTTCAATGTAGAAATGGTCGGTAGGCCCCAGTGATCTTCCCACGGCTCTGATCCGGTCTCTTCAGATGGCTCTTCACACGGTCAAAGTTCCTGTGGTGTTCGAAGGGGAACTGGTGATGAGTTTTGATGTCAGTATTGTTAAACAGTAGTGGGTCATGTCACAGCAACATGGTGACAATAATACCGTATAATAAGAAAATGCAAAGCGATTAATTTACAACGTTTAGGTTAATATTGTTGGTTCATATACATTGACTGGAAGTAGTCTATGTAGGAAGTGTATTGAAATTTTTGTCCACTTGGAGGGTTACTTTCGGCCACAGAGGTTGTATAGTTTAAAGAAATTTGCGCAATACCGGGCTAAGCACTAAAATGAAGTCCGTTAACAACGCAGAAATAACCCAAAGGGCGTCTATTAGTTTGAGTTATCTTGAGGAGGTAATCTAAACAGATTGAGTAGAGGTCTAATAGATCATTTTTTGAGTATTCCATGCTTCAACTTGAAACATTTGACACTCGTGTCTAGCTTGCCTGTCTTAGTAATGTATCACCTACTGTACTGGGAAGATGAACAGGTGTAGTTTACACAACAACTTTGTAAGTAGCCGCACCATTTTAAACATACTCTTTGCTTACAACAAAACAACAACAGCAACAACAGAAACTTTTGTTTCACCCAAGAGTTAGAAATTACAATGTTTTGTGAGAGTAAAAACGAAAATGATACGGGTGCTGGCTACCCGAAGTAACGTAAGAGTTCAAAATGCTAGGCAGCCAATTAAAAGAAAATATATTTTACATGTTTAGGTCTGGGACACAAACAAACAAACAAACATAGATACACACAAAATAATAGAAACAAACAAAGCTGAGCAACAAAACGAACAAAACGTTTTCATATTGATTGCCATCACTGGCTTCCTGAAATTTCCATATGGGCTAAAAAGATAAGGACGCCAATAGTTGCAAGATTATACAAATAGAAACGCTTGATCAAAGATAATGAAGTCAAAGTTTAAATCCCACACAAATTAAATCATATTTTACCGAGAAATAATCTGGTTTATACCAACTTACATGTAGATTAAAATACAATTTCCATGTGGCTTAATGTAATAAGATGGTCCAAGAAAAAGACGCTACAGTTTTTTTGAAAAAAGAAAAAAAAAAGAAAAAAATGTCAACGGATGGCTCAAAGCTAAGGACGGCAACTGTCAGGAAAAAACATAAAGGTACCTAAAGCAGGAAAGACGCGTTTGTTAGTCTCAAACGGTCGATGATTTATGCTGGATGTGTAGTGGGTTTGTTAATGTTCCTGTATTTCTATTTCGACACAAGGAAATGACAATGAACTCCCATGCGATGGGATCCCTGGCGTCATGGGTACACAAAGGAAAGTTTTGCTTTCCTTTATTGATTCAATGGTGTAATAGCAACAAACACCTGTACTGACAACTGCATGCGAAGCACTGTTGTGTAGTTAGCTCAATGTTCTTCGCGTTTTTTAATGTTCGTGCGCGTGTTTTTTCTAATCTCTTTTTTATTCCATGAAATGGTAACCCAATGTGCAAAAACACTGCTCAGTTCTGCGACTTATCTTGCACTCACGAAAACAAGTTATGTTTTTAATACTTTTTTGGAATTTAACGTGGAGAGGTCATGCTTGGTGTTAACCGGTCTGAAAAATAATGCAAGTACTTGTGGCAAGCCAAAAATGTTACTCTTGCTTGCCGCTGCCACAGCGATCCCTGAGGGAGTAGATTTTTGGGATGCTATCCGTAAATTTGATTTAGTTGTTATTGATGTAGGGCTTGAGTCATTTGTTAGTTGTCAGAAAGGATATTGGTCTCCAAACACGATCTGTCAGTATAATGTCCGGCTATTTTGTCAGTTGTCATACATGAGTTAAAAGATCGAAACGCGATTAACTTAATCTCTGGGACGAAAACCGGTGGCTCGGTCTATTCTTAAAAGGGGAGTTCAAACCGAAAGAAATGCACCCCGTTCTTCCCCCCAACCTCATCGCTGGATTTGCTTCCCTGAGCTTGCATGATTTTCCATTTACGTCGTTCTAAACTCAAATACCAATAGATGGAAGTGCTGTGGAGATCCCAAAATAAACCTAAACCAAACGAAGCTTTGATATGCTCTGTAAGGGGGGCATTTTTGGCACTGTTTTTGGTAAAGGGGGGGGGGGGGAAGGTAGGGGGTATTAAATAAAACGACTCTAGAAGCGAGTTAGTTCAAAGAGTACTGTGCAGTACGAAAAGTTCTCTGGACCGACCGGTCGAAACAGACAAATTCATAAAGCAACAAACAAACAAACGGAAAAAACAAGCGGATAATTCCTCGAATTTGAAACAAAACTCTCTGAACTACCGATGAAAAAGTACGAAATAAAGTGTGGAGCTGGGGTTTTTATAGTGGAAGAAACCTGAACACAAATCCATCAGGGGCTTTTACCTGCAATGGGGCGTGGCCTACCTATTCTTGAGGAGGGGGTGTTATTTTCGGACAGCGATGGCAGATACGTTATTACTTACAAACTCGTTCTACCGCTTAACCTGTCATTTAATGACTTGTTTTATTATTTCCCTTAACCGTTTCTTAACCTCTTAAAAAAACATACTCCGCCGTTTTATATAATTTAAGGCGGGGGTAAACATGAATAGGCGTGAAATTTGAAGTGATATAAAAAAGGAAATTGTTAGGATTAAGATGGGTTGAAAACACTACCAGACAGTTGACCCCCGCAAAAGAGAGCACCAGGTTGGTAGGGGACTGTTTGGTATCCGTCTACTAATTCTTCACTTCAAATTTCAATTTTCCAAATCCATCAGATCTTCAACATTTCATATTTTCCTCAATTTAACCTATCCTTTGAGAAAAAATCTCTTTCCCAAAATCACCCAAAAATTTACACAAAACTGCCAAACAGTGGTTAATGAGATAAGCAGAGAGATTTAGTGTCGCTTGAAACGTGACCGAGATATTGTCAGAAAGGTCGTGTTAAGCGACCTCAAAACAGCTTTCACGTTTACCCCCGCCTTAACTTTATTGTAGGAGGCCATTTTTAGCTTGGATAAAAATAAACAATTTTTGTGTTAGACACAAACATTGTAACATTGTTTTTGCGTTTGTAGTATTTAAATGTATTTAAATTTATAGTACCAGATAAAGAATAGCGAAAAGCAAATAGCTGCATAGAAATATTATGAATTTGTTAGTCCTCTGTTATTAAGATTTTCACGTGTCACGTGTTAGATGCACCTCATTGAAAGAATAAAAACTAATTTAACTTTTGTAGCTCAGCTGTAAGCTTGGTAAACGTCCTTCTTGTAATGTTCAGGAACAGTTTTCGTCCAACATCATGCTCGTTAGAGCCCTTAACGTCACGAGATTACAGTCAGTGGGGTGGGGGAAAGGAGGGAGTAGGGGTGAAATTCCTGGTTTAGGGTTGAACTGTACCTAGACTGTTCACAGCCTTTCGCGTGTTCAACGATCGAATGAGACTACGAGAAAATAGAGGGCTGTGAACAGATTAAACACACCCGAAAATCCCGTGAAATCGAATTTTATTGCGTACAGGAACAATAATGGACGTATGTCACAGAAAAATATAGATGTGTTAAGTGAACATAAAGATATAGAAAACACTAAAGAGATAATGATAATGAACGAGGATAGTAAAGATTGGCGGAGTTCTTCCACCCGAGCCACTGAACGAGAACTGAAATTACTCAATGATGTGTTTGGTAGTTACATACATTCCTTACTAAATACATTATTTCCTTACAAATCAAAATTTACCAAAAGAAACGCTAATTATAATAACAGATACACTTAGAATAAAAACGAAAACTACACTTCCAATTCATTAGCTTCTCAAAACCATTGGTTCTTCTCCCGCCTCCAAAAAAGACTTGTGGCAAGGAGTCTGTGACTCCAGGGTGTGACAGTCTCTGTCAATACTTGCTTGGTTATCTCGCATTCTAATCCTTGGGTAGAGTGACCTTTGGTTCTTTGTGCTTTTCACTTATTTCAATATTCCACGAGTGGTTATCCCTGACTCAACCTTGAGAATCTTTCCAAGATCTTTTGATTTGTGACTCATGTCTCCAACTCCTTAGGCTGGTAAGTACTTGGTGTATCCCTTATCATAGTGTATTTAGAACGTAGAATATTTATCTTTATTATAGTGTATTAGATACACTATAATATCTGGAAGGGATACATGAAGTATTTAGGCTTAGGCTCGATAACCAGCCGCTGTTCGGGAAGGGAGCCCGGGCTCCTCCCAGGAGGACTCGGTGGTGGAAATCGAGCCTACCATCTCTGCAACCCTGTCGGTATTTGTTCAAAAGCGAATGCCCTGATAAGTGTCGTCTTTTGTCTTACTCCGTTATCACCCTTTGTATTACTTATTTTATGTTACATCAGTTACACAGTAGATAATGTGCAAGGGTCTGTTAGTTTATCAAAAAACCGGTTCCGGCATGCAGGAAGGACGAGCTTGCGCTTTCTTCCTGGCGCTCTTGTTTCAAACGTCGCGGACATCAGTGTTAAGCCTCGGCTAAACGATCGCAACATTTCAACGCAACACATCTCAACATTGTTGGATGCAGCATGTTGCGCGCGTGTTGGCCACCCTGTTGCGACATGTTGGGTGTTGTTGGCTCAAATTTGAAAATGGTCAAATTTTTCACGCAACATTTGTGGATGTTGCATGATGTTGTAGTCGTTTGGCCAGGTTCGTACAACAATGTTGCGCCCGGGCATGCGCACTGGTTCGATTTTCAATACCCAACACGTCGCAACAGGGTGGCCAAACCGGCGTGCGCCCAACAATGTTGCTATATGTTGCATTCAAATGTTGCGATCGTTTGGCCGGGGCTTGCAAATACTGGGCCAACAATGTTGCGATATGTTGCGTTGCAATGTTGCGATCTTTTGGCCGGGGCTTAATTACTCGCTCAGTACAAGCTCGCTGGGGTTTAGCAGCTCAACTAGTTACCGGTCCTGAAAAGCTGTTTTTTGTTTGCCGTGTTTACGTTCAAGATCTAGATATTAATAGTTTTGAAATCCCAACGATAAAAAACATCGGAAAAACGAAACAGAATGGACTGCTTTTTGAGCTAAGAGCCGAACTAGTATTCCGTAGTATTCCTTATGGCTTCGGGTCCGTAAAGTTACGGGGCATTCGAGAATGGGACCCGAAGTCACTTTGCAGGCTTTAGCCGAGCATTGGAAGTACGAACAAAGTAAGTAAAGCTGTTTGCTAGGCTGATTACAGAACGCACGTAGATGACTGAATCGAACAACTCGGACTGGTACGCTACGAAAGTCCTGATCACAGATGTGTTGTTGTTGTATTCAGTATTTGCAGAAAGGTTATCCCGGTGTAACCGGTTAGGCTTGAGAAATTAAATCCAAGAGAGGTAATATCTCTCTTCACAAACGACACACACAGACGCCTGAGTGCTTTTCCGAGTATCGAGTCAATTTTAAGTCACTAGCACATATTCTTATCCCCTGGGGGAAAGGGGTACTTCCGTAAATTTCGGATAGGGGTGTGCCGCGAAGGGTCTTAAACCCTGACCCTATTTAAGGATAAAGGTTAAGGCCCAAACCCGAAAAATGACACCCTATTGAAGGGAAAATAAAAAATTAAGAACAGCGTGTACGGGTCGGCTTTATTTTGTTTGTGTAACGCTGGAAGTTAAGGTAATTCCCTTGAAATTGTTCTACTATCAAACTCTTTTTGAAACTTGGCAAAGTTAACATTCATGATATGACCATTAAAAAAATGCAATAAAAAAAATGGGGTCACCGTGCTTGTTTACGCGTCAACAGGCTCTTAAAATGGGGTATTTTTACTGGTTGTGCGTTAAAAATTCGAATCATCTTCATAGAGAATTAAGTCTTGATTATTTGAAAGACACAGCATTTTATCTTGAAAGTAGAGCTTCTTTTATTCAAATAAGTAGTATTGCTTTATTTAAGCCGTTTTTGATTGCCTGGTTACGGGAATATTGTACTTTTTCGAACAGTTCCGTGCTTAGCTTGAAGTCCTCACCTTGGCCAAAATATACCCAGTATGAAACTATTTTGCAAAAAAAAAATCATGTTCTACTATCAACCTTTTTTCCTTCTTAATGTCCCAGTTCCGCTTAACTAACTTAGTTACTGTAAGACCTAATTACTAAAGAGCAAAGACACGTTTGGCGTAATTAGGGGGAACACCGCTCAGTGGTTGGCATGACAGACAACTTCCCATAGCGTGACAATTAAAAGGCACTACGAGCTGCAAAGCAGCAACGCGCCATGACAGATAACATCTAGGAGCGCTACGAGCTGAAGCTTAGGCCGGCCACGCGCTACAGTGAAGCAAAAACGGCTCGACCTAAAGCCAGCAACGCGCAAAGGTATACGAAACGCCGACCGATGAAGCCTCACTTATCTCCCCAGCAGTGCTGGATCGGACAAGAGTATTGGCAGCTAGGTCGAAGGACATAAAACTGAGAACGTAAACAAATACAAAGCGAGGCTTGGGGAAGTCGCTGTGGAGACTTAACCGAACCAAAGCTGAGAGAGGTGACCCCAGTTTATTGAATATAACACAAGAACAAAACCCCCTAAGGGAGGGAGGGAGGGAATTGAAATACAAATTCACTTAAAATGTGAGTAGTAGCTCAGGCACAGCTAAGAAAATATGACTATGGACCTTGAACAGGGACTTTTATAGCTAGACAGAGCCTGTGACTACAACCAATGGATAAACCTGTACCATGGCAGGGCAGGACACTACGTAATATATATTTAGGACATAAAGGAAGGATTCACTACTTTAACCACTAAATACGGCCGAAAGAAAGTGTAACTAGACGTTATTGCAACATGCTATTGCCACACGTTTAGCTAGAGGCCATCCAAGGGCAACATAACAAAGATTACAAAGGTTCGTTTACGTACTATTAAACTGCTTCGTTGTTTTACCGTACGAGTCACGTTATGTCACGGCAAACCAGGGCGTCACGCTCCATTAACAGCGTTTTACGGATGGCCCTGTAAAACTTTCTTAATGTCCCAGTTCCGCTTAACTAACTTAGTTACTGTAAGACCTAATTACTAAAGAGCAAAGACACGTTTGGCGTAATTAGGGGGAACACCGCTCAGTGGTTGGCATGACAGACAACTTCCCATAGCGTGACAATTAAAAGGCACTACGAGCTGCAAAGCAGCAACGCGCCATGACAGATAACATCTAGGAGCGCTACGAGCTGAAGCTTAGGCCGGCCACGCGCTACAGTGAAGCAAAAACGGCTCGACCTAAAGCCAGCAACGCGCAAAGGTATACGAAACGCCGACCGATGAAGCCTCACTTATCTCCCCAGCAGTGCTGGATCGGACAAGAGTATTGGCAGCTAGGTCGAAGGACATAAAACTGAGAACGTAAACAAATACAAAGCGAGGCTTGGGGAAGTCGCTGTGGAGACTTAACCGCCACTGATACATGCGAAGCGTGTATCCCCCCAAGCCATTAACACTAACTAGGCGGGTTAAAACAAAATTAAACATTTAAACGAATGAATCTGGGCTTGAGACGCTAGCCATACGTGGAGCCGCGGACAACAGGACTTGCTGTGGTGTACGGATGTATAACTGGTAACAGTCAGAAGACCATCTTCCTAGCACTTTGATAAGCCAATCTGGTAAGCCCGCAGCAGCCGCTGTAGAAGCGGCCCCGATACGAAAACTGTGGCCCTTAAGGCTACGGTAGGGTAAACCCGCGCACCGGGCAGCGTCCCGGAGAAGGCATATCACCGCGGAGCGGGTAAGAAGCCGACCCGACCGAAAAGAAAACAAAGGGCCGCTGGAAAGGTGCGTGGTGAGGAAAAACTGCTGCATAGCCGATACAGCGCACACGGTACCAGGGGCTTTGGCAATAACGACCGACCGACCCTGGCGAGAGAAGTCTGTTTTAGACGACCTGAGCGTAACGACGATGTGCTGCGGACATACCAGACTCGGATAAAATGACACACAATCGGTACCCAGGTCGAACTGGGGACGGAAGCTATTTACCCCAGGGTAAGTGAATTCGCTACAGCGCAGGAATCCATAAAAGGCTAAAGTAAAGGCGGCCCAAATCATGGGGAAATCCCGCTGTCCTAACCAGGCTTCCAAGATTGGGCGGATAGCAAGCAAGATCCCAGGGGTAACAGGCCGACGAAGGATGCGACGTTGGCCCTGGAAACGGAGGATGCCCCTAAGAACTTTCTTAAGAAGTAATTTGCCCATCAGGGGGTCGCCGTGCCCACAGGAGATATGGAGGTTACGCACAGCGGCAAGATATAACTTAATAGTACTATGGCGAACGGTTCGCGCTAAGTGGGAGGCAAAATAGATAAGAGTGCCCTCGGAGGCGGGAAGTATGTCCCCCGTATCGGAGACTAACCGGTTCATAAGGCAGAAGGTAATAAAACTCTTTTCGCCGGAGCTGTAAGTGCGTTGAGTTGTCCAGGCCAAACCCCAATGGGCGTAGTTGAATACCTCGTCTCTTAGAGGGTCATTAGCGAAGGCGGGATGGTGCAAGGGTCCCTGTTCGCCTTGGGAGCAGCTTCCCGGAAACGGGCCTCCTGAAAACGGGAGAGGGCATCAGCGATGACATTATGGACCCCAGGAACATGGCGAGCACGAACAAAAAAGTTGTACTTCATGGAGAGGAGGGTAAGGGCCCTGAGTAAGTCCATAATCCTAGAGACTTTAGAATGCCCAGAGTTGATAATGGCGACGACGGATTCATTGTCGCACCAGAGCTGTAACCGTTTGCCCGCGAAATGAGGATGCCAGATCGTGCAGGCAACTACAATGGGAAATAATTCTTGCCACTCGATGCTAATACCCTGTTCGCGGTTGAGGAGGAGATGGGGCGGCCACCTTCCCTGGAACCATTGCCCTTTAAAATAACCCCCAAAGCCCACCGTACTGGCGGCGTCAGTAAATAATTCTATCTCTGGGGAGGGAGTGACAGAAGTATCCAGGAAAAAGGAACGCCCATTCCACCCGGTAAGGAAGAGCAACCACATATCAAGGTCCTTAAAAAATTCTTTGTTGAGACGAACATGGTGAAAGCGGCTGGGAACCCCCCTGGTAAGGTTTATGACGCGTTGTAAAAACGTCCGCCCCGGGACGACCACCCTACAGGCAAATTGGAGGGTTCCTATGAGGGATTGCAACTCGACCAACCGCGCAGAGCGGCGGCGCTTAAAGGACTTGAGCAGTTCGCGGGTACGGTTAAGCTTGTCCTCTGGTAGACGTGCTTCCATACGAGAACTGTCCAGTTCTATCCCCATAAATTCCAGGACCTGGGAGGGGCCCAAAGTTTTGGAGGCTACCAGAGGGGCTCTTAAGGACATGAACACCCGGAGAAGAGTACTGAAACTAGTTAGACACTGGGCCCGGGAGGGTTCAATAACTAAGAAGTCATCGAGAATGTGCAGGACATGTTGTAATCCGTAGTTATGAGTAAGGATCCATTCGAGTGCATCAGATAATTGGTTGAAAATGTAAGGGGCGCTGCGGAGCCCAAAGGGGAGGTACATATCGACATAAAACATAGCCTGCCAATAAATGCCCAAGAGATTCCAGTCGTCAGGGTGTATAGGGATAAGGCGAAAAGCCGACTTCAGGTCCGTTTTGGCCATGTAAGAACCCTGCCCCAGGGATTGCAAGGCCCCTATAGCGTCGTCCACCCGAACGTACTGAAGGGAATAGGGGTCCTTAGGAATATAATCGTTAATACTACCCCCTTCAGGGTAAGACAGGTGGTAAATGGTACGCCACTCAGGGGAATGTTTCTTAGGAACAACCCCAACAGGATGGCATTGGAAGTTAGGCAAAGGGGAGGAAGGGAAAGGCCCCGCGACCCTTCCCAGAGAGATCTCCTTGTCAAGGTTTGCGGAGACCACCTCGGGGTGTTGGGAGGCAGAGATTAAGTTACGTGAAACCCTAGCTCTCTGGGGACCCAAGTAACCAATACGCGCGCCATATGTAAGAGCACTAAGTAAAGAATTAACAAAGTTGCGGTCAGGATGACTACAAAGTTCCCGTTGAAGTTCAGCAACATTAATGGGTGTAGACACTTTGGGGCGTTGGTGGCGCGAAAGCAGAAGGACATTATTTCTTGCCACGATCGCCGGAGTTCCTGGTGGTGAAGTTCTTGGAGGGGCCATCTGAGGTACAGTTGGGGAATGCGTGGGAAGGCGAACGGCATCGGCTACAGACGTGGGGGAACTGGCAGGAACGACGGTTGCACCCAGACGGTTTGTTGAAACTGAAGCAGCACGAGCCTGGTCCTCTGTTTTGGCGACGGGTCGGGTCAGCCTTGGGGCAATCCGCCTGACTGTGGTAGGGGCTGGAACACACGAAACAATGCGGCTTAGCAAGTCCGGAAAAAGTTACCGTCCACAGCTCTAGGTCAACGAGGTCCCAAGGTCGGGTGAGATCGGAGGCTGCGTAGCGGCGAAACTGTTCGTCATATGCTAGCCAAGCAAGGCCCTTGAATTTGGATTCCGCCCTACTAATTATCTGCTGATATTTAAGCAATTCCAATGCCCTCCTAGGGTAGGCCGCAACAATGACAAGCATGTAGGTTGTGTAGGCATCCAGCCATTTATGGAATGTGTCAATCACTGGCTTTCGTTTGCGCACCATCGTGACCGGGGAAACAAGGGAACCTGGGGCCGAGTCCTCCACCCGGAGCTGAACCACGGGGGACTGGGGGTGAGCAATCGAGTCTGGTAATAGCAACGTAAAATCAATGTACTCACCCCGTAAGATTTTGTCCTCCAAGTTCTTTTCCAACGGGCGATGTAAACCCATAGGGGACGCTGTTCCTGATGGGCGAAGTTGAGTGCGAGGCTGAACGTGTGAAAATGATGTTCCAGGCCGAATTTGGCTGTCATGGAGTGCCTGGGATATCGACGTCTGTACGGTGTTTTGTAAAACCCGGAGTTGGTCGCTCGTAAAGGGCGATGGAGAGATCTGAACTGGTTCCGGGGCCGTTAGTAAGTCCTCAACAGTGTGGACTGGCTCCACGGGCGTGGGGTCTTCGTCGCCCTGATCGCTGATGGCTGAATCGCTGTCGTCGCCATCCACCAGAAAATCGTCCGGAGCGGCTTTGTCCTTCGCCTTGGCTCGGTTAGTTGTGGCCGGTAAGCGCCCACTTGAGCGTTTGGAGACTCGGGTATGTTTGGCAGGGCGGCTCGAGGCAAGAGTGGCTGTCCTCTTGAGTGCACTGATCAGCTGTGTACGGGAACCAGCGATAGGCAGGTTCAGAGCCTGGAGACGAAGGCGAAGAACCTCGGTACTGAGGGAAGAGAGATTCTCCTTGCGAGTCGTTGGTCCCTGTGCCGAACGTTTGGACACACGCGGACGCGCCATGTGGAAATACGGATAATTGAAATACAAATTCACTTAAAATGTGAGTAGTAGCTCAGGCACAGCTAAGAAAATATGACTATGGACCTTGAACAGGGACTTTTATAGCTAGACAGAGCCTGTGACTACAACCAATGGATAAACCTGTACCATGGCAGGGCAGGACACTACGTAATATATATTTAGGACATAAAGGAAGGATTCACTACTTTAACCACTAAATACGGCCGAAAGAAAGTGTAACTAGACGTTATTGCAACATGCTATTGCCACACGTTTAGCTAGAGGCCATCCAAGGGCAACATAACAAAGATTACAAAGGTTCGTTTACGTACTATTAAACTGCTTCGTTGTTTTACCGTACGAGTCACGTTATGTCACGGCAAACCAGGGCGTCACGCTCCATTAACAGCGTTTTACGGATGGCCCTGTAAAACTTTCTTAAAATATGTTCTTTATTAGACTGTTCTTAGCAAATACCAAAAAACAAATCGGGGGTCACCGTGCTCGTTTAATAGAAAAGGAGCATTATTTCGCTATCGAGCTTAAGTTTGAGGGAAATCTCTTATGCATGTTTTGTATGTGCGCGCGCTTATGCCCCGAAAATCCTGCGCAATACCGATGCGCAATGCAATGCTAAGGAATTCCCAGGGAATTAGAAAGGTTCAGTTTTAACAGATCCAATGTTTTTCGTTTAGGTGGGCACTTACCTACTGCAGTTTTAGCTGCTACCGTTTAGGCACCCTATCTAGGGATCTCACTTTCAAATCGTTAGGCGATAGTAATTTTTTTTAGCAGAGAGAAACCTTGACAACTTGTTAACGGGGGATGACAAGAAGTGTTTTATTTAGGCTCATGGATGTTTGGTCTTAATGCACAAATACTTATCAGCGGGAGTTATTTGAGTTTCGTAAAGTGGTTGATTTGATTCAATCAAGGTTTCCTGAGTATGGCCATTACGAAAGTCCTTAATTACGACCAGAAATGTAAAGGTGGGCAAAGATTTTATTGCGATCATAAAGGACCATTAGATAAGAAAAGATACTGGAAACGTTTTTTTTTTTCAGTTCATTCTTACTGAGATCGGAACTTCTATACTGGCTTAACACTACGAAAAGATGTTCTAACCGAGAAGATATTTTCTATCATTTCCGGTTGAAGGCAGTTTTAATCAACAACGGAAAGTCAATCTTCGAATTGTTTTTTCCTTTTTGTAAATTTTATTCAAACCTTGTATAAACAATGTATTCTGAAAATGCCACCGTAACCAAACATGATATAAATTTCTGAAAGAAATGGGTTATTATGTTGACACTGTTCCCTAAATCACACGGAAAACGAGCTCTGTTTGTATTGCCCTACGAGCAAGGGAAAAGCCCGATTGCCTACAAACGTCAGATCTAGAGGAAGGAATCCTAGCAGCATTTACACAGATTAAACAAGAAATTTTCTTTGTTTAAACTCAATAATATAAGCCTATCCGGTCGTATTGGAAGACTTCTTTGCCAAATACACTTATAAATTGAAAGCTGTGTTAGCTCCGACTCAGCAGCTGCGCACTTTTATTTTGTTTCGTTTTATCATAGTTAGTCGAGGGAAATGGCCATTTCCCTCGACTAACTATGGTTTTATTTAAAAGCAATGGAAAACCAAACCAAACAGCATTTTGTTTTTGAAATAGAGTGTATTTGTAGATCAAATTTAACTTGGTTGCATGGTTTATATCGTATTGAAATTCGTATTGATATGGCGACAGTGTGTGGGTGGAGAATGAAATGCAAAACATCGACTCGACAGGCGGCTTTGCCCTCGGGTTCAATTACGAACATTTGTTGATCTCCTCCTTTGGCCGTTTCTTTGTAGTTTAACATTATTCTATTACAAATCACACAGTTAGTATTTCCTTTCCGAGTCAGTTTCTATCATAGTAGCAAATGGTACTCGACGAAAGGGTTTTGTCGCATATTCGATTTTGCTCCGTGTTAAGTGTGTAAACTTCCGTAAGTTTCACTTGTCAAGCCTTGTTATAGCAAGAAGGCGCATGAAAAAGTGAAAGAAATAAAGTTCAAGTAAAGACAACTTGGATCGAGTACAACTTCACTTAATAAACTGTGATTAACGGCAAATTTACAGACTCAAACTGGGTTTCAGTTCGGGTAAGATTTTGATGGAAAAAAAATATTTTTCGACGGATTGTCAACGGAAATGTCCTTAACAAAGCAACGCAGTTTTCGAATTTTCCTTTGTTAGAGCAACTTTAAACGGTTTTCAGATGCTCTAAACGTTTGTGGAGATGGCGTACGTTGTATTGATGTTTCAACAGTTATTGCTGTTCCGTTCCTGTCTGAAGCGGATCTCGGATCGTCTTGGCTTCGAGTGAACGTGATGCGGAGATCTTTGTTTCCTTGTCGAGTTGTTTTTCTGTGGCTATACCACTGCGCTTTGCAAACTCCTCGAGTCCTGATCCACAAGCGTAAAGCATGCCTGAAATCACGTTTGCAGAACGCGCAGAAGACTGGATTAGACATAGGTGGAATAAAACGCAAGAACGGGAACACACACAATCCCCAAGAACGAATTGGAATAATTTTCACTTTGATGTGATCTTGAAGTATCAGAAGATAGGAAGGCAACCAACAGCAAGCGAACACCACTAGCATTGAAATGACTATCACCGTTCCACGTAAGTCGCGCGCGATCGAATTAACCGGTCCGTCGCCCAAGTTGGCACGCCGCGCTCGCGACGCGAAAACAAGGCGGAGAGACATGATTAGAATGTGGCTGTAACTACACAGCATGCAAAGCAGAGGCAATGCAAAGAATACTACCACTAAAAATACTATGTAAACTTCGTCCTCATGTTTTGTTTCTGCCAAGTCTTCTTTAAGGTTGTTATACCAAGCCATTTGCACCGCTGACACAATGGGGGAGATAAACCAAACGGCAGTAAGCGCACACCCGACTCGCGCTCTTGTTACGATTGTGTGGTAGCGCATGGGATGAGTTATCATAGCATAACGATCACATGCGACCAGGACGAAATGGAGCATTGTTGAAACGGCTGTAAAACGCATAAACAGGGCAGACGAGATACACGTGATTAATGATATCGGTCTGACAATGGCACAAGCAAAAAGCAGCGGAATACCCACAAGTGCTGACAACAAATCTGATACGGCCAGTGAAACAAGGATGATGTTGCTCAGGGTGCGTAACGTCTCTTTCAAGCACATTAAAGCTATCACAACACTGTTAGAGGCGATAATCAGCGCGCAAAATGCCATCAATGGGCCGTGAATAATCCAGGAAAAACTGCCGTCGCACATGGACCTTTGAAGGTTTTGCGTGGCATTGAAACTTGAAACGTTCTCGTTGAAAACGGACGTGACATCCATGTTTCCTCCACTCGGTAGAGCCCTGTTAAGGTTGGCTGTTATGGCTTCGATGAGTGTGTATGTATATACATAAATCTTATCTGCCATCCTAGTTTAAATAGACAGGATGTATAAATATTCAAATGTACAGAACGTATTACCACGGATATTAGGTTGCGATGGAGCTGCAGTAAATTGGTATTCTGAGTGTTACTTTGCTAATTGAGTGAGTAGCACGATATTTGGTATCACTTATATCATGTTGCCTTGCCTGAGTAGTAATTTTTTTTTCATATTACCCATGCATGGCAAGTAACTACTCTCCGTATCCGCTTCATTTAGGCACCGCCCAAACCGGTGCCATAGAAGCGACATTTAATGGCACAGTGCAAATATCGAGCCTGTGATTCGTTTAATAGTATTAAGGCCTCAAAGCCGACCCCTAATAACACCAAGGGTTACTATTGTCGTGGTGCACGAGGCAATCAAGAGAGCCATTAGCGAAAAGTTCCTGATCGGGAGGTGTCTGTTGTCATAGAAATAAACAGAGTAAAACAGATCATATAGGGGTAATCAGTATGCCAACCTGTCAAGAATAGACTTTTTTCAATTCAAGATATTATCTTGAATTGAATTTTCTCACTTGGTAGTGCACAAAGCTCTAAGTTTTTGCCAGTTCGTTTTCATAATCGGCAAGCAAATCGGAAACAAAAATAAATATCGTCTTTTTATTTTCACAATATTAATATTGTAGCAGGAAGTAAGCGCACATCGGTTTAATCAATGCTTGCCATGCGGGAGAATAAAAGGTTTTTATTTATAATTAAAATACAAAGACGTGGTTTCAGCTGCTGGGCATATCACGTGGGGGTTTGTCAGGGAACAGACAGGTGTTCTTTTCATGTCCACTTTTCCTTTGGTTTGACAAAAACCCACGACAGAGTATTCAATTTCGAAAGCTTAGACTACCGTATATGACGAAGATGCGCTGTTAGGAAGTCAATAAGTGCGAATGAAGCGATCCTTTCGTAAAGTACGTCGAGTCACAAATTCGAGTTGAGAACACTTGAGAATGAACGCTTGACGGCCAACATCGTGTTGAAATTTTTACGCCTTCGTATTGGGAGGTTTATCGTTTTCATTTAACTTTGGAGACCGCGAACATCCATTCTAGACCTTGATGAACTTTTTTAAAGTACGCTAAAGCAATAAAAACAGAAAAAAAGCGGAAAAAAAAATTTATATTTAAGAACGAATCCAGGAAATAATATCAGAAGTTTTTTGCGTGTAGTCAGCTGCTGGTGTAATACAGCACTTGATTCATCGTAACCTGAGGCCTTGTCTCGGTAATACGATCCCCAATTTATTTTATTTTTATTTTTAAGAATGCTTTTGAAACAAGATGGATTGAAAATAAAATCCATTGAATCTATTGTCTGAAAGAACTGTGGTGCAAACCATAATAGTGATAATCATCAAATGCCGCGTAGCGTACAGGAAGTTAGTTACAATTTAACTGACATATTTGCGTATGTTAAGAACGTCTTATCACAGGGAAACTTCGATAAAAGCGGAGCGCTACCTTATCCAGCTTTCTCTTGCAAGAATTCCTCTGAGGAAAATTGTGCCATTCCATATTATCAGATGTCTATAAAAAAATTACGGATCTCTTATCGCCGTTCATAGCCTTCACATAGTTTTTTTATAGCTTCCGAGCAATCTCTTCGCGGGGAAAAAAGGATAGGAAAAACGAAATCAGGGTGTCTTCCTAAGGTTTTCAAACTACTGTAAAAAAAAGTAGGGATTTTATCTCAGTGCCATGTAAACAGGAAATTGTTAGGATTAAGGTGAGTTGGAAACACGACCAGACAGTTGACCCCCGCAAAAGAGAGCCCCAGGTTGCTAGGGGACTGTTTGGTATCCGTCTACTAATTCTTCACTTCAAATTTCAATTTTCCAAATCTATCAAATCTTCAACATTTCATATTTTCCTCAATTTAACCTATCCTTTGAGAAAAAATATCTCTTTCCCAAAATGCCTAAAAAATCACCCAAAAATTTACACAAAACCGCCAAACAGTGGTTAATGAGATAAGCAGAGAGATTTAGTGTCGCTTGAAACGTGACCGAGATATTGGCAGAAAGGCCGTGTTAAGCAACCTCAAAACAGCCTTCACGTTTACCCCCGCCTTAATGATCACAGTTATGCGCAGTAAATATCTACCGAAAGCTGCGGATAGTGCAGATATCGATATCATGAGATATAATACCCGCTCAATTGTCTGTCAGATATCAATATCAAACAGCTGCCTTTTAGTGTCGCTATCGAAAAACATGAACACCAGATCAATTTTGCATTAGCATGTACACGGCGGACATTTGTACGCAAGCGTTATCTCTAAAATAATAACCCTCTACTAATAGAGGACACTTACTTAAAAAAGAAACGACGAAACCTAAGAATAGTTTAAAAATTTGTCTATTTACAGATTTCATGAAATACTTAACATTAAAAAGAAGATAACAGAATTTAAAAAGAAAACCTAATTAATTATAGCGAAAAGCGATCAGCTTTTTGAGTGCGAAGCTAGCTCGTGAAATATTGTGAGTCTCACCTCACAACAGGAGGTGTCCAAAGAGCAGATACCCTTGCACATTTCACTGGTATGCCAAATTGAAGCTGTCAAGGGTCTGACGGATTCCGTTCGTAAAATCGAGTGTTATGTTTTTCGGTGTCATCCACGAAACCAAGGCATTATGTCAGCCGTTCAAAAGCCTCGTTAGTCTGCTGAAAAAATTCAATTCTATTCAAGTGAAAAATTTGTTTGGGACGGAAAGGTCGTCGCAGGGTTACCCCCGACAGCAGCCCATGACAATGACCGTGGCCATGACTCATGGGCTTCTGTCCCCGAGCATTAAATTTGCCGGTACCTAGTTATACATCATCTCCTTAGGAGTGTCTTATCCAAGCAGATAACACACTGATCCCGCTAGGTCTCGGACCCAGACCCCTCGATCCGGAGTCCGGACCTCCCCACATACTAGGTAAGCGGCAGAGATATAATTTTTATAGTGATTTAATAATATTTCTTGATTTGAAGAAATCTTTCGTTTTTCTCCGCCTTCAATTTCAGAGGAATATACAGGATACAATAGCTGATCGCGGCTTACTTTTCATCCGAAGGGAAGCAAAATGCGGATGATTTAAGTTGAACTTTGTGTTAGCTCAGTTAATCTGGTTTCCCGAGACAGTGCGACATGATGTGCTCTCTGGCCTTTGACCTTGTGAAGCAGTAGTCATCGTTATTCAGAAGAAGCATACAGTGCCTACGCAACAGAGGCTCGGTGGCAAGGCCCACCAGCGAAGCAGTGAACGTGCCCCCTCCCATGGCCACCACGATGTACCCCATAGCAAATTCCTTGTACCGGTCCTCGAATCTGTCTCTGAAAAAGGCCAATGCGTTGACAAAGAAAACGCCTATCGTTACGCCACCGGTGAACGACAGCAGCAAAACGATCCAAACACTCGGTAAAAATCGATACCAGGCCGCCAGGACGAAGAACAAAAGATGCATGACTTCTATCGTTGAGAGAACCCAAAGATACGGGAATTTAGCTTTTTCTGCCCATTCTGGTTTGATATAGGACAACGCCACAAGGTATGACCTTCCCACCACCTCACCCCCCAGAAAAATGAAGATGTAGTACTGATAATGATCACGTGGTCTGAAAGGCGCATTGGGGAATGCGATTGTTGTGATGACTGATTGAATGATCGTATATTCTGAGAACCATGCGATATATATCGGTATCAGACCAGGCAACATCTGACGAATGACCATGAACTTTTCTTGGCAAGAGAGGGAGCCATCACCTCTGCTGTTTTCTTCGTTCGATTCTTGAGTTTCTTTGCGATCTGTTGAGAATTGTATTCAACACATACAAGTCAAGAAGGCAGTCAGCAACGCCTGCGACAGTATCGAAAGCTAGTGTTTGTACAAGCAATGGCAACACGAACAAAGTACGGTTGAAAGTTGCCCAGTTGTTGTATAATGACATTCGCTATTTTAAACAGAGTTCCTGTCAACCTTCAAGCTAGTGCTTTTAAAAATCTTATTTTCTCTTTTCCTTTTTATAACAAATCCTGGGACTCAAGTCATGAGATTTAAGGTCCTGATCATGTCAAAAAAGTCTGACTAAAAACAAAATTCTCCTCAAAAGATTTGTTAAAAAGAATATATACCAAGCAGCAAGGGCAAGTTCGGCACTTGCCTGACAAAATTAGTGAAATATCAAAAAGTCATTTGTGTTCAAAAGAGCACACTCAACAGCCATTGGCTTTCAGTTTAATCATGACCCTCAGGTTACCTGTAGTGTCCAGGGCAGTGTACTGTACTCCGGCATGTTCAGCCGTTGGAAGACTGGCCTCCAAATGCTTCTTGTCCATGGCGTAGTAGCAGACAAAAATCAGGAGCAACATGGCCGCCATGATTAAAATTGTGGCATTTGGTGAAACACAGGCCCATGTTGTCATGGCTGTAATGCAAGAATCATAGAAACTTCAAGTCAGCATAGAAAGTTGAATATTGTCAAACATCAAATGTGGGATGGGAGTGAGACGAAAAGTATCGAGCCTCATGCAGATACAGAGGCCGATACTAAGGATTTTCTTTTTTCTTTTTAGAATAATCAAGACGGCTTGGTAAGTGTTACTAGGCGAGTGGATATCGCTATAAAACCTTGTGCGATGATCGCTTATAGTTCGTATTCTACTGAGAACCGACGTCGAATCTGATTGGTCAATTCATCAATCTAGAAATCGCTTACTATTCAATGATAGACCACGACGATGCACGCTTTACCCTTGAAAGGAAAGTTATTATTTCTTAGACTGTCAAATGCTTAAATGTTACGTTTCTGACCTCCATCCGCCGCTTTATAGTATCTACTACGCTGACAATTTTCTATGAGCCATAGTCTCATAAAAAAAAAACTTGGTCGTGTAGATATTTGCTAAGTATTTTCACCCCTATGAAGAAATCATTGATCATCACAGTTATACACACAACTTTAAAAGCTTACTTGCTTAAGATGTGTGTATAGCTGCGATGATCAATCTGTCTTCATATCTTCCTTCGCAGTTCAAATATATGATGATCTTTCATATATTCACTTTTAATCTCAGTCCTGTTTACATTAGTGTCATAACTCTTTCTTAGTCCAATATTTTTTTTGCTTCTCGTCACAATTTGATCTCGTATCCACACAACTTCAAAAAGACTCGAGTAACAAGGTATACAAATGAACTGCCGGAAACCAAACCGCAGAGGACTTCAATTGTTTTCTGCTTTTAACTCATATTATTAATTACGCTTTCCGATTGCCATGCATTTTAATTTTATTTATGCCGAGAAGGTGATTTGTAGTTAAAAGCTATATTTTCTCATCACCCATGTGTTTGACATTAATTGATATTGTACGGAGAATTGGATGTTGATCACTCCTGGTATACAGAGCAACAGCTGTTCTGTTTGACTGTGCTTTTCTTCAGTTCTCGGAAGTTTGAAATAAAATATTAATCAAGAGAAATGTGAATTTTAAATTGACGGTAAATGTATACTCTGTGGTGTGGCGTTAAAAGGAACGACAAATTTCACTGAGTGTTTTACCACACAGACTGTAACATCACAAGTGGATAAATAAACACAACCTTACCTGTGTAATATAAGGGAGCTATCACAAAACCCGCCCCTGTGCCTGCTGAATAAGCACTTACTGTGACTTCGTGATAAAACGAGGTAAGTGCCAGAAATGTCACTTCACCAACCCCGTAACCAAACGAAGCTATCCCGACGCCAATCAATTTCCAATGAACTTGTTTAGAAAACGAGAGCATGAGAAAACCGCCGATTCCACATAAGAAAACGGTCGTGATGCGGGCAAAATACGGAATCTTTTGCATGAAGTAGGGCGCGATTAAAGTAACAAGAAAATACGGCCCGATGTCCGCGACGAGGACCATAGAAGTTTGAATAAATGTTCCCGCCAGAATATCTTGAGCGCCAGCGATGACCAAGGAATATGTCGCGTAAATCAAAGTTCCAAAGATGAAAAACGCTGTAACTGTGCGCAGTCGCTCGCGTTCCTCTTGGTTCGGTTTAAAGCCACCATTGTTGATTGGCGTCAACGCAGTCCTGTTATCTGTGGCCATTTCAATATTCGGTTTCATACTCGAGTAACGTTGAACGCGCGTTAGTAACCCGAACACTTTGCAAAGTGCACGTAGTATAAGTCCGTTTTGCTTGAAAATTTCACATTCTGTAATCCCGTTTTTTGTAGGACAACTTCTCTCAGGGTTTTCTTTCAGTAAAGACGACAGCTGGCTTTCACATGCTGGTTTTCAAAATGCCATAAAGAAGGAAATTTAAACAACGAGCTAAACTGATCTACTCGGCTTGCTGATATCTGCTTAATTTGTCTTGGGATTTTTTGTTAGAATCAAGGTTTAAATCGTCGAAGGTAAAGTTCGAACGAGAAAAAAGTCTTTCTGGTACGAACTGGAAGAGGCGAACGAATTATTAATGAAGTTTTAATTGCTTTCGAATCAGCACATTTGCATTTCAGTATATGACAAACCAATCAAACTTTGAGTTTTAATTATTATGAAAAGCTATTTCTCCTAGTCGAGAAAGCGCACACATGAAAGGGGTAAACATGCAAAGTTGTGCCTCGGTAAAGATAGTTATAATCAAAGCCTGTGTCATTCAGCTTGTGTGTGTTATGAATGTTTAGAATAATATTTTTGCACTCTTCATCGGCCGTAACAACCAGATCGTTTCGGTCAAAGTTTGAATTCGAAGGCTATATCGATAGAGAGGCAAACAAAATAATCACTTTGAAATCGCAATACCTGCTGAATCATGATTGTTGTAGGTTGTTGGAGAAAAATATTAATCGACATTGAGCTTAAAAATACTCCCGGAATAGCCAGAAGCTTGTAAGACTTGAAGATTTCACGTTAACACAAACCACCAAGAAACAAATTGAAACAAAAACAAAAACAAAACCACTTAAAGGCAAAGTCATACTGGTTGAGATAAAATTCTCGTTCTCAGTCCTCCACCAACAGTATATGTTTGTAAGATAATTTGGTTTTATCAACTGCGTTGATAATGTGAATTGACCACCGTTAAGAGATTCGAAAGCTGACGTTTCGAGCGTTAGCCCTTCGTTGGAGCCGACGAAGGGCTAACGCTCGAAACGTCAGCTTTCGAATCTCTTTACGGTGGCCAATTCACATTATCAACTCAGTTGATAAAACCAAATTAACATGTAATACTCCCCACCAACGCAGCACCACAGTTTCTTCAGAAGCTTACCCCCTTTAGTATATGTTTATTCTTGGTTTGCATTTCAGCCAGAATACGCCAAAATAACCTTACGACTTGTCATATTTTATTAATTAAGTTTGGATTGTGGTCAAAAGTCATGTTATTATCGATCTGAATTCGACACGGAGCGAAATAAACATTTCACATAATACAAAATACCTTGGAGATTAGCCTTTTTTAACAAAAACTTAAAACTTGGTTGTGCGAAGATTTTGTTACCTACTCTTTATTTGATTAGGGATTTCTTTGGTGTTTAGACTAATTTTTGGTAGTCTTACATTACATGATCTCGTATATTTAGTAACCGAATTTCAACCAACCACTAGTTCTCGCTCGAACGATCTCAAAGAAATGTTCTGGAGAAAATAAGTTGAGGTCATACGCTTAAACAACTGTTTAAAACAACTGATGTCCCATTTGAACAAGATGTTCCATTTGAACAAGATGCCCCATTTGCATATCACTTAAATAAATGGTGTATCCTTCCATCTCTATTGAAAGATGGTAATCTTTTTTTCTCCTTTTTCGCTCCCTCAGGCCAGCAATTGTTATTTTTTATATCTAATATTTTTCTAAACGGACGTATGTAAACTTAAGACCCAAGAAAAGCCGATCTAGTGGTTCAACTAGTTTGTTATACGGTACGTGATGTAAGTAAAGTGGCGATGCATTGTGAAGTGTTGTAAGTGGTGTGATTTAACTTGAATTTGAGTCATGCAAGTGTTATGTGTGTTTTAATAAAGTGCATTCATGATGAAAAAATAAAAAAGATGCTCCACGCCTAACAGACATTATCCACCAGGGACACTTGTCATGACCGCATCCATGGAGGACGTCACCAGAAAAGAAAAGCCGAACTGAACTTAAAAGACAGTCTTTGTTTTTTCACATAAGCTATATATAAGGTGTCGACGTCACTTGTCGCCTCTAGTCGTTGAAAACACTCTTCAGGGAGCAGGAATGGCGCAGTGGTGAGAGCGTTCGCCTCCCAGCACTGTGCACGTGGCCAGAGTTTGATTCCAGCCCGGTGCCATATGCAGTAGGTTGAGTTTGTTGTTGGTTGCCTTGCTACGAGGGTTTTTCTCCTGGTTCTTTGGTTTTCCTAGAGGACAGAGGATAGAGTACCCACATAAAACCAACTAAGGCTGATGTGGCTTCCTCTCAAATATTGAAATTCACTGACTGACTGTCCAGTGTGATTCTCTTTGGGTACTGCACTGGGTCTTGATTTGCTCTTTTTCGTCGTTTGAGTGTTTCAAAGTTTGTAGTTGGCTGTATCCATCCCTGACCTTTATTTCGTCGTGTTAATCCCAATACAATTTTTACGGAGTGTTTCAGCTCGTTGATACGAAAAGTTGTCAAGAAAGGATTCACAGTTGAATTTACAAACAAGAACATAGTGGAAGATTCTCTTAACGCGAAAAACCATCTTCGTTTCCCACAGTCATTACATTTCTCATAAAGAAGAATTACAACAAAATACGGGAGAAGAGAAATAATCATGAGAAGTAAAATGAGAAAAGAAGTCGCGGCGATCTTTCTCTCCATTTGTGCATTTTTTATTCGTTGAATACCGCGTAGTGTCGAGTTTCTGGCCATTATCGTTTGTTTTTGCAATGCAACTCGCGCTCTTTTTCTCAAAAAGAAAAATATTGTTAAGTAAGCTAAAGAAGTTGTCGCAAGAGGAAAGGTAGTATGCAAATGAACATCTATTATACGGTAAACATCCATTGAGACTCTGGCAAACTGAAGTGAGGCAAAAATCAAGGAAAAGACACAAATAACTGTGTTGAATAGCACGACATTTCTTGGGCCGACTTTGTTATGATAGAAATGAGGCCAGACAATTGCAATGAGTCTGTCAACTGACATGGCAGTAGCCAAGAGAATGGAACTGTTAATTCCAAAGTATTCCAGTATTGAAACGACGTCTCCTTCTTGAGCAATTTGACCGTCTCCGAACACACATAGAAGTCGCATGACTGCTTCCCCAGAGCATACCACGATGCCAATGAACAGATCCACTGCAGCTATAAACACCAAGAACATCGAGAAAGGTTTTCGGAAGCAGCGCAAAGGGTTTTTGTACAACACGACCATAATAAAGCCATTGGAAGCTGAAATAAAAAGTAAAAGAAAAACAAAGGCTATACCACTACCTAGACACAGTGATTTTTCAAAATCACGATTCATGGTAGCCTGGCATGTAAAAAATAATTGAAATTTTCTAGTCTTTTATATAAATTGCACAAGTGTTCTTTGTCTTGCTTTCTACTCCTGTCAACTGACAGACAGGACCTGCATGAAAGAGTTCAGCAGTGTGCATATATCAATATGACAATCATTGAACACCTGCCCAGAACAAGGGTTCTTATATAAAAAGAAACTTAATTTTTTAATATAGAAAATCGAAAAACATAGAACAGAGTATCGCCCCTATAGGTTCAGAATAAACTAAAATCCAATAGCTCTGTAATTTATGATCTTGTGATAATTGGAACTTTGCAAAAATTGGTTACAAAGTAGAAGAGAAAATTTTTATTACTACGATTTTCGATAGAAAAAAAAAAGCAATCCGCGGTTTCTTTGTTTGAATAAAAATAAACCTAATTGACTTTGGAAATGACAAGAAGTCTTCAGTGTTTAATTTAATGGACTGAGAAGTAAATGGAAATTGAAAATTAATGTTGTTCTTAGAAAGCTGTCATTATTTTGATGGAAAATAAAACTGGTGTGCTTTGGAAATGACAAGAAGTTCCCAGTGTTTGACTTAATGGACTGAGAAGTAAATGGAAATTCAAATTTCATGTTGTTCCTCGACATCTTTCAGTATCTTGATTGAAAATAAAACTGTTGTGCTTTGGAAATGACAAGAAGTTCCTAGCGTTTACTTTAATGGTATGAGAAGCGAGAGAGGTAGACTACCCTTTCTTTTGAGAAGTCATTAGAAATTTATATTTCATACTGTTACAGGACATCTGACGTTAAAGACAATAATAATAGAAACTACAGCTGTTCTATTTACAAAATTTATTTGACTAATAAAATTTAATTTACAAACACTAAAAGCAAAACCAAGAATATATGTAACAAAATTGACCTCAGTATTTAGCTCGATCCGGTTTCGGGATCACATGCCAGGGCCCTTCAGTTTAGTTTTTTTTTACCTCAACGACAGGAGGTTGTTAGTGTCGAGTAGAATAGATAATCTTTTGACAATGTTTGTTGGAGTAAGAAATGATTTTTTGTGGAATGTCATCGGTCGATAAAAATGGCCCCTGTGACACAAATAGAGCAATATAGATAAGACCTGAAGAACCAAAACATTTTGTAAGACGTATAACCAAGATTTTTGGAAACGATATCATCAAATGTCAAGACTGAAAACAAAAGTAAAAACAATTGTGGCAAGACAATTCTAATTTCGGCATATAAAATTTATTCATAAAACTGATAACATTTACCAATCAGCATACGCGTCGCACCAGTAATAGCACTGAGAAGCGATAGCGTCATGTGCAAACCACGTTTTATTTCTGTTAGCATCTTTCAAACTTATGATATCCAGAACTAGTTGCTGTGAAATCATGCTTGACATTATCCATAAGTTAACCACAGTGCTGCATGAGTGATTGCCACTTTCTGTGACTTACAAGGCTTGACCACATTCTTTGTCTCCACATCTCTCAGCGAGCCAGTTACGAGCTTATCCATAACGCGAAAGAGCAAGCAATCACAAAGTAATGTTCAAGGCAAGAATAAATAATGCCTAATTGCGTTTTTGCAAAGAATTCCCAAAATACTCAACAAGGTCATTGTTTCGGTTGAACAGTTAATTCATTGAACCACCAGCACAACAATAAACTAAATAGGATTCTCCATAATTGCTTGCATTACCAACAATGCAATGCAAATCAGTTAGGTGTCTTTATTCTAACGGGAGATACAATACCACCCAAAACCTCAATAGGAAAGGTATTTGTTTACAAACATTGTTTTTGTTATTTAAATATTCAAAACCTTAAACAAAAGAATTGTTTGTCTCACCAGCCAATAGTTTTCTAGTTGGCATATTTAAAATAACAATAGGTGACGTCATTGATATCTTTGCTATTGCATATTAAGAGTAGTTTCCTCTCTGTCGTTGAACGTTTTCTGTTGGTATCAGCTTCCTCGCTGGGTGTCCAAAAGATCACAGTTAATTGCGTACAAACTCGTCGAAGATTCACTGACCAGCATCTCAAATTGCAGGCGTCTCATTATCCAACGAATCTTATATCCTTTTTGCTCATGGATGTTACGTAACATCCATGAGTATAGGGGGCAATCGGATGGCACTCGATCACTCACTCACTCACTCACTCACTCACTCACTCACTCACTCACTCACTCACTCACTCACTCACTCACTCACTCACTCACTCGATTCTGATTAATTTATTCATTAAACCGGATTAAATCGTTTCTCCCAACCCTCCCCTGCTTAGTATGGTTCTTGTCCTAGGCACTTCGTGAGGTAGCTTCAACAGGTTTTAGCGGGGTACTAGAAAGACGATTTTTTGTCCGACAACTTGGAGTTCGTACATATGGCGGCTAACGCGGCACGAAGATGGTTTTTGGTTCAACTCGTGGAGTTGTAAAATTGAAATTTGTCAAGCTAAGCAGCAGTAGCTGTAACAAATGGACATGGAAATACAAGAAGCATAGCGCTCGTCAAAAACCATATGTAAATTTATATTGAAAGGTCAAGGTGTTTTTTCATTAGACGTAAACAAAATTCTCCGATTACAAGTCACGCTAAACTCACGCTATGCAAAGAATGTAATCAGATACTCTTTTTTTCGTATATTTGCTGAAGGGCAGGAGAGTCACGTTTCGCAGAGAGTATAAGTAACCGCGTTTTCTTATTCGTGACCTGAAGGTTTTGCGTGATCCGTGAAGAACCTGAAATATTAACCGATATTCGTGATTTTACCACACAACTCTACGTGATTTTGAGATACAAGTTCTCCGAATAGTTACAGTGGTCTATCGAGAGTGCCTTAGCCATGCAATATGCAATACGGAGCCTTGATTTAGCTATTCGCGATTTTGCTTCCTACGAACACTGCTTTTAATGTAAGAACAGGTCCTTACTTTCTTATTTTCGTAATTCGGGAAAACGAAATTTTTTTATCCGTGAACCGTGATCCTCTGTATTTTAGGTTCGTGAATCGTGCCAGAGACTTCCCTGTACGACCCTCTTGATATCTAAAGCTTTAATCGGACATTGTAAACAGACCACGATGGTAAATTGTTTTTTTGTTAGATTATTTTTTTATCAGTGCTGGCCTGATGGGCCGCTTGGCACATATGTAGACTTTGACTTCCACCGTCTGAGCTTCTATTTGCAGAACGAGTGCTTATACCAAACGTTTCCCATGAAAATCACTTGATTTTCATGCGAATGACCGTGCAGGTGACATATATTTTCACACAAATAGTTTCGCTCAAAGACTCGTTTTGCCACAGGGGCAAAAGTAAACTTGGCATTGGGCTATTCATCCATGAGCTGCTCAGAGAGCCTTTGATTCATAAATGGCGCCTGAAGCTTATTAGTATTCAAACAACGGAGCCATTTATGCAAAGTGCCCATAAGTAACTCGACGAACGCAGTCGGCTGGAAAGACAATCCAAGCAGAAAGGTTGACGGAGAAGCATTCTTCTTCTTATGCCTCTGCTTATATGTAGTCAGCGAAACCTGAGCTAAACGAATGATTAAGGTCGTTGAACTCATCCTGGGTGTTTGGAGTTGCTACTGAAGCGGCCCGTTTGTTTGGTGATAAAATCGCCGTGAGATGGCCAACCTTAACTCAGGAGTATTGAGGCATAACGACGATGACAGACTTCAACAAACTCATCAGGAACACGAGCGTCTGCGTACAGTGACGGCGTTTTTGGTCTTTGGAATTGTAACGTACGCTTCATATTCCTTGCTCATTGCTGGTGCTCAAGATATTTTAGCGGGGACGTTTATTCAAACTTCTTCGGTCCTGATCGCGAACATTGGACCGTACTTTGTTGTAACGTTAATTGCACCATGCTTCATGCAGAAGATTCCTTATTTTACCCGGATCGCTTTAACTTACGTGCTGTATATCTGTGGTTTTCTCATGCTCGCGTTGGCCAAGCAAGTCTATTGGAAATTAATTGGTGCTGGGATAGTCTCCTTTGGAGTAGGTGTTTCTGAAATGACATTTTTGGCCCTCACTTCGTTTTATCAGGAGGTGGCATCGACGGCCTTTTCTGCTGGAACAGGATTGGGATTTCTGATAGCTCCCTTATATTATACAGGTATGCCTTGCAGGTTTATGTGTGTCTCTTTCACTACTCGGCTTGATAGCGTTATGCGAAAATTAGTATGCAGCAAAACGGCCTGTAGGAGTAGTCATGGATGAAGAAGTTATATTCAATCAAGACTAGGGGCGGGAGGGAGACGCGGTGGCCTCATGTTAGTGCGCTCGTCTCCGGATCGAGTGGTCCGGGTTCAAGCCCTGGCCGGGGACATAGTGTTGTGTTCTTGGGCAACTCTCCACCCAGGTGTATAAATGAGTTAGAATCGAGAGCTCTATAAAACTGAGCTCTTCCGTCAGCTGATTTCGTGTGCAATCGCATGGGCTAAAAAAATGATTTTTTTTTTCAGTTATGCCGGCTCGAGTTTGTTTTGACTTGAGGCGATCAACATTCTGTGGGTGGATGTACTGAACTTTTAGTATTCTTGTCTTGTAGCCATGACAACATGGGCCTGTATATCTCCTAATGTCACAGTATTAATCATGGCGGCCATGTTGCCCCTTGGCTTTGTCTGGTACTTCGTCATGGACAAACAACATTTAGAGTCTCCC
>OZ026597.1:24300971-24345971 GCA_964020085.1 Micromussa lordhowensis | reverse complement strand
CGGAGTTGGGATGGTGGCGTTTGGAAGCAATTTTAGTGAAATATCTGTTTTGGCTCTCTCGTCGTTTTATCACGAAGCAACGTCGACAGCTTTCTCTGCGGGAACCGGAGCGGGATTTGTGATAGCTCCCTTATATTATACGGGTGAGTTTCTTTACGTTAGAATATGCGCCGGTGTTTCTTTCCATTTTTATTATCACACAGCTTGTTAGCGTTCTCTTGAGTGAGTCATCGTGACGCCAGCAATCCCACGATTTGCCCCAAGCAAAATCTGCGTCACATGATTCGCTATTTCTACGGCCTTCTGGGACTTCCGAAACCTCGAGTGATCTGAAAATAGTTTGAGACTGTTTTACCTTGAGGATAAAGCCTGTATCATGGCAGATTAACTCTCCTAATATTTATCCTGTCTTGTTGAAGCGTAAAAATTCGAACAGCAGCTATTCTTCTTACATTGATTAGTAGCCAAAGTGATAGAGTTGTAGATTGAGTATGATTATCATTGATTTCTGGGAACTTGGAGACTTCTGAAAAAGCACCTACCTATTTAAAGCTTTAGTATTCTTGTTTTTTTTTTTTTTTGTTTTTTTTTCCATAACCTTTATTGATCTTACTGTAATCCATTACATTGATAAATGTGATAGGTTACGCTACAAAACACACACACACACACACACTCACATACACACACAATACAAACACATACAAAAGTATTACACACATGACAATAGCAAAAACTTGGGTATTGTCCAGATCACATTAACAGCCCTAATTCTATTATAATATAAGCATATATGCTACGTGTTTATAAATTTATAACTAGATTGACTGTAAGCGAGCCATCCTTGCACTTCTGCTCAATGTTGGAAAAGGCCCCATTTTCTATTATATTCTTCAAGAGTCCCATTCTTTACAGCAATATAACTTTCCGTCTCTTTTTTAACTTCAATTTTATACAAAAACAAGTTAAAATTTAGACAGCGGTTTGACCTCCGACATTCCCAGATACACAATTTACTTAGAATCAACAAGTAATTTAATATGTCGTTCCTTTCTGGAAAACCTAAGATAACATCCTTGAGTGTCAAGGATAAATTTTCATTAGCGACAACTGTCCACCATTCAACGAAGCATTCCCAAAAAGCTTGCACGTGAGAGCATTCAAAGAAGAGATGATACAGAGTCTCTTCATTTACATTACAAAAGGTACATTGATCAGTCAGCAACAACCCAATTTTTAGAAGCTTAGCATTCGTAAACAATATATAATTCAACACTCGGTACTGAAAGGACAGCACATAGGTTTCACTGGCAACATTATGAGGCAAGAGATAAATTTTTTTCTAGCAACTCTTCAACGTCAAAATCAGCTTTAGTATTCTTGTGTTTTAGCCATGACAACATGGGCCTGTGTTTCACCAAGTGTAACAATTTTAATCATGGCGGCCATGTTGCTTCTGGGCTTTGTCTGCTATTACGTCATGGACAAGAAGCATTTAGAGTCTCCCAGTCCTCCAACGGATGAACATGCCGGAGTACAGTACACTTCCCTTAATACTCAAGGTAAACTACATTCGACGCAAATAAATATACACAACCACTGGGTCTTACAAAAGCTGGTTTTCAGCAAGAGCCACGAACAGACGTCTGTTACTTGGCGGCCGCAAGCTCAGGCGAAAATTTCTGAGTATAAAAACGTTTCAAAGGACGGCTTAAAACTGATAGACCTTATGAACTAGACCATACAGTCTGTTTCTAAAGCCCCTTTTCCGAAAAATATAGCTACAACAAGTTGTGAGGATAAGTATTGTGATGAAATTATTAGTGCGCTATTATTATTATTATTATTATTATTATTATTATTATTATTATTTTCGAGATTCCACTTCACTTAACCCAGTTTCCTGCTATTTTCAATGGCTGGTCACACAAGAACTAAACTTAGCAAACATAAGTCAGAATTTGCACTTTAAAAAGTTACTGGTCAGTCCAATAATAGTGTATCCTAACTAGGAACCAACAAAAAAATGCCTTAAGTTAGGTAAGATATATATGGTAAACTCGACTCAAGCCGATCAGGAGAGAGGGGGACTGAACTCCTTCAATTGCTGCGGGCTCATCGCTGCAGGGAGAAGAGCGAGTAAGTAGTCAAAGCTATCGTAAACCAAAAACACTGAATGAATTATTGTGAAAATTAAGTTATCTTCCATAAGGAGTCCAGGCTACAGAGACAAGTTCGAATAGCAAATAATGTAGAGTTCTGAGAATCTTTTATGTGGAGTCCTAAGTAAAATTAAGAGTTTGACTGGTTTAACAAACAACGTATTATACCTTAACAGATGATGGATGTCAGAACTCCAAAAGAGACGACAACGATAGCGTAGAATCAGCAGAAGAGAACAGCAAAGATGGTGGCTCTCTCTCTTATCAAAAAATATTTATGGTCATTCGTCAGATGCTGCCTGGTCTGATATCTCTTTTTATTGCATTTTTCTCAGAATATATGACCATGCAATCCGTCGTCACAACCCTAGCTTTTCCCCAAGCTCCCTTCAAACCACGTGACCACTATCAATACTACATCTTTGTTCTCATGGGGGGTGAGGTGGTGGGAAGGTCATATCTTGTGGCGTTGTCCTATATCAGACCAAAATGGGCAGAAAAAGCTAAGTTCCCGTATCTTTGGATTCTCTCCACAATACAAGCCATGCTTCTGCTGTTCTTCGTCCTGGCGGCCTGGTACCGATTTTTACCGAGTGTGTGGATCGTGTTTGTGTTGGTATTTGCCAGTGGCACAGCGGTTGGTATTACCTATGTTAATGCAATCGCGTTCTTTAGGGATAGCTTCAAGGACCGTTATCAGGAGTTCGCCATGGGCTTCTTCTCCGTGGCCTTAGCTGGGGGCGTTTTTGCTGCTGCTTTGTTAGGCCTTTACGTTGAGCCTCTGTTACGTGAGCACTGCACAATGTTTGCGAACAACACTGACTTTTGCTTTACAAGATCTAAGTTCTTAGATCGTTTTACTTCAACATGTCTTATGAAACCTGATTAAAAATACGTTGTCATGTACATACAATTGTTGGTCATTTTCTGTTATTTTTCTACTGAACCAGACTAGTCAGTATCACCAGACCTCGAGTCAAATAAAAGCCATAACCATTTGTCTTGTGTTACCCCTCCCGGGCGACGCTGCACCTTCAAAGTAACGTCTTTGGTCACTATCGGTTTTGTCAAACTAAGCGGGAATCATCTTTAGAATAAAAATCTTTTTGTCGTCATAATAACTATCATAATTTGCGTTACTCGACGGATCGAGTCCGTACATTAATTATTCATTCACTTATGAACTCTCACTTATGAGCCATTTTCAAAGTTCTGTTTCAAAACGAATCATGACTCGCTCATTTTTAGACAGAGGCAAAAGGCAGCTTGGAAATCTGCACGGATGACATTACTTGAAAAATTAGGCCCTGTCCACACTACACAGGAGGAATTGAAAAACGCAATAATCACCGGTCATTTTGGGTTTGTGTTTGAGCAAACCCTCAGTCAGGGAAATATCATTATTATCATGACGCCATCGTTTTCGAAAACCTCTGCATTAAAAATGTTTTCCGTCCACACGAAAACGAAAAGCTGGCGTTTTCAAATTTATCCGCGTTTTAGAAAAGCTCCGTTTTCGTGACGGATTAGTGTGCACGGTAGACCAAACCGTAGAAATAAAGCTGCGTTTTCAAACTTCTCCGGTCTAGCCTCGACGCTGCCTTAGTAAGAGCCCATTTTCACCCTATCTATCTTTCTGTTGCAGATTTAATTGGGTAAGCCAGTCACCAAATGACTCTAGATCTAGAGACCCGGATTTGAACACTAGCTAGCCGGGTCAATTGCTTTGTGTGGTTAGGGAAGACACCTTCCTCTCACAGTGCATCTCCTCGCCAACAGCACCGGCCAGCTGTTAGGGAAATCCGGGGAGGGAAACACGACAAACGTTTCGCGTTAACCTACTGTGGAATACACACCATTTTATCAAAAACTGGATCATTGGATAATGCAATTCGAGACTGTTTTCACTGGCTTAGCCATCATGGGCTATTTAACATTTATTCGCCTCAGGCTCAGTGAATATTGTCGAATAATCCCCTCGACTTCGTCTCGGGGATTATTCGACAATATTCACTGTAAAAAAGTGTCGATATTCACTATATTGTCGAATAATCCCCGAGACGAAGTCGAGGGGATTATTCGACAATATTCACTGAGCCTGAGGCGAATAATTGTTTTAGTATAATTTCAGAGTTGAAGAACAGATAAAACGACATTTCGGATATTTCCTCGTCGGAAACGTGGTATTGTGGTTTTCGTGTCACACGAAAGTACCGAAGACGAGGAGACAAGGGATGATGCCAGCAAGGTGTTTCCGCTCTGTTGAAAGATGAACGAATTTGAAAGGTAGACAAGAATGAACAGCTCACGCGCTACAGGCAATGGAATTCGATTTCGATTTATGACGTAACGTGCGTGGCTGGAAGACAGTTCTTCCAAATATATGTTCTTGACAGACGACGATTGAGCAGTTTGCCACTGCTTAGTGCCTTAGGATATTTCATAATATTGTCACAGATTGAATAGAACAGACACCTCTCGTACATCAAAGGCAAGGTAGTGAATTTTTTCACTGAAGCTTAGCATAACCAATAAGAAAATATTCCTTTAACTAGAGATATGTAAGTGATTATTTTGATTGTTTTCTCACTGGATAAAAGGTATCGGCTGCTTGAACAATCATGGGCCGGGTTTTTCAAAGCCCGGTTAAACTAACCCAGGATTAGCGAGAATTTTCAGCTGAAGTTTGAATTTAGCTTTGAATTTTTCAGGTTAGGTTTTCTGTTTATATAGTTGGTCCTTCAGTTTTGAATTTGAATAATCTTGAGCTACACAAAACATAAAGGCAGTGAAAAACATTTTTATACAAGAGAAATCAATAACTCAGTTAACTTTTAATCCTTGGTTAGCGTTTATCGGCCAAACCACTCAAAGCTGGCCCGCAAGTATCGCAAGCTTTGAATTCAGCTTCATACAATGTATGAATGTACAATTTCAAATAACTTCATTTCTATCCTCGGTAAATCAAAACGTTTGACTATAAGTCATCAGTGACAAGTACATTTTAACAAGAAAATTGAAACTTTGGTAAATTTTAATCCTAGATTAAAAATAGTGTCAAGTGACTGTGAACCCTCGCCTGTCGACAGGTAGGTACGAGCACTAACGTCTGCCACTTCATGGCAACTCAGAATTTTTCCACATTAACGAATAAAACTGCCAGAGGTGACTCTGATTTCTCGTGCAATTTGGCGGCTGAGTATTTTCAAAATTACATTAGGCAAATTGCAGGTATACGTATGTAGTCAATAATCCAACGCAAACGATTTTTTAAGCCAAGCAAATCAAATATTCGTTTGGAGAGAATTAAGATCGATTTTTTTTACAGGGCCTACCGGAAGCTAGGCTGAAATATCCCTACAAAACTCAACAGTAAAAAATCATACTCTCAGCTGACTTTTTGCAGGTTGAACAAACTGTATGAGCGCGAGAATCAACGTGCAATACCTCACGCTGGCTCTGGAAACAGCAAAGCAGGTGGTTTTAGTTTTTGTGAAAGTTAACAGGTGTTCGCTGATTGACTAAAAAAATGATCATATTTCTAAACCAAATGTAATTCCTCTCCATTTCCTTAAATAGTTGGGAGATTTCTCATACTAAAATAAGTTTGTACTATTCAAAACCACAAACGAAAACTGGCATCATCTTTGGGCGCGTTTTCCTTTTTCATTTCAGAGATTTGACCACTTTGATGGAAGTAAGATGTTATCAAGAAACAGTGGTTAGTTGTAATTGAAATGTGTGGTTTCTTTGAATATGAATCCGGCATTTTTCACTATGAGCAAAGATCAAATGTAAATAAACCCAAATTGTTTTTGGTCTCTGTTGGCTAACGCAATTTGCATATGTACGTTTTAACAGGAGTCAGATGTTTAAACGTGGTACAGACAAGACAAGCCACCAAGCTATAGAAACGGCGTGGTCGCCGGTGAGATTTGTTTTCAAGAAAGCGCTTCTTTGAACGATGCACTGGCCTAAACGTTAGCGATTTATTTCAGTGCCGGATTAAGACATTTCTTCGTTCTGCGAAAGACGCATAATCAACCACAAGCAACAGCAAGGGATGGAAGACGAAACAACAGAACGCGAAACGACAGAAATGGAATTATTCCCCGCTAAACATGCTAAAGAGGAAAATCACCAAGCGAAAGAAAAACCAGTAACAATCCTTGCTTTTTACATTTTTGGCTTCTTGATTTATGCGATTTACTCACTGATAATATCGGGTGCTCAAGACATTCTTGCCGGAACATTAGTTCCCACATCAGCCGTGCTGGTTGCGAACGTCGGACCGTATTTTGTAATCACTGTGGTGGCGCCGTACTTTATTCAAAAAATCGCGTATTTCCCCCGTGTGCTGGCCATATTTGTTCTGGAGGCTACAGGACTTATCATGGTAGCCACAGCCAAGCGGGTTGGAGTGAGATTGTTGGGGGTTTCATTGTCTTCGTTTGGATTTGGTTTGGGGGAGTTATCTTTCATAGCCATGACGTCTTTCTACCATGATACCGCAGTTAGCGCCTTCTCAGCCGGTACAGGGACTGGTATTTCACTAGCGCCCCTGTATTACACAGGTATCGTGTTTATAAGACTAGCTATTATTATTACTATTTACTTTATGTGCATCATAGTATTACTAACTTCTCATTTGACTCAATTGAACCGTGCCTGGTGTAGCCTTTGTATATCTTGATGTACACAGGCTGTATTGTATTAGATTGTTCCAGTGTATTGCCAGCCCAAAGTTCAGTTAACATTATTATGCACTAGGGCAATCACAGGACTTTTAAATGAGTTTAAAATGAGTTATATGTTAAGGAAATTAAAACGTTCATTTACAGACTCAAATGCACTGTCACCAGTCAAAATGTTGCACGGGTAAAACAACGCGAATTGAAAACAATACTTTGTCAATCTATCAGTTCACCGCACGCTACGAATGAAGGTGTTTTCGGCCTGTCTGTTCTGTGTGTATTGTATTGCTAATGGAAGATATTTAACAATTATAACAAGAAGCAATTTGCGCAACATTTATTTTTGGGTTTGAAATGATCCCGAAAACAGTTTGCTGAAATCAACTAAATTCCCTAAAATTCATGCAGGTGAAAAAGTCAGTAGAATCATGATTATAATGGTCACGATCGCTTGCCGTGTCATGCAACTTGCGTTCATTTCAAACAAGGGTTTGTCAGTACTACTCTACACGATGTTCTCAATACACTACTAGCCTTCTGATTGGTCAACTTGGAGGTGATTTTCAAAGTACTATTCACCTACTCTTCGCTGAATAATTGCTAATTTACGCCCGGGAACTGAAACATGCTACAGATGTTCTTATTCAAATGAACTTTGCTGATAAGGCCCTGTCCATACTGCGCTGGAGGAATGTGAATATGGAGATTTCACTCTGAAAACACATCAAATGTTTTCCGTCTATAATTTTAAAACGCAACTAGCACTTGTCATTTTCAATTTCAAATTTAAAGTTCGAGGAAAACTCGGTAATGGAAATCACATGATCATCGTGACTTCATCGTCTTTGAAAAGCTCCGTTTTCAAAATATTTTCCGTCCACACGAAAACCAAAAGCCTGCATTTTCAAATTTCTCCGGTTTGATGAGCGTTTTCGAAAAGCTCCGTTTTCGTGACGGATTAGTGTGGACGGCAGCCCAAACCGTAGAAATAAAGCTGCGTTTTCAAACTTCTCCGCGTTTTAGAAAAGCACCGTTTTCGTGACGGATTAGTGTGGACGGTAGGCCTAAGCGTCGAAAGAAAGCTGCGTTGTTACATTTGTCCGGCGTAGTGTGGGCGCTGTCTAGATCTCAATGGTGCTTTCCTATTCTATGCCGGACTGTGAACGTTTTCTCTCTATTCCACAGCAATGACAACATGGGCTTGTGTGTCGCCGCCTTTGACCATCTCTATCATGGCTGTCAGTTTGGTGTTGCTGTTGATATTCTACGGTCTGATGGAGCGAAAGCATACTCAGTCTTGGCAGTCTACAGCAAATGGAATAACTCACAAGGACATTCAATATTCACCTATCGACGAACAGGAAACAGACATCGGTGACGGGCATTTAACTTGGAAGGAAAAATGTTCAGCTATCAAAAGTGTTTTACCGATCATTGCTTCCATAATCAGTGCATGGATCGCAGAATATCTGATCATCCAATCCGTCATCACCACGATAGCGTTCCCGAGCGCACCGTTTCCACCACGCGACCACTATCAGTACTACATCTTCGTTTTCCTGTTCGGGGAACTGTTCGGTAGATCGTATTTGATCGTTTTGTCGTATCTCTTTCCGAACCTGGCTCGGCAGCTAACCATACGAAGAATATGGTTTCTTGCTGTAGCAGAGATCGGAATTTTAGTTTTCTTTTTGTTGGCGGCTTGGTACCGCTTTTTAAGTGACGTTTCAATAGTCTTGATTCTTGCCTTCATCGGTGGTCTGATAATTGGCATTATGTATGTAAATATGTTAGCGATTTATTCCGAAATCGAGGAGCCGAGTTCCAGAGAGTTTGTTCTGGGTTACGCTTCTGCTGCGACTGGCGCTGGGGCGATTACCGCTGGCTTGTTAGGATTGCTGATCGAGCCGTGGTTGCGTCGTCACTGTTTAAGTGTGGCAGCTAAAAGCAGCTTTTGTTTCACTCGTTTGCAGGGAGGTGGAGTCTGTAAATAGACAAAGCAAATAGGGACATCAAGATAATTTTTTTAAACATTGATTTTGAATGGGTCCACTTAGAATAATGTTGATTCAAACCAGAAAAGAGTCAAACGAAATAGAATTGTTATTGTTTGTCAATAAGGGACGCAAAATAACTTAACACAGCCTCTTTGCTAAAATTTAAAGTTGCAATTGCTGTCGTATGGTCTGTTTTCTTCAATGTAATACAGGGTGTAAAATAAACAAACAAATAGGGCAAAATTCACCGGTCCTTTACAGTATTTAAAGGCTAGCTACATATAAACAGCCTGCTTGCGCACGCAGGTAGTTTCACTAAAGGTTTAGGAATTGTCTCAAGAAGAAACATAAAGCGTTCGCCATAAAGAACTGTCTATGTTGCGGAATTAAGTTTACCGTACGAAGTAAGGTGTGGTCGTCTTCGGACCAAGGGAAATGTCTGTTATGATGATGGTAGAGTCTTTATGACGCTTAGTTTCACTGGGGCAAAGGGAACTGTATGTAATAGCGAGGCGGTACAGTCCTTCAGAGGTAGAGTTTAATGTTGGCCTCCTTTCCCAGAAGTATTTTTGCGCCATTACCGAGAAAATGATAGAGAACATATTGACGTTTGTCTGTAAAAAGAGCTGGTCATGATCATAGTAGTGGACTCGATACAAATGTTGATATGCTTGAATCACTGAGCGCAGTTTGCGCAATTAGAGACAAAATAAACCGAGGCTATTGGTTTCGAATATCATATTACCCTAATTTGCTTGTTAGTAGAGTCAGCATTCCCTCAACCCAGGCCTCCTGAAAGTGAGCACGAGAAGGTTCTTAAAATACACCAGTTTAGTTTATTCATCTTCCTCTGAGATGAAGACCTCTTCAAGACGAAGCTTGTTCCCAGTGTGTCCACTTTAGCAGAGAGCAGAGAGCTGATGGGATAGCTCAACTCATTTGTTTCGCAATTTCTCGTCTATTCTATAACAGCCAAAACACAGAGAAATTGTGTGTTGTCGATAATTTAGGTAGCGTGCAAAATGCTTGGCGGTTCAAGCAAATTTACTTAAATCCCCCATAATTCATGTCGGCCATTGAAGTTTCGTCCGTTTAGCTGGTGGACTTTTGCCACCTGTTTAACTGTCATTAGTTTGTTTTTCTTTAATCAAAACGTCAGCGATTATTAGAGAACCTTGGAGAGCTCAAGTATCTTAACTTCTGGAGATTTAACACCATTTCCAAGTCCAAACCCGAAGGAACACTCGCTTCTCACGGTTGGTGGGTTACTGTGTCGCAAAGAAACAGGAAGATCTTGAATTACCAGCTACAAAAACCTTACATTCAAGTTTGATCAGGATCCATCCCATGTTTCTTGTTTCTTTCTGGCCACCAGGTTGTATAACGTAAGCGAACGGAATGAACAATCAAAATTTTATTGACGAGTTGTGTACCATGACGTGAGAGTCAAACGTCTCCTAGCTTTGATCGCCTTCATCGTAAAAAAAATCACGCTGCCACAAGTTTAATATATCATCGAAGCTTCAAATTTATGAGCTAAAGGGAAGGAAAGCAATCGAAGTGGAATCTGATTACTAGTGGTCGACTTTGAAGAAGCTCAAAATGGAGAAGACTCCCGAGAAAGACGAAGAAAACGCAGAGGAAAACCCGACGAAAGACAAAGAGGGCGAGGAAAACAACGGAAGCAAAGAAACAAATGCTGCAAAGCCAAAGAAGGAGCAGTTACGGAATCTTTTTGCCTTCTACGCGTTTGGGGCGCTCATCTACACTGTGTATTCTGTCATCATTTCAGGCGCGCAGGACATTTTGGCGGGTACTTTTATTCCGACAGCGGCCGTATTAGTGACAAATGTTGGTCCGTATTTTCTTGTGACGATGATCGCGCCCTATTTTATTCACAAAGTACCTTATGTTGTTCGAATAGTGGCGATTTACGCATTTTTTACAGCTGGTCTGTTTATAATTGTCTACGCTAAAGAAGTTTATCTCAAACTAGTTGGGATCTGTACAACTTCCCTGGGGGCCGGGATTGGGGAAGTGTCGTTTTTTACGTTGACTGCATATTACGAGAAAGTTACGGTCGCCGCGTACTCGGCTGGAACTGGCTCAGGATTTATACTAGGACCCCTCTATTACACAGGTGCGTTTCAAACTCTTTTGTGCTTATTTATAAGGTACCGTGGTAAATAATTATTTTTTTCGAGCAGACACTCGAAAAAATCTCACGAGATGTTGGACTGTATTTCATTTAGGCCGGAACCTGAATATAGCAAACGTACCCTTAGAAAAAGTATATTTACTGACCCAAACTAATCCTACATCAAACTTCGTGGCTAAAATTCGGTGTATGCATGTCTTACTCTAGCATGGTGCTACGTTGCAATACTCCTCAAGGCCGAATAAACCTTGTTTTGTGATTGGAAGGGATATCTTTTAAAACTGTCTATTGTCAAAAGATTATCTCTTGCTATTGTCGATAAAACAGGGGTTTATTTTTTCAATTTATCAGGAGAATTCTGTCCTCGGTCAGTGGGTCAGTGAGTTCAAGAACTACATTGTCAATCAAAATTTAGATACGTTTGTTAACTGCCATGGTCAGGTTAATTCTGAACGGCTGTTTGTCGGTTTTCAGTTAAGTCGTCAATATTCTGCTGAAGACAACCACAAAACAGATTCGACCAACGACATTTGTTGCTAACGAGGATGTTTCATGAGAGAGGAATTGCTGCACGGTCACTTAGCCTTACCCAAGCTTTTAGTGTCTTGTCTTGCGCTAAAAAACGTATCTAGACCCGAAGACTGTTGATTTGTTGATTGTTGATTAACATGAGGACCTGATTTTATAACCAGAGTTGTGTGTTGGTCAAATCTCTATGACCTGATCATAATAACTTACATTAATCTTCAACATCAGATTGACCGGTAGCTTTTTCAGTAAAGTACGGCTCGGCTGTGTGGTTTGGAAAACTGTACTACAATATCAAAAACACTTTATTTTGTCATTAGAAAACTTACGATCGATACCCTCAAATTAAGACCTTATTTATTGTTACTGTAAGGTATAGTGGTTAGTAATGGTAATAGAACTGAGTGGAGTCCAATTCGGTCTGTAATCATACGAGTGATAAGAAAATCGGACGACCGCGCAAGTCTTATTACCAATTAATCATAAAAATTACAATTTCCGAGAAAAGAAGAATAGCCAAGTTATGAGAAAAGGGAAATCGGTGCATTAAAATACTGACAAATAATGTTGTCCAATAACAAACTGTCCGATAGCAACTTGGCAAATAAATTAGTGGAAAATAGGAGTTTTTTTAAACCAATCACAATCGAGGAAATTGTAATTTTTATGATTAGTAGGCATATTCGACCGCAGTTTTTAGCGCCAATGGTTCTTCTTTGATGCCGCGAATACTCCAAAATAAAATGCCTGACAATTAGTTCAGATATTGGTAGATGTCTTAAAACTTCAATCCTCATTCTTGATGTATTTCTTCTGGCACCTGGAAGGCAAAATAAAACATTCAGAGCATGGCAATAAAAACGCGCCACAGAAAATCCCTAATCCGTTCAATATTCGTTTTAGGAATGAGCTTTGTTGTTATAAAGATTTAGATACTTCTACTTAATTGGAGTATTACAGGATCTCCGTGTTCGATTAGTGCTTTTCTCCCTGGGCATGCTGAGATTTCTTGATCATTTCTAAAATACCTGTGACAGATTACGAGGAGAATACTGTGACACTGGAGCCCATTTCGACCTGCGTTTGGGTGGGTTTTATTAGTTTCTTCCCAGTAGAGTGCACTCAAAGAGACAGTTACTGATTTTTTTTTAAAAGCAGTAACTGTGCTTGATTGCCATCAGTTCAATTTTCGACCTCTGCTTTCATTTGGAGAAAGAAATACAAGATACAAACGTCTCGCCTCCTAGCCAGCAGTTTTCGAGCTCAAAGTCAAAGGTGTGAGCAACATAGTTGCGTTGTCACTGGGCCGGGTACCATGCTGATGTCACTGTTGTCGGAGTGAGCTCGTGAGAGTTCGCTTTAGCTTTTGATTGGATAATAGAGATCGAAAACTTGTCGAGTGCTTAAACGAATATTTTCTCTCAACAGCCAGTATTTTCAAGAATATTTTACTTAGGAGAAACTTTTAAGAATAAAATATAGCATAAAACTTGAAGCATTTACCTTAAAATTTCCGTTTGTTTTTTTTTTTCCCAGGTCTGACAACATGGAGTTGTGTCTCGCCAAACAACGCTATGTTAATAATGGCCGGGTCCCCTCTCCTTTATCTGCTATGTTATGCCATCATGGAGAAAAAACATTCTAAAGCTGTAAAACTAGATTCTACTTCGGAAGATAGCAGTGGAACGGAATCACACACAGTCACGTGGAAAGAGAAACTTGCTGCAGCTGGGCATATTCTCCCATTGGTCGTAGCTCTGTTTGTTGCCTACGTCAGCGAATACGTCATTATACAGTCTGTCATCACTACAATGGCATTTCCAAACGCTCCATTCCCACCAAGAGTTCACTACAGATACTATATTTTTATATTTTTGAGCGGGGAATTTATTGCCAGGTCGTATCTAGCTGTCATTGCGTCGCTAAAGCCCAGTCTCGTTAACGTGTTTGCAATCAGGCGTATATGGATTCTGTCTTTGATACTGGTGGGTCAATTAGTGTTTTTCACTCTGGCGGCGTGGTATCGGTTCTTACATGACGTCTGGATCGTTTTTATTTTAATCTTTGGCGCTGGCCTAGGAGCGGGCGCGGCTTTCACAAACGCTTTTGTGGTGGTCTCGGAGACTGATGCTAAATTCAAAGAATTTTCCATGGGTTTCGCTACCATCGGGATGGGAGCCGGGACATTTTGTGCCGGGGTAGTGGGACTCTTAATGGAACCTATGATCCGTGATCACTGTTTAGCTGTATCAGATGTCGGTGATTATTGTTTCACAAGACCTTTTGGTGGATGGAATCAAACCATAGGTTGCTGACACAGGAAAAGTAATTATATTAACTTAATTAATTAATTAAATTAACTAGCAGCTAGTGTAGATGGGTCAAATAGTATTATCTTGTGCCGACGGAAATGTATCCCTTCATAAACAGCATTGATGAAGAGGGCAAAGGGAGGGGCGCTTAGCTTTTGAGTGTTAGTATTCAATTACCTTCTTTCCAAATATAATCAGAATTGCTAGTTTTGTATTCCTCTTTTTATTTCATACATGGCGCTCTTTCAGCAGCGGCTTACCAATTTCTCCCCCAGCTCCTTTGTTCCATGTTTGCCCTTCATCCTTCGTCCTAGGTAATTTACGATTAGGTTTTTTTCACTGCAACATCGAAGCGAATGTGGCTTTAATATTTCTCCATTAAATGCTTCCTTTCTCGGCCAGAAATATGCTAAGACTTAGTACTTAAAACTCCTTTTGTTTTAAATTTTATTTGATGGGACTTAGCGCCATATATGTCCTCTTGCTGTTTAAATCAAAAATAGCTGATTGTCATAGCCGCCATATTGGATTTAAATGACTAGAGGAACTTAGGAATATAAAAGTAATAAGAATTTTAAACTGACTACACTCATAGGGAAAATAATTTCACAATATTACGTGACAGCATTTTTGACTATCGTATAGGGCAGTTTTTAATAGTTTATATATCTTTAGCTTCTAATTTCCGGCAGCAGTCATTCTGTGTCCAATACTTGCCTCTCAAGGAACCCAAGTCAGTTCTATATTCTCTGTCGCTGTATTTCATGGTCAGTTATGTCATTGTTCGTCATATTGTTATTGCTGATGTAGTCTGTTGTTCACTTGTGATTACTTGTTCAATAAAATTATCTGTTGAGCCGGCAGGGGTTAAAGTGACCACTTATCTGACTCCGTAGCCTGATTGAAATAAATCATATACATTTGAACTGTGGGCGAGAGAATTAAGCTGAAAATGAACTTCACTGTTTTATGGCAACCTGAGTGATAAATTGCAAAATTAAAGACTTGAAATAAGAAATGGGGCTACATAAGGATTGAATTGGTATATACGATCGGCGAAGAGTTGTTTAAAAATGGTCGACTCGATTACTGACTACAAGTTGATCAAGCATTTGAGGGGCTTGTGAGGGAATTTAGGCTTGACTTGCTTCGGGATCTGCTGACATTGCCATTTAACTGCAAAGATTATATAGCATTCAGTTTGATAACCTGACATGCACAGCAATTATGCGGCACGATGATACATGCATGCTCACACGAGCTTACATAAGCTAACCAGGTTGAAAAAATTGCTTCCCGCAAGATAAACGGTCAAGATGGCTGGATATTGACTTGACTTCGTTCCTTTTTGGGGTCTCCATGAAACTCGTTTGCGTCTGGGTTTGTAACAGGCACACAGCACTTGGCCAAATATCCAGCTATGTTGACATCACTCTTGGTAAAAAAAACCCCTGTTTTATTAGGGTTGGAACAAACTGGTGAGCAATGTAGACAAACTCAGCTTTTGGGCGTGCGCAGTAGTAGCAGACACACTCCCCATTCATGCCTTTTACAGCTTACGCAAAATATTGACTCTTGTGTCTACCTCATATCCAGACGGACCTTTTTATCAGCACGGCATCCTTCAATAATATGATTTTGTGCTAAGCATAGAAATTACTTTAATTGACCTTTATTTACTAATGGTTCCACTTGACTGCTGTTATATTCTTAACTTCATTCATAAAACGTCCGAGTACCTCAGAGTTTCTTACTGTACTTTAATTACAAAGTATTACAATTATTTACATATCCTTCACTTGACAACCGCTTCTGTGAAACGGTACTTAAATCCGCTTTATTTCTTTTGTTTCCTGGAAAGCAACGCACCAATAGAAATGTAAGCAACTAATTAAGTTCTTAACTTGAGCGAAGAGTTATTGGACGAGTTATTAGCATATCAAAGAACTTAACGCTGAAGAGCACGGTTAATTATAAAGAACGAACGAGCTCGTGTTGGTGTATATCAAGTGGCCGCGAATCTACGATTTATCTGACTTTCGTGAAATACTCTGCTTATGCCAAGTGTCGCAACTTATCATTCATAAGCTTGTGAACAAAGAAAACAACCTTTTGTCCGCCGGACAAGGCAGGGTGTGTTCAATTTAGGGTGAATTTAAAGAGGTTGGTTGGTTTGGTTTTCGAGTCCGTACACTGTTGTCAGGTAAGTTGTTATGTCAACTTCAAAGTGCAGTCTTTTCATACAAATGTTATGTTTTCGAGACTCAAAAGAAATGTTAAGTGATTTAGTTGGATTTAGTTAAAGATGACTACGACAGTATAAACTGCATGAGGTTGAGATCTAGTGTAAACAAAGGCTTGTTAAGTAAAGTTTAAACCATTACAAACTTACTGTGTTTTGGGTGGCCAAACTCTTGCGAAGTATTTTGTGGAATGCGTATAGATCTCTATATAGATCAGATAACTTCCTAGTCATGTAATTGACTAAGTTTGTTTGCTAGTCGACAAATATGTTTGGGTAAAGATGAAAAATCTCTTTGTGTCTGGCCTGTACTGGCATTGTGATCAATGCTTGGACTTCAGTATTTTACGAGAAGATATTTCAAGAACAAACAAATTAAGAGGAGCCTTATTAGTTAAGATATCAAGGGTAGAAAAGGTAGTAAAAGTACCGGTGAAGATGTTTCATCTAGCATGCCGGTGTAAACAGCTAATGGGCTGAATTCTAATCTGCTAAATACCGCGTGAAGGGGCGACAATTGTGAATTAAGAGATGTATTAGTTTACCAACTCGTGATATACAGAAGGAATGATTGATCTGTACCATGAAGATCTGTACCATTATAGTAAAATAACAAATGGTACGTGTCAAGAGAGAGTGTGATCCCTGTACCCCTAAACAGTAGGTTATTGATGCACCCGTGGGAGACGGTAGAGAAAACTTTAGCGCGTTGAACTCCTGTCCAAGCACTTCGAATTCGAGCCTGTGTCACTCAGTGTACGCGTTGTGTTCTTGTAAGAGATATTTGAACCGGGTATAACTGTGATCTCTCGTGGAAACCTGACGGGGGCTATCCCGCCAAGGACTATAGCATCCTTGTAGATCTAGCGGAAGTAGTCTTCTAATGCTATAGAAACCTGGATAAGCCTCGGCACTGTAGCCCAAGTATTACTTAGCTTTTCCCGCTCGTTTATACAGAAACAAAATAGCAAGATCTAAAATGGCGGACGAACATCAGAAAAGCCATTTTGACGATCCTGAAGATGAACCTATTAAAGTATCAGTGACGTTTAAGCCACAAGAACAAGAAACCGACGAAAACCACAACAATTTTGATCAGCCTCGCAACGAGGCCAATCCTTCCCCAGGGGACTCACCAACGGATGACGACACATGTAATGACTCGGAGACTGAGGAGCCTAGCCTGCCTGCTAATCCACCTGTTACTCCTATATCTTCGTTTCTTGACGCGGATACAGCAAACAGTGGAGGCCATGAAATAGAAAAACAGGAAGTACTTGAGGTAAACAGGTGTCAGTGAGAAATATCTTTCGATAAATCTTAGCTCGAAATTTGTCAATAGTCCAAGTGTGGCATGGTTAATTTATATTACTCGATTTAGATGATTCAGTAAAATAGTTCGCGTCAAAGAATGTGCGAAGATATCTACCAGTGGAAACGAAACAATGATAATTTTACAAAAATGATGTAACAGAGATTTAAAATGGGCCTTCAAATTTGAAGGACAAATCGCTTGTTTGTTATCAACAGTTTGAGTTTGTGCCGGGTACTATGTTTCAAGGTGTGGTTAGTGAACGTAATGGTGAATGCCACACGTAAGGGGGCGGGGGTCTCTTTCATGTTTGCTCTCCTGTCACCCACATAAAGACCCAAAGCGATTTAGTTATAACAACGATGATAACTCTTCCACTTCAGCTGCAGGTTAGTGTGTGTAAGTAGGTAAGTAAGTAAAATCCTTTATTTAAACACGATCAGTATTTAAAGCAAAATACATGCTTGAGGGGTCGTGTATAACCTTATTACATAAGTTAAATACGGATTTCATAGCCCATCATTGTATTGCGTTCAAAACGCTATTATCAAAATATTTCACATGGCGAGCCGCACGCAGCGGGCTAAAACTAACATCGTTTGCCCCTCTCCTGCAGGGATGGAAAGGCTACAGTAACAACATCTACATCCAGCCAATCATAGTCAACCATGCCACTTGCGAAGAGTGTCATTGTAAAACCAATAACAAAACAAAGCGAAGACTCACAAGTGAAGACTTAAGAAAGCAGATGCGCCTTCGAGAAGCTTACAACTGGATCACGAAACACAATGAGCGAATACGAAGTACTGGAACTTTACGAACTAGCGCTCAACATCGGCAAGAAAAACAGATATCACAGCAAGAGGAAAATGAAATCCCAAAACAGACAAAAGACAACGACACCGCAAAATTGAAACAAAGAAAATCTAAAACCAAACTTCATAAAGGATTTGTTTGCAGGACATGGGCTACGAATTATTTGTCGAAGGACGGTCAGGAGAACGAAGACGACGAGTTCATCCCATTCTTTGTACGAAAATATGTGGATAAATCAAAATCCAACTTTACCGATACAGAAATAAACATTACTACTCGTTTTGCAGAGAAAAACAGAAACAATTCAGCAACTACTTCGAATCAGATAGAGTCGGGAGATACATTATCAGAAAATACTACAAAGGAATTAAAAACTAAAGAATTCCAACTGCAAGAAAACCCCTACTTTGATGAGCTCAATAATCGGGAAAGGCGTATTAAAAACAGCACAGGCAAACCCCAAAACTCTTCAAGCGATTCCTATGAATTTATCTGCTCCTGTGGACAGGCGATAACTCATAATAAAGAAACAAGCAATTCTAGTAAGTCGCCATGGAATAAGTATCTTCATAATGAAAGATCGCGGAATTCTAAAGTGAAGTTTTCGGTAGCGCTACCTATCAAGCAGTTTCCTCCAATAAATCCACTAGAGGAGATGAAGAAACCAAACTTCTCGGCGAGGAAAAAGCGAGACGTTTTACCAGCTCGCAGGCCACACACGGTGGATACTGCACTCCTGTCAAAAGGAATCATCTTGGTGAACGGTCATCACAACTTGCCAAATTTCCGAATCGCAAGCCAACCAGCTTTGAACAGACAATACTGTGGTCAAAGAGTAGTTGCATCATCAATAGAAAACCTCAACAAGGAAGGGCAGATATTTTCTCGGGGTAAATCTGAACAGAACAGCCAAGGGAGGTGTGGTCGACATCGTTCTTTGAGTGAGCCCCAACGAACTGCGAGACCTTTATCAAAGAACCTTGGCGAAAATGGAAACAAGTCAAAGTTATATCGCGACAGCGTGGAGTGCTTTACAGGTAACAGGCGCTGTGTAAGAACACCGCCACACTCGTTAAACAGTGAAGATAACGATTCCAACACTGATTCAAACGACACTGGTTTGGGCAGCGAAATTGAATATTCCTTTGATGGTATGGCGAAGCTGGATGTCTATCTTCAACCCAGGAGCACGAATCTCCATGATGATTAACAACTATAACCGTGGTACAAAGTTTAGGTGCAAGAAGAAAGCAAACCTTGCTTTACCACCATCTTGGATTTGAACGGCGTGAAAACCTAGAACGAAATCGACACTAAACGGAGAGGAACTGGGGACAAGAAAAAGAAATCCCGTGCACAGCAGAGTTACTTTTTCATTTCTTCTTCACTGTTTTTTTTTTAAATTTGAAATGCTTTCTTTTGACATTGCTCTCACTGACAATTTTTACTGTGAAAGGAGAACATAAATAATCTTAATCGGATAATGTCGGCATCTTGTAACAAGTCTATATATCCGAAGTTCTGACAAGGAATCATACTTGTTAATAAGTAGTAGGTTAGAAGGCTAGTTGATTTAGATTTTCAAATCTCATTGGGTATACTCTTTGGAAAAAAGGTTGATTGTCACGCTCGCAGGAACTCCAACTCGAAGTAGGCAGATCCGTGATCAAACATGAAATCCCCGGGGAAGTCGCCTCTCTTGGCGTAGCTGAGCTCGCAGAGACGAGAAGATGTGTGGAAATTGAACGAGTAGCATGATTTATGCCTGATGCAGAGAAGTGCGCATTCAAAATCGTCTGTTGTAGTACGTGACATTACTGTGTGCTGCACAAGTGAGTGTTGCGTGACCACAGGAACGAAGACTGCGTTTGACATTCTGGCAACTTAAAAATAAAAAAAAGGAAATACCAAAAAAAAGTGCTAAAATGATTCTAATTTTAATTTACTTTGCCTTACACAACATTTAGGGTGATCAGAGATGGGACGCCAAGTGTAAATCTTTCAGCAGGTTCTAAAGTTTTGAAATTATCGAAGTTAAAAATAAGAAGAAAATGTTGTAAATCAAGCCAAAGGGTAGCATATCGAGGTTCTCTCAAATTTCAGTAAGTTGGATTCTCCCTCATCATAAACTGTACTATTGATCCGAATTCCACACAAGTAAATATTAATTTCTTTTTAGTAACATCGTTCGATTAACCGGACAACCTGTCACATTCATCCTGCATCTCGTCTCGCACTTACAATCCCGGACAAAATAGTTAAGACACAAAACAAATTGTCCCCTCCCCCCACTTGCAATGTTGATAATCTGTTTTTTTCCCCCTTTTTGTTGAAAAAAAAAAACCTGCGACATTCTCCAACATTGATTATAGGGGGGGGGGGGGGGGGGATTTGGGATACGTGATCCAGCCCAAGTGTCCCAACTACATTTGTCCGGGATTGTAGATCTAGCTAGAGCCGTCCCGCCCTATATAGAGAGGCCATCTGGGTGCAACATAACTTTCCATGACGCACAATGTACGCTCACTGTTTTGAACTTCATAGCCAATTAACCAAGTTTAGGAGGACATAAAAAGGTCGATATCGAGAGACTGTAGCCTAGCGAGGTTCCACTGGTTTGATAACTCGTAACGTTTTGTTTTTCGTGCTTACCTGAACAAAGAGCCAGTGCGATTTTCAAAGCGTTATCTTTTGGTGACATTTCCCGGACTGACGCGAAACGAAACACATGACTCTCGTCAGAGGCCAAAGCTTTCAGTTCAGCTGCGTCAACATTGGAATCAATTCCCAATGCAAAGATGACTACTCCGTCATCCTTCAGGTGTTTCGATTGCTGTTTTGTTTTCAACTCATAACCTGCGTAAACAATATAAAAATAGAGACAAGGTTGCAAATTGATTTGAATCCAATGTTATTTTTTTAAAAATACTGGTTAACGTATTGCGCGTCAGATTTCTAAACCTATGGACGTGAACAGTTTCTCACCGTAATCGCTTTTTCCATCAGTAATCGCTAACAAGACATCGAGCGCATTCCTTCTCATTTCACCTCGTGCAGAAAACAACTCTTCACGGGTCTTGTCAAGTCCCAGGTCCAACCGAGTAGAACCACTGCTATAGTTCATTTTGGAAACAGACGACTTAATTATGTCGATGTTTTGCGGAGACGTGAATGGAATCTCTGTTCTTGAGCTAGAACCGAAACTGACCACACCAACGTTCGATTCTGAAAAGAACAAATATAGCCCCGTTGCTGGCCTCACGTGACGACATTTTTTACATCATGAAACTCCGTTACTCGACCAGTAATCCCTAACTTACCTCGAAGTGAAAAACCTTAAAGTTAAAACCTCAGCTCCTGAATTTTACCAAGCGGTTAATTTACCTGAAAAATTCAAGTTTCGTAGAGTTTCTCTAGACGATATTGAAACATTTAAGTGTCCATTTTGAAGTTAAGGTCGTTACACTCGAGGTGTCATGTTACAGCGAACAAACTCACGCACCATGTCATGACCATGTCATGACTCCCAAAGATGTACTGTTCTCTTTGACACGAGGCCAGGGGACATGCGGCAATGACAGATTCACTATAGGTGCATTTTGCGGTTCAGCGTCATACTTGGTACAATTTGGCATTTTCCTTTCCATAGTCCTTCCATACTGCTTATCACTGTGAAAGGTGGCAATACTCAAAGAAACGAGCAACACAAACAGCATTCAACGAAGCATGCTTTTAATTCACACTCCCCATGGATTCTGGGAAAACCTTAAAGACTACTTCATGTAACACGTACCGGCATCAGATCAAAAAGGCAAGACCAAATTGTCCAAATCTTACCAAGGTAAAATTGAACCCCAACAGACACAGAAGGAAAACCTAGTCGAAACAATTCGTGAGGGACAAAATTTTGCAAGGATACGATGTCTCCTCATATGAACTGTACACGTTTTTACCGCGAAAGCATTTGTCTGCAATATGGTTCCGTGTGTATACCTGACAGTTTAAGGCCATTGAAAGCGAACATTTAAATAAATAGCATAATAATCATCTCACGTTAATTACCTGTGGGAGAAATGTGAAAATGTTCAATAACGTCGTTAATAAACGCTTTCATATCTTGGTATTTGTCATTCCCCACGCTCCCTGAGGAGTCTAACAAGAAAGCGATATCCAGTGCAAAGGGACAAACTGAAACAAAACACATAGGGGTGAACTTTTACTTTAGCCTGTAGAAATTGAATTAATGGCACTTTTTTTGATTTATTGAAATATAAGTAATTTTCTAGCTTCTCTCGTATTTATTTATTTGTTTTCTGTATGTTACGCTTTTTTGATGATATTGACGCTGAAAACCTTTTTAGGAGGAGGACCACAGCAAGTAACAGTCGAACCGAGGCACTCGTCTCGGTAACAGTTTTGAATATATATTTATTTATTTCAAGTTCCCGTAGGAGGCTATGGATTCAATAAAAATATCAAATAAAAAACGTGTGTATTATAGGAAAATTCATTACCTGACTCGTGAATTCCGCGTTAAATTGCACGCGAAAACCGATATCGCACGAATCGCGAAGCGATGAGTGCGATATCGGTTTTCAAGTGCAATTTAACGCGGAATTCACGAGTCAGGTAATGAATTTTCCTTGAATCGCATAATTGAATAAAATGAGAAAAAAAGAAAACAGCAGTTTGGTTTTATCCTGAGATAGATGAGATAGATGACGTAGATGCGAAACAATATCACCGAGCCTCGTTTTCAACTCGCAATTCCGCGCTAAATACCTCGCTTCGTAAACCAATCAGAATGCAAGATTTTATTCAATTATGCGATTCTATCCGATATTGCCTCGGTGAGAATGTTTACTCTGGCTAATGCCATGCAGGATGCCACTTTAAGTTAATTCAGTCTTTCTTGTCAACTTTTAAGATGGTCAATACGATCGTGCATTTCCACAATATCAATGTCGGAAATGCTTTCGGAAAACCGTCATCCGAAATTAGAAGTATTTAATTCATTGATCTGAAAAGTGATGGCCCAGAATAACTGACGCGAATTTTTAAAAAGACCGACGCCGAAATGGTTGTGTTCTACAGCCTATCACAGTGATGGACCGATCAAAAAAGGCCGTATGAATGAAAAAAGTGTGCATTAGTTTAATTGACTATTCTTACCTGCAGCAGATGTGTTTGTTAACGCCACTTGAAGCTAGGAAAGGGAAAAGAGAAAACAAGCAGAGAAAAACATCATGATAATGGCTAGTGTAATTGCTGTTTCCGGCCGTTAATTGCCTTATGGACTTGTTCTTGGAATTAAGTCACTAATTGTCCTTTGACTTTCGGACGAGTGCCAATCAGAGTGAAATAATCGATTGCCCTTTAGAGTGCTAATTCTGAGGATTGTATAACACAAAAAAAACTAAGCATGTTGTTCCATCAGCTTTTCTTTTTATTAATTTTAATTTACATTTACTCAATTCTCGCGCGCATCTGCCATCAGGTGCAATTAGGTTTTCTCAAGAGATTACTCTTGGTTTTGTTAAAAACCCAACCGACTCTTTCGTTGGGTGCTTTACTCCAAACAATCAAAGTAATACGGTTTTACTTTTCACAAAGCCATCAGTTTAAAGATATCATCAATAGATATTTTTAAACTTGGATGGTTGGTTTGTTGCCCATTTCAGACCACGTGATGAGATACTCTTGATTATTCTTGCTTTTACATTTTCAAATAGTCGCGAAAATACGAATGAATAGTGTTAATTAGATGGATAAAGGAACAGTTCTCCGCCCAAGCTATTTTTTATCAGCCTTAGCTTGGTTCTATGTCACTGTTTTTGAGAGGAAGATTCATTCCTGTATCCCTGAAACATCACCCAATTGTTTGATTTGATAAAAAAATTTTTTTTCACTACTGACCTGCAAAAGGAGGAGTGCTTTTTTCATAGTCGTATTGAATATGTTCATTTTCTGTCCCGTCTTGGAGCAAAGCTGTTGCTGTGCTTTACATTTGAACTGCTTGATGGAAGTCAAGAAAAATCGAATAAACACGTTAGTGCGTTTCCTTTGTATTGAAATGCTAAAAGAAAGATATAATGATATATGGATTTATCCAAGGCTAAAAGCGGAGCTCCGCAGTTTGTCCCTTTGGATGTTGTTAATAATTGAAATAATAAGTTTTTACTAATTAAATAATTGTTACTAAAAAAATGAGGGTTTCAGTGTTCAGGGTTTATGGTTCAAGGGTTCTAGGGTTTCAGCACTTCAGGGTTTCTGGGTTTTGGGTTTCAGATTTCCAGGTTTCCAGGTTTGCGTTTTGGGTTTAGGGGCTTTGAGTTTGGGTTTCGGGTTCTCGAGATCTCGAAGTCTCGGGATCTTGGGGTTTCAGGGTTTCAGTTTTAGGGTTTCGGGTTTCGGGTCTTGGGTCTCGGGTTTCGGGGTGTCACGGTCTCGAGGTTACAGAATCTGGTTACCGATTCTAGAATTTCAGTTACCAGTTTACCGTTTTGTGTATAAACAATATATTTTCCATCCAAACCATTAAAATATCGATATCAAAGAAAGCATTCCATTATTACTTTATAAAGAAACAACAAATAAAGCGCTAGAACAAAAGACAACGAAAAGAATGATAATTCTCTTCGGAAATTACATTTGTTCTCATGCCTCTCCTGTGCATAAGGGTGGGAAATTTTATCTGTTATAACTTCACGATAAATTCTTTAAAAGATATCCTCTATCCTAACGACGATAGTTTCACTTGAGCTTTAACTATCGCAATATGCCTCACTCCCATCATAACAAATAGTCGAAAAAAAACAGCCATACAAAATAGGAGCGCAACATTAGACCGGCCCTGTACCATTTTATTACCTGAAAACCGAAAGCCGAAAGGCATACCCAGAAACCCGAAACCCGAAACCGACTGACCCGAAACCCGAAGCCCGAAACCCGAAGTAATGAAACCCCGAAACCCCGAGACTCAAAAACCCCGAAACCCAAAACCCCTAGACCCTTAGACCATGAAACCCGAAACCTGAAACACCGAAATCCAGACCTTAAAACTGAAACAGCGAAATCCTTGGATACGAGGTCATAAATAACACTGAAACAGCAGCAATACTTGTTATCAGGAAAGCCAGCGAGACATATATATTCTTCGCATAATCACCTCCAAATTTGTCTACATTCTGGAAAATTATGACAAATGACTAACGACAAAAGATTTACGGGATGATCCGAAATAGTGGCTTTGCTTAAAAAAAGCGGTACGCCTTATGAAATAGGTCAAATGAAACAACAGCTTACCTGTTTATGCGGTTGTTATCACCTAGACTACAGATTCTGTTGCTCAGAATCGATCAAAATCACTTAAGTATAAAGAGGACCAGACCCAAATGTAAGGTAACAGACTTTACCGGAGTAGCTCTAGAGTGCTAAACTTAATTTTATGCTGAAAATATGTTTTCACTAACTGAATGAGATTGTCTCGCTGCCCTTCATCTTCACTCAGTCGCTTTTGTTGTGCATTTACAACCCGTTTCGATTAAACTATTATTTCCTACCAGATCTTTGAATATAATTTGAATATTACTTGGTATTATAGACGAAGCAAAACATTTTCCTTCTATCATGTTAAACTTAACGTTTCCTTTCTTACAAAGAATCAGTGAGGAAGAAGAGAAACGCACTCAACTTACCTTGTGAGTAGTCTTAGTGCTAATGAAAAACAGTGACAAGGAAGATAAATTTAAAGGAAGGTAAATTTCTTGTTGCTTTAGTAGAAAAATCAAATGTAAATAATATGTCAAAACGCTCAGGTTTAGTTAACTAGTTGGACATAATTTTCCCGTTTTCGATGTTCAGCTGTCTGCATGGGATGGCATATCAGAAGATATTTCAGAGACTCTTTAACCTGCTTTGCAAATGGAAACTCAGTTATTGGTTTAGCAGATGTAAACAATCTGTCAATATGCTGTTGGCTGAACAGTTACATTCCATTTCGATTATCAAGCCATTTCGATCATTAAGAAATAAGTTATCACGTTTCCCGCCGTGCCGTTCCGGAGGTGACTTGTATACACTTAATTCCTGATCCCTAGGGAAATATTTAGTTTTATTTTCCCAAGGCTTCATGTCGGAAAAACAAAACTAACTGGAGTTTAGTGTAAAGTAATAAGGCAAGAAGAAGTCAAAGTAACCTATGGCTAGTGGGAGAGCGGGCAAGAATTGCTTAAGTGTCGCCGGACGACAGTCACAGTTGAGCACGTAACCATAAATCAAGCAATAAAAGCTGCATTGCATTGTTTTCTCGCTACAGCGCGCTCATTCATTGGCTAGTTCATGGTCACATGACATTAGGTGAAAGTGAAAAATGATCATCGCAGTGAATTTTCCAATTTAAGCAATTGGAAAGAAGAAGCCTGAAAAACATCAGGGCTTCAACGGGATTCGAGCCCGTGATCTCCGTGATACCGGTGCGATGCTCTACCAACTGAGCTATGAAGCCACACATTGGGAGCGAGGAAACTGTTTACCGCTAAATGCTATGAGCGGGTAACATTGCTATGACGTCAAACGGGAACCAGTTCACTGTTACCCGAAAATTATTGACCGCTGTTACACGTGATCAGAGCGTGCAGTTGAAGTTGGCCTGATGTTGTCGCTGGAATCTCAGCGCGTTTTTCGAAATTTGTTTTTGGTCTTACTCATTTGTTTTGCTATATAACAAATCACTTAATGACTGGCCCCTTGGGGAACAGTGAATTTTGTTTCCCTGGAATCTCCATGTTTCCCTCGACATTGAGGGAAACAAAGTTCAAAGTTCCCCTCGGGACCAGTCATTAAGTGACATATTTACAGAGCCGTGAAACGGCAAGGTAATTATCCACCACTAGCCACCGTTTTATTCACTGTTTTAGTTTACATCGGGACATCTTATTTCGGGGCAGCGTGGAGTGTGTTACAGCTAACAGGCGCCGTGTAAGAACATCACCACACTTGAAGATAATTGATTCCAACACTGATTCAAACGACACTGGTTTGGGCAGCGAAATTGAATCTTCCTTTGATAGTTTGGCGAGGCTGGATGTTTATCTCCAGCCCAGGAACACGAATCTCCATGATCGCTAATAACACGTATCACTGTAGCAAAGTGGTATGGAGTTAATAGAGAGAGTCTCCCTCCATTAACTATTGTGTTAAAGGACCCTAGTCAGCCTCCGCCATTTTCGACGACATCGAAATTATTGATATAGCATGGTGAAGCGAATCCTTATTGTTTTACTGTAAGCTGTGTTCCAGAAGGTATGTTTAATTATCTCGAGTAGTTCTACAGTGATTTCTCTTCGTTTCGACAGGCTCCGAATAAAATATAATAGCCAAATTCTCGCATGTAAACAAAAACAAAGGTGTGGCTGCCTAGGGCCCTTTAAGAGAAAGAAAACTTTACTATACCACCATCTTGCATTTGAACCTGGAAACGAAACTGGGAGCAAAAAAGCAAAAAAAAATCGACACTGAACGGAGAGGAATTGGGGGCGAGAAAAAGAAATCACTCGCACAGCAGAACAGAACAGCAGAGCAGAGCTTTTCATTTCTGAACTGCTTTTTTATTGAAAATGTTTCCTTTTGACATTGTTCTCTATGTCGGCATCTAGTAACAAGTCTAACGTATATGCACAACATTCTGACAAGCAATCATAGTGTTTTAAAAGCAATAGGTTAGAAACTATTTATTGAAATGTTAGTTGATTTATATTTGTCAAATCTTATTGGGTGTACTCTTTGGAAAAAAGGTTGATTGTTACCCTCACACAAACTCCAACTCGAAGTAGACAGATCCGTGATCAACCAAGAAATCCCCAGGAAAGTCGATTCTCTTGGCGTTGCTCAGCTCGCAGAGACGAGAAGATGTGTGGAGATTGAACGAGTAGCATGACTTATGCCTGATGCACAGAAGAGCACATTCAAAATCGTCTGTTGTAGTACGTGACATTACGATGTGCTGCACAAGTGAGTGTTGTGTGACCACAGGAAGGATGACTGCGTTTGACGTTCTGGCAACTTAAAAGAGGAAATAACAAAAAAAAAAAGCACGTTAAAATGATTCTCGTCACAATTTACGTTACTTTACCCAACGTTCAGGGTGGTCAAAAATGGGACGCCAAGTATACATGTATATGTTTCGGCAGGTTCTTCCGCCCTTTGTTCCACGAGGAACTCGATGGTCTAACTAGCTAACTAACTTCGGCCTGTCCTAAAGTTCCGAAATTATCGAGGTTAAAAAAGTACAAAATTTTGTAAAATTAAGCGAATGGGTAGTATATTGAGATTCTCTTCATCTTCAGTAAGTTGGATTCTCCCCTAACTGCACGATTGATCCGAATTATACAAAAATAAAAATGATTTTTTTAGTAACATTGTTCCATAAACAAAATGGACAACCTGTCACCTTCAAACTGGTATCTAGTCTCGTACCAAGATCCAACTAGATCAACAACCGTCGCGCCCTATAAAGAGAGGTGAATATGCGTACAACATATAATCATACAATGTACAATGCACGTTTACTATTTTGAGCTTCATAGTCGCTTACTCAATTTTCAAGTATAGGAGGACGGTAAAGAGGTCAGTTGCGATAGGAAGTAGCCTAGCGAAGTTTTACTGGTTTGATAACTCACAACTTGTGTAGCACCTGAACAAAGAGCCAGTGCGATTTTTAAAGCGTTATCTTTTGGTGACATTTCCCTGACTGACGCGAAACGAAACACACGACTCTCGTCAGAGGCCAAAGCTTTCAGTTCAGCTGCGTCGACATTGGAACCAATTCCCAATGCAAAGATGACTACTCCGTCATCCTTCAGTTGTTGCGATTGCTGTTTTGCTTTCAGCCTGTAACCTGAGCAAACAATATAAAAGGTTAGAGTCAAGATGTCAAATGCGCCCGATGTTATTTTTTAAAGGTACTGTACATGTTAGATGTACTGTTCAGCTGTGTAACGTACCGGACATGAACAGTTTCTCACCGTAATTGCTTTTCCCATCAGTAATCGCTAACAAGACATCGGCCATATTCGTTCTCATTTCACCTTGTTTAGAAAACAACTCTTCTCGAGTCTTTTTAAGTCCCAGGTCCATCCGCGTAGAACCATCGTCATATTTCATTTTCCAAACAGACGACTTAATTATGTCGACTTTTTGCGGAGAAGTGAATGGAATCTCTGTTCTTGCACTAGAACTGAAACTAACCACACCAATGTTCGTTTCTGAAAAGAACAAAGATAACCCCGTTGTTGGCCTCACGTGACAGATTTTCTACCATGACCAATCACGCGCTGTTCCAATATCTTTTAAAAATAATGATGATGATGATAATAATAATGATAATGATAATGTAATAAGGATGATGATGATGATGACCATAATCATTATAATTATCATAAAAGTATTAAATTATCATAATAATAACGAACTTTATTTATGTGTTAATGTTTTCAGCTTAACAGAACTAATTGAGGACACTCTAAATTACAATTAATTATGGCAGATAAATGGAAAAATGATATTGTGTACAAATCTCTTCTAAAATTACTGACAGATAAAAATCTTTTAAGTTTACAAAGTTCATCTGAATAATTTTTGCGTTTCATCAATTGGAGAACTGTAGTCCAATAGCATTGAACCAACAGCACCAAACTCCGTTACTCGACCAGTAATCCCTAACCTTACACTCAAAATCACAGTTCCTGAATTTTACCAAGCGGTTAATTCAAGTTTATCTGAGTTTCTATAGAGATCATTGAAACGTTTCAGTGTCCATTTTGAACTTTAGGTCGTTACGCACGAGGTGTCATGTTACAGCGAACAAAACCATGTCATGACTCCTGAATACATGGAGTATGTCTCATACTCCATCCATATGTCTCTTGAATCAGGCACGTTTGCTGATAACTGGATATGTGCTATTGTTAATCCTCTGTTGAAGAAGTCTGACTTGGATTTGGATTTGTCAGTAACCTCCAGTATGTATCGAAACTTGAAAGAGCTGTCTTTAATCAAGTTCATGACCACACGGTAGCAAGTGGTGTTTATCCTATGTTCCAATCTGCCTTCAGGCCGCGCCATAGCACAGAAACGGCTCTTGTTAGGGTTAGAGTCTACTGGCAATGAATTCGCGGCGACGAGTTACACTACTAGTTTTACTTGATTTAAGTGGCAGCCTTTGACACTGTTAATTATGAAGTACTACTGAAACGATTACCGATTTCGGTATACGAGGAAAGGCTCTCGATTGGTTTAAGTCTTACATAAATGGAAGAAGTCAACGCATTGCTGTTCAGGGAACAGCCAATTTAATCTTGACTGTGGTGTTCCGCAAGGTTTATGTTTGGTGACCTTTGTTATTCGTTATTTATGCATCGAACCTCTTTAAAGTTGTTGAAAAACATCTTCCAACTACGCATTGTTTCGCTGATGATACACAACTTTACCTTAGTTTAAAACCGGATGACACTACTTGTCAGAATGACGCTGTCAACGCTATGAATAAATGCATTGATGATTTAAGAAATATTGGGTGATAACAGATAAATTGATGATTAATGATGATAAAACAGAATTTCTGTTAATAGGAACTAGACAGCAACTAGCTAAGATTAATACTGCATGCAGTATTACTGTTGGTGAATATGACATTGACCCAAGTTTGTGTGTAAGAAATCTTGGCGCGTGATACACATGTTACTAAACTATTTAACTCAGCTTTTTAGCATTTACATAATATTAGGTGCATTAGAAAGTACCTATCCCGTGATTCTTTATTGGTGGTACTCATTCATGCACTTATAACTAGTCGCTTGGACTTTTGCAGCGGTCTTCTGTATGGGGGTTTGCCCAAGTCACAGATCGTCAAATTACAACGTGTTCAGAATACAGCAGCGAGACTCGCTATGAACATAAGCAAGTATTCTCATGTTACACAAGCACTGCAAGATTTTCATTGGCTGCCAGTTCGCGCTCGTATTCATTTTGAGATATTACTCAAAGGCTATTCACGGACTTGCATCACCATATATTTGTGATTTAATTACTGTTAAGCCTAAGTCCTCTTATGATCTAAGATCAAATAGCAGTCTTTTACTAGAGCCACCAAAGAAGAAAATGCTTTCTACGCTTGGCGTCAGGTCTTTTTATGCTGCTGCGCCACGTCTGTGAAATAGTTTACCGGCTGAGTTGCGTAATATTCAATCATTATGTAGTTTTAAACGGAAATTTAAGACCCACCTTTTTCGGGCTGGCTAGAACCGTTTTCTTATTTATTTATTAATGCATTTTACTGATTACTTCTCATTCAATTGGTTTTAAATGTACCTTTGTATAAATTGATGAGGTTCTTTTAAGTGAATTATTGTAAAGCGCAACTGATCATTCTCATGTAAATAGCGCTATATAAGTACTTCATTATTATTATCATTATAACATGGGTCTAACATGAATTGTTCACACGAGGCTGGGGGACATGCGGGACATAATGTTGCAGGGATACGATGTTGATCTTCTTGTATAGGATATGATTCCTCTTGTGTACCTGATAGTGTTGAGACATTGAAAGCAAACTGGTATTAAAATAAATATAATTAATAACAATTATTCCATGAGCGCGCGTTGGCTATAATCATCTCATATCCAACAAGCGCGAGTGGAATAATTGTTTTATTAAAAACGCCTCCCAAAAATAGAAAACTAGGCTACAATAAAAACAAAAAGGCCCAAAAAATCACGCATACGCTTGCCATCTTTGTAGATCATGGTATAATGGCTCATATACCATGATGGCTAAGCCAATGAAAACTCTCGAATTGCATTATCCAATGATCCAGTTTTTAATAATTACTGGTAATCATCTTAATTCTTCGTTGATTACCTGTGGGCGAAATGTAAAAATGTTCAATGACGTTGTTAATAAACGTTTTCATATCTCGGTAGTTGACCTCCGTAATGCTGCCTGATGAGTCTAGCAAGAAAGCAATATCCAACGCAAAGGGACAAACTGAAAAAAAAAAACACATGAAGATGAACTTTAACTCTAAGTTGTGGGAATTAATAGCACTACCGCAAGAGACTACGATCTTGCACTACAGACAAGATTTCTGATTTATTGACACCGAGTGATTGATACTGTAATTTTCACCTAGTTTTCTCTCTCATTTATATATTTACTTATTTATTTATTTTCTGTTTGTTAAAATTTTGATATTGAAGATTAAAGCCTTTTTTTAGGGATACTAAAACACCTTTATGATGGCCAATGCTGAGTTCCAGTATTTTCGCAATGTCGATGTCAGGAATGATTTCCAAACTTTATCCGAAACTTAGAAGAAACCATTAATTCAGTAAAAAGTGCTCCCTGGAGTAACCTAACACGAAGTTTTAAGCTCCGCAACTCCGAAATGTCCCGTTTTAAAGCTAGGTCTAAATATAAAAAGCTGAACGAAACAGTGACTGACCAATCAAAAGGCCGTATGAGTTAATGGCAAATAGTGTTGGTTAAAATCAATGCTTCTTACCTGCAGCAGATGTGTTCATAAACGTTACTTGAAGCTAGGAAAAGAAAGAGAAAAGGGAAAACAAGAGAAAGCATAATGACTGGTGTAAATTGTTGTCTCTGCATTTAAGTTGCCTTGTGGGCTTGTTCGTGGAAGTCATAACGCTCTAAACCTGCGACCAGACGTCCTTTTTTGACTGTCTCTTCAAACTGATGAGTTTCTGAATAGCCGGTACAATCGGACGAATTTGATTTTTTTTTTGTGAGTGAAAAAACATCCAGCGAAAGAGGCGGTCGAGTTTATAAGAAAACCTAACTGGACCTGAAGGCAGATGTGTGCGGGAGCTGAGTGAATGTAAATCAAAATTTAAAAATCAGCAAGCTGATCGAACAGCATGCTTGGTTTTTGTGTGTTTTTCAAATGTCCATTTCGGTGAGTTTGCACTCTAAAGAGCCTGAATCGAATTAGTTCTACTGCTGTGAGCTTCAGAACCGCTCCAATACCAAACAGTCTTCTTAAAATTTGTCTGCTCTTTGAAAGTAGCAAATTACTTTTTTAAGCAACAATTATGTTTCATTATCGGCAACAAAAGATGCAGTGATAAATTATATTATCTTCTGATGAGATCCCCAAATTTTCACGGTCTTTCACTTGCTCGAAACTGCTAAAGAATATTTCTAGAAAATATAAACGAATGTCTCTGAAACATGGTCAAACATCACCTAGGTTGTTTGATTGAGGATCGAAATGGCTTAGGTGTCTTACCACTGACCTGCAAAAGGAGGAGTGCTTTTTTCAAAATCGTATTAAGTATATCCATTTTGCATTCTGTTTTGGAGCAAGGCCTCACTGTTGTATTGTTATTTGAACTGCTCGATGGACGCGAAGCAAAATCGATTAAACACATTAGTGCGTTTCCTTTATATTGAAATGTTGCAGTGTAATTCAGCTGCTTAAAATCAAGAAAAATCATAAAAGCAATTTGGAAAGGTGCGATTTCGAAGTGACTTGTATGTCAAAATCCGATTGGAGGATTTCACATAGACAATTCATTTATCTTTTTATGACGTATCAAACTCATTCCCTCACACGACATTCACTTGTAATCGAGGCTGTTATGTAACGTAAATTCAAGATGGCGGTCGCGCTGTGGAGAGGTAAGTGGTGTTGCGTGGCTTTTAAATGTGCTCTAATTTCCCATCAATGCAAAATTTAATGTTTGGTTGCTAGTTTAAAAGTTTTGTTATTATTTCTGAACTTTCCTTCTGGTATTGGTGATTTGGTCGATGGTTTATCCGGTCTTATGTTATCTGCTCGCTCAGACTTGCTTGTTCATGCGTACATGTATGTTCATACATGCTCCTTTAGCTTAGTTACCGAGACTTTATTTAGGTATATTTACCTCTGTTTTTGCTCATGTTATGATTTTTTTTATCACAATTCGAATTCCTTAAAGCCTTATGGTGGAATGTTGGGCGATATTTCAGCTTTCAAAGTGGGCGTCAAAACACTATAAAAATATCAAAATAGTTTTGATGCGTACGTAACAATCCCATGTCAGTGAGACACAGGGCACTGGATATTACTGAAAATCTCGTAAATTGACAGCGTTTTGAATCTTGTCTGACATGAGCAAGTCTTAATCTGGTTAAAAATTGTCAAAAACCAGTATTTTTTTAATTAATTTGTCCCTGATTGTGAAAGGTGGCCGAGTAAGTGATTGAGCCATTAGAGCGGAGGTTACATCTGGTTTCTCAAGGAGCAGAAAGAGAAGGGAACTTTGTCTTGTGGGGAGATGTTTGTAAACCATCTCTAAAGTTTTTGAGGCTTATGTTCTCTTTGTTTGAAGAAGATAATCTCTGGGCTTTTGTTTGCAATCAAAATCTAGTACGGCTACACAGATTTAAAGAGCAGTGCAGGTTCAAAATGAGTTGCATTCCCATACATAAGTTAGTGTTATTTTAGCAAAGCAAGGCAATTCCCTTATGTGTATCTGAATCCCTGTTTGTCTATCACGCCAGGTCGCAGTGGCTTGCCAGCTTTAAGCCAGGGATTCTTTAATAGTGTAATGATATGGAGGACAGGCCCACAAGGGTAAGTGTCATGTTAAAGGGTTATAGCTTACAGGTGACATTTGTCCAAAGTTGAAAAACGTTACTCACAACTGAAGTGACATGGTTTTGGCTTTCAGTAGCAGAATAAATAAATCCCAAAATAATTCTCTACTTTACCTTTTGTATGACTTGTTACCTCATCCCTTAAGTTAAATGAGCCAGGCTCTTTTTAAAGTTGCTGGGTCTTCTATGGTGTACCATGGTGTTTCATCACAGAATCAGAAATTTTTGTTTTTTGTTGTTCTCTGCATTAGCAAATTATCCATGCCTCTACATGTAGTTGTTGGTAATTTTTTATTAAGTGGTTATATTTTTCCCATTGTGTATTCCCCTGTTGTCAGTCACTGTACTACATAATAAAAATCAGTTACTGAATTATACTCTTGCATACTCAACTCACAGTGGTGTACTGTGCTGTACTTCCAACACTGACATGTACTGCCCCTTAGCATAAATTTACACCAATGTAGGGACATGATGTGCCAGAGCTCTCTGTATGTGACAGCCAATCCTTCTCAGCTTCAATTTGAAATCCCTCTCATGATTAGATTTTTTATCATCTTTCTACAGACTAGTGGCTGTGAATAAAAACCAGAGCATAACGACTGGCTTTTCTGCAAAGCCAAAAGGAAAGTTGGACAATGCTGCAGGTACACGTAGAGTTTTTGTTATTAATTGGGTATTGCATTTAAATGCAGTTAAATGTAATTTAATGAAGTTAACAACAAGGAGTACAAGTCTTACCTTTGCGATCAGCATTGTCTTGCTATATGCACATGCACCAGAATTCCATGTGTTCTTGGACCAAAGGTTGTACATAGCAGTTTGCATGTGGTCAGCATTTCTTGAGCGTGCCAGTTCCTCTCAGAGGTTGTCCCCCCCCATGTTTCCCTCCCTCTCTTTGCACCATTTTATCAGTGTGTCCCCCCTACCATTATGCATGAGGGCTCATGGCTGGGGTTCATGGCTGGGTTTTCAGTGTTTGCTAGGCATTGGAGCGGACTACATGAACATGTACATCTAGGAGATAACTGTCAGTGGAAGCTCCTAGATGTCTCTACCACCTAACCTTCATTTTGTAAGGCAGTTGTTAATGGGTTGTTGTTTTTTTAGACCTGTCAGAAAAACCTAAATGTACATGTATTCCTGAACAATGCACACTAGTGCCTCTTGATAAAGTTTTCAATGAATTTGAGTTGTCTTCACCTTATAAAACTAAGTGAGCAGTGTGGTTATTATTCATGTTTTTTGTTGTGTTCTCCAGAGTATGTTATTGCCAGAGTTGATGACGTAGTGAACTGGGCTCGCAGGGTAAGCTGTCAAAATCAACAGCACAAATAAGTAGATGCAGCTTACCAGTGCTAACTCAATTTTTTTCAAAAGAACATGTTTTTTTTATGTATGAGAATTATGGTAATTTCAAGGCCTCCGTTTAGGTATGTTTATACCATATTTTCTTGATAACCCACTGTCGACAATGTCACTGAAACTTAGCCGTGTGGATGCAGATTTTGTTTCACTTCTTCAGTTAAGTCAAGCCAGGTATTCAGTTGAAAGGGTTTTCATTCAATATTTTTGATAGCTATCTAAATGTATCTTGTCATTATACTAACACGTAAAGTTCATGAGCAAGACAGTGCTCTAAAAGTTAGTTTTTGTTTTTTAATTGAAGGGCTCTTTGTGGCCGATGACATTTGGTCTTGCCTGTTGTGCAGTTGAAATGATGCACTTTGCTGCACCAAGGTACAGCCTACGTAACATCATCTTTTATCTGACAAGTGCTTTTAGTAATTCAGCTAAAAGCCACTGAAGGAAAGCACCAAAGCTAAATATTTTTATGTTCACTAACCTGTACTGGATAAGTTAGGAAAATAAATGCTGGGTTTGACAAATATTGATTTTGTTGAACCAATATTGTTTCAAAGGTTAGCAACCTCTGCCCTAAGAGTACTTAGATATTTGTCATGCTATCATGATGTTACTGTACAGCTTTGAGATAAAAACTGTATTTCAATCCATTCTTGGACTTGAGAATGTTCCATCATCTAATGGTTTTGTTGCCCTGGCCTAGTGCTTTTTGTGCTGGTGTGGGAGCTCTGACCAGGCCCCTTGTGTTGAAGATTTGGTAAAGTTTTTTACTCTTAGTTCACAAGTCAATAACTACAATAACCAAGTTTAGGCAAATAGATTTTGTAAGTATGTGCAACTTTTTTCCCCTTAGATATGACATGGACAGGTTTGGTGTTGTTTTTAGAGCAAGCCCTGTAAGTTCATTGTATTTCACATGTACATGTAAGAGTGCATAAGGTATTGTACATTGTGTGTGTCCTGTTCATAACAAATCTATGAAATGTAAGTCATGATAACAACCAAAAACAAACAGAGTGAACAACCCTAGTTATTAAATATAAATGCTAGTACAAAATGTTTCAGCATCACCTTGTCACCATTATCAAATGCAGATTTTAAAAAAAATATTAGTTTAGGTGTGAAAGAGTCCTAACTTTAATATACATGTATATCCAAACCATATGATGAAAAAACTGCATTAAGGTATCAGCCAACCCAAAATTGACCGTTTTGCATAATTTTGGATTTTTATATCATTCGATAGATCTTAGGAATAGCTTTCGTTTAAAAAAAAAAACACCAAAAAATGTTATTCGTACGCGAAGTTATCAAGGGAAAACAATTTTGCCATCTTAATTGCTCTAATTAGCCACCGACAGCTCTTGTCATCCCGTTGTCAAATAAGGAGAGAATACGTGACAGCTAAGCACATGATGCGTGTTTGTGTTTCACAAAACACACGCGATGTTCTCAAAGTCTCGTCTTGTATGAATGTCTTCGAAAAAGAAAAAAAGATCGTGTCCCTTTTCTTCGTCGAAGCCAAGAGCAAAGAAAAGGAAGAAAGCTTTTAACTCTGAAGTGGCAACAGAACTTGCTTCGAGCGACAAAGGTTCGTTCTACAACCAAGACGAATGGTTGGAAGAAATCGCAAGTCATGAACCGGATACGAGCGAGCAAGGAATAATTTGTTGGCCCGGGCTTGGAAGCGGCTTTTTCTCAATGAGATAATTTCTCTGGTTTCCCACCGCCGCGAAAATTTGTCTGTTTCTTGTTACCTGTCAAACTATCATTGTTCAAGAAAACTGATACCTTCTTTAATCGATCAACACTTAATTTGCCTGACGCCTAGGTGCCGCTAATCTCATTACGGTCGACATTCTATTTTTCCTTGTTTCTCGAAATGAAAATTTGGGCGAGTGGTGCATGCATTTTGAACTCCAAGTCGGCAGCCCCTGGACCAATTTGGCTGAAATTTGGCCAAATTGTTGTCAGATAGCTAACCTACAAAACCGTGTCTGCGAATTTTGATTTTTCTTTTCATTCCAAAGTTATAGCCTATTTTCCACGGGGGGTGACAATAATTTCTCATCCCCAAACATATTTGCTTGTAAAAAAAAAACGAAGGCACATTTCAGAAATCTGAGACACGGTTTTTTAGGCAAACGTGTGAAGAAATGAAAGCCGCATTAATCGTTTTCTTCCGTTTATTTTTGGTGGGCGTGGAAGTTAATGAATGAAAACAGTTAGTTTTGCAAAAACCTCCTCATTTTTTAAGCGCATTCAAGTTTTTTACTTTTTAAAGGGAATTAGCTGTAAGCATGATTATTCAGCTTTCAAAATATATACGGTTTGTAGGGGTTTGTGTTCAAACAAAGAGCGCTAGAACGATCTGCGCGCAGACGACCCCTTTGGGTTGGCTGATACCTTAATTTTGATAGGGGTGACATGATGATGCTGAAACACCATGTGCTAGCATTTATATTTCTTGTAAAATGTATCTTTATCATCTTCTTTAATCGAAACAACTGTAAACAATAATTATTTTTAGTAAATTCTCAGCTCCGACTATTGCATTTCTAGCTTTTTGATTGACTAAAAAACTCCAACTATGAGCCAATAGTCGAAGTTTTACGTCATATGGAAAATAGTGCGCCAAGTTTAAAAATTTTCCGCATGAAGTTTTCAACTTCAGCCCTCTATAATGGCTGAAATAAAAATAGGTGGCAAAACCCAGTTTGAGAATTTACTAAAACAATTATTCCATTCGCCCTTGTTGGATATGAAGTGATTATAACAACTCGTGCTACGCACTCGTTGGTTATTTTATCACTTCATATCCAACTGGAGCTCATGGAATAATTGTTATATGGTTGCACTGTACTAGGCATCTACATCTACATTCATTCATTTTTAAAAATAGTTATAATTATTATGAAATTCAGTGCTTGGTGCTTATACATAGATTTATTTCAAACTTTTGCTTTGTTAAGCGCCAAGCTGATGTGATGATTGTTGCTGGAACTCTGACTAACAAAATGGCCCCAGCTTTGAGAAAGGTAAGGCAATAGTGTAATTATTTGGCTCCTTCTTGGTGTAGAACACTCGGGACACATCACAATAGAACACTGCCTCACGAACCCATTGTTTTCAGTGTTTTGCTCATTCTTTTGTCCTTTTGTTCTCTATTGTTTTACCTCAACTGTGTCTTCAACACCAAGTAAGAGCCAATTATTCCTTGTACATGTACTATGAATGTAAGGTGGTATGCTTATAATGTAAATGCAGTTAATTTGCATTTGATTTTGCAGAACACTGCTTTCTCTCTTGTACTACTGTTATCAAGGGTTTGCCCTCTTGTGATCATTATGTCAGTTCCCCTGGTCTCCATTTAGCAATGCTCACCCTCAACCTTCCCTGGACTAACTGAAAAAGAAAAGCTATGAAGGCAACTTTGTTAAGAACTGTACATGTATATCAACAGTCTTGTGACATTAATCCGTTTCTGGCAAGATAATAGTACTATTATTCTTGTGTTGCATTCCAAAGTTACCAGTTACTAATATCCATAGGACCCGTGTTGATTTGAAAGAGAAGTAGCAAGTTGGACCCTGGATTGAGCACTTCAGGTGCTGACCAAGTTCTTGGACAAGACACCCTCACAGTGCCTGTATCAAAGCTGATAAAACTAGTATCCCATCCAGAGCTAATGACGATACTTTTACCTCATGGTACTGAGACCGTGATAAGCTTCAGCCATGTGTGCTGGTTTCTCCCAAGTTCGACTTTAACGTCTTTTTTTCAAGCAAGAATCTCTGTGAGCAGTATTTAACAAACATTTTGTACATTCAGGTATATGACCAGATGCCTGAACCACGCTGGGTAATCTCCATGGGAAGGTATGTAGCCTACATATACATTTAAGTGTTTACTACATTACGTTTTCGTATTACATGTATATGTGTGTGAAACCTCTGAAATTGTATGGCCTTTGCGTTTCCACCTGCTTTTCCACTGTCATTTACTTTGATTTGTTTGGTCATACAGTTAACTTACTGTAGATAACTTCATCTGGCTGAAAATTAGTAAGGTTAGGTTAGTTGGGCTAATTTGAATGCGTACAAAAGAACTTTAAATTGGCAGCCATTTATGAATAGGGTCTATGACCCTGAAGTAGATTTAAAAGATGTAATGAAAAGCTGCATGTCTTCTTACATTTTCCTAAGGGGCATAAGTGGATTTCATTTCCTTTCATGGAAAGTAACAATTGATTTACATGTTTATTTACCTGAAGAATACCCTTTCAATCAATCAAGGCAGCAGAATTTGTATGGGCATGCGGCATATTCCTCAGTTTCATCGTGAGACCCCATGGGTTTCTTGTGTAGAAGAATACGTTACAAATAGGGGTAAATTTACCTGTTCCTCGTCTGCAATTCGTTGCCACGTGGACCAGTTGAAAAATTTCTGTGACGAGTACCTTCCGTCAACTTGCATATACACATGTATGTTCGGGAGTGGAGAGTAGGGAGTGGCTCAAAGTGTCCAATAGGCCATTTCCGAATTACCTTAAGCCTCTTTCTCAAAACGAGCCTTGGTGCTCATCCTTTCATATGAAAATGGCATTTCATTCACATGTAAATTAAACTCATTTTCATATGAATGGTTGCGCACCAGGCCTCGCTTTGAAAGAGAGGCTTTAGGCAACTCGGAAATGGTCTATTCAGAGAGGTGTCACTCTTAAATGTTTTAGTTACAGAAAAACAATTGTCCACTTTACACTGGTGTCTGTCCTGAGTGGATTGTACATGTATGTATTTTCATTTCTGATCTATTGATGTCCCTATTTGGTCTTTACAGTTGTGCTAATGGCGGTGGCTATTATCACTACTCCTACGCAGTAGTCCGTGGCTGTGACAGGATTGTTCCAGTGGATATTTATGTCCCAGGCTGTCCTCCTACAGCCGAGGCGCTGCTGTATGGAGTCCTGCAGCTGCAGAAGAAGATTCGCCGCAGTAAGCCCATCAGGATGTGGTACCGAAAGTGAGGTGTGTATACACGCTGTAAGTGCTTATCAGCAACAGTGGTAGGAGCACAATGACTGGCTTGTACAGCTGTACCAGTTGACTACCCCGGAGGGAAAGACGAAGGGGAAAGCGAGATTCCCGCATCACAGTGTATACACATACGATAGAAACAACTTGGCCGTAAGAAGTGGTACTTCTTAGGGGTGAAAATGAACTAATGCTGTGCACATAGTAAGACGCTATTCTGGTTCATTTTTGGGCCCGGCCTTCAACATGTTCGACGATCACCCTTATTTTATGTCCTGGTTTCCCGCATTCCCCGCTGTTTGCTCAGTGTATATAAAACTTCTGCTAATACCCTGTTAAACATGTTTAGCAGTGGTTCAACTTAACCAGGTTGGAAATTAGTCGCTCATATCGTATACACTCCACAACTTAACAAGGCAAAAGTATGTCTGATTAAAATAGGTTAGCAAGGTGGTTCGGAATTTGTGTTCTCAAAATGGCCACAAAGCGTAATCGACGAATCAGAAAAACCTAAACCTGATTTAGTTAATCTACTTTTGTTGGTGTGAATGGACCATCCAGATACGCCAGCAACCAGTGAACGATTAATTCAGGGAACACGGGTTGCTGAAAGGATAAAGGATTACGAAAAAACCCTTCAAAATTTTGGTCTAGTTTTTTTCAAAAGACACCATTCGTGTGGTAGCTCGTTTAATTTTCATTTATTTATTTTTCATTACAGGCGACGTTTTGGAATCAAATTGATCCTGTACTACGCGACTGTCAGTTTGGAAATCGTTTTTTTTTATTGTAAATACAAGCACTTATGGTCAGTTACTAAAAGAATATGTCAAAGCCCTTGCTGATCAGTTTTGTAAAGTATTGCTGTCATTTTGTTCTGAAATTTCCATGTTAAGGATGTTGTGTTGAAAAAAAATTCACTTCCTGATAATGTCGGGCGTATTGTAATGGAAAAAAACTTGCTATCTCGTGAATGACCGTTTATAGTTACACAAGATAAGTATCTCAATCTGTGGAAAAAGAAGTGTTACTTAAAATAAATAATGAATTGTATCATGAGTCAAGAACTGAGGCGACAGTTTTTAAACAGGCCTAAAGCCTTGAATGCCAAATTTGATGCTATTTCAGCGTTGGATGAAAAAGCAGTATTGCACTTGAATATTGGTTTCGTGTGTCGAGATCATGCGCATCCAGGCCGCGTATTTTTCACGCATATTTTTCAGTTCCAACTGCATTGTGCTTTACCAAAGATGCATTCTTCATACAAATTTTATGGCAATGCACTGAGAGTTTAATACTAGTCCTGGATTTCTATTTGAAATGGAAAGACTTTGCAAGGGAGAAGTAGAAAGCCTCGGTTTTGAGCCGCGCAAGTTTCCTTTCTCTATTTCTGCAATCTCGAAGACGATAGTGCAGTTGGAAGGTTTCTTGAGTGAGTAAACAACCCCTTGTGTGGTGTCTCTAGCCAGTGTTATGCGACACCTGCATCCGGGCTTCATAATCTTGAGCGCGTGGCGAAAGCTGGGAAGGCGCCAAGCGTACATGAATGGATTAATGGCAGAATTGCAAGTCACCGCTAAAAACGTCGAGTCCCGCAACCAATGGATAGTATCACAAGAGCAATTGGTGCATAAATTCATGGTGTAGATTAACAGACATGGTGTCACGTAGCAAATTGCAAACAGAATCAGAATGGAAGTAAACGTTCGGGTTACTTTTTCTTCAAACAGTGTCGCTTGCCGGTTGGCAATAAACAGCCCCTGTACGCTCTCCTGGCGAATTTTTTTCCTTTGCTGAATCGTTTTGATAATCTTGAAATAAACGTAAACCAGAGTACACAGTGTAATTAAGATCACGACGTTGGCAAACACAAGCGAAAAAGCACGATAGCCTATCACAAAATACGGCGTTAAAAACCCTGGCGACAAAATCCATATCATACCCGACGCCAGAAATACTCTAGACTTTGTCACACTCTGCCTGTACTTGAAGGGTTTCGAAATAGCATAGAATCGCTCTAGGGTTAATGCCAAAATGCTCAACACGGAAACCGTGCATGTGAGAAAGTACAGTACTTGTAAAAGCCAGATTAAACTTGGCGAAGAAACAGACCTGGCTTCCATGAGGTGATATACCACTGAAATCGGCTCCGTTGCTGCTCCGACGAGAAGATCTGTCAGAGCGAGGTTCAATATGAAGTAGGTGAAAGGCGTGCGGAGGTTTTTTAATCTCGGCGGGCTTCGTAGAATGACCAGACACACCAAGATGTTACAAGGAATAATCACAAGCGCTAAAACACCGGACACTGCAGCGGTGAAGAGAGACAGAGTTGTGGGCGCTGGAACGGCCGCGCAATCATCTTTACCTTCCAGCTCAAACATGTCGTCGCCACTTACAATTTATCATCGACTATTGTAGCGATTAAGAGTGTCGGTTGTCGCGAGAGCTCCAAGACTGCGTCAAATGTTCCGTTGTCTTTGTCTTCGGGTTGTTGTGGGTTTAGTGAGTGAATATAACAAACTGTTCTCCTGATTTCCAGCTTCCGTTATAAGCGAGTTTTAGCGAGTGACTCAGATCGTAACTCGTGATAAGCCTTTCTTCCACTGAAGCAGGTTATGCTCCGGATACAATCTTCAAGGCTTAAAACATGTTCCAGCTATACCTCCCCGAGGCATTTGCAACTTTTCACGTTAACCGTTTTAAACAAATCGTCTGAAAAGCACGTCCTCTAAAAGCCGATTTCGTGACCATCACCACACGAAAGCATAATCATTACTGATCGCTTTAACACAGACTTTCTCTTAAAAAGGTAATGGAGAATTCGTTTTTCTGTGCGGTGCGGTGTCAAAAAAACTGTCATTTAAAAGCTTTCTAGTAACATTTACCGACAGACTATCGTTTGGGGAATCTGTAAACAGATTGTATCAACTTTGTCATTTCCACAGGCTACATCGCCTTGTGTTCAAAAACGTGTACGAGATCAGTTCGGCTGACTAGTAGCTCTCATTTTATTATATGAATATGGATCAGTGGAGCGCTTGATAGTGCTTTTAAGACGGTTCGGCGATAAATCACTGTGTACGTGCGCCATAATTCCACTTTTTTGGTTCAATTAAAAATTTCCTTGAATCAATTAAGGTTGGAATGGCTGCAGTTTCCTCCCGGGTAAGGACCATAGCTTCCTATTGGTGGGTATTTTGAGAGTTTACTCTTCAAACTTAATTTGTTAGTTGTTGTAAAAGTGAAAATGACCGACCAACATCCAATTTTAATTGGCATTAAGTCCATGTAACAGCAAACATCGTACAGAAGACATCCGTTAAAAGTTAAAACACATTTTAGAATGAAATATTATACTTCATCATCCTGCTACTCCAATGTTTTTTTTAAAAACACAAATATTTAAATTACCAAAACTTCTTTTTCAAGCTTTTGGCTAAGCTTGAGGGAATTTAAACCAATTTTTCAGGGGAAAAATAATGTTAATCATTGTGTCGATACCACAAGTCAACCAAAGGAGCCGAATGTAATGATATGGAAACTTTCAGTTGTCTTCTTTGATTATGAAGATAAAAGCGCACAGCTATCAACTAAACGGCTGAATGCAGCTGTGCTTTGTTTGCTTTTTCAATAAGGTTTTCTTGCCATTCGCCCCCAAAATCTCTCATTAACGAATTAATTAACAATTTTTTTAAAAAAATGGTTAGAATAAACTCCTCTC
>OZ026597.1:24253471-24295971 GCA_964020085.1 Micromussa lordhowensis | reverse complement strand
TAGATGTACCTTTCTATATTTTACCTACAAATGTGTATTTTCCTGAAGCACCTGGCTGACCTGTAAAGTTATCTGAGGTCATGGTGGTTTGAAAATGCCATGAATCTAAACCCATGAGGTTATATGAGGCGCTGGCTAACACAACATGGGAATGACTTCAGATAGCTGGAGCTGACTGTTGTGTTCCTGTAGGTGTTGTGAGTACTTTGATGTGCAACTACATGTAAGGAAAATGAGTCCTGCATTTTGAGATCAAAGGAAAGCTTGACCTTTAAATGTTGTGTGGTTTGGTTATGGCATATTAGAACCTGCTCCTGGGTTTCCTCTGTTGCGAGTAGTAGTTATCGCAGGAGGTTTTACCCCATAGCCTTATTGGCCATACAAAAATAGTAAAACAGCAAAAGGTTAGTACATGTCTACTGTAGATGTATCGTTCTGTATTTTAGCTATAAATTCAGGATGACTGAAAGTAAGCTGCATATTTGTATTTTCCTGGAGCACCAGGCTGACCATTGAAGTTATCTGAGGTCGTGGTTGTTTGAAAATGCCATGAATCTACCGAGCAGCTGCAGCAGTGACGTTATCTGAAGTGCTGGCTAACAAGCATGGGAATGACTTCAGATAGCTGGAGCTGACTGTTGTGTTCCTGTAGGTGTTGTGAGTACTTTGATGTGCAACTACCTGTAAATAAAATGGTCCCTGCATTTTGAGATCAAAAGAAAGATTGACGTTTAAATGTTGTGTGGTTTGATTAAGGCATATTATAGCCTGCTTCTGGGTTTCCTCTGTTGAGAGTAGTAGTTATTGCAGGAGGTTTTACCCCATGGCCTTATTGACCATGAAAAATATTATAACGGCAAAAGATAAGTACAGGTCTACTCTAGATGTATCCTTCTTTATTTTAGCTACCCATTTGTCTTTTCCTGGAGCACCTGGCTGACCTGTGAAGTTATCTGAGGTCATGGTGGTTTGAAAATGCCATGAATTAACCGAGCAGCTGCATCCATGAGGTTATATGAGGCGCTGGCTAACACAACATGGGAATGACTTCAGATAGCTGGAGCTGACTGTTGTGTTCCTGTAGGTGTTGTGAGTACTTTGATGTGCAACTACATGTAAGGAAAATGATTCCTGCATTTTGAGATCAAAAGGAAAGCTTGACCATTAAATGTTGTGTGGTTTGGTTATGGCATGTTATAGCCTGCTCCTGGGTTTCCTCTGTTGCGAGTATTAGTTATCGCAGGAGGTTTTACCCCATGGCCTTATTGGCCATGAAAAAATAGTAAAACAGCAAAAGGTAAGTACAGGTCTACTCTAGATGTATCTTACTTTATTTTATCTACAAATTTGTGTTTTCCTGGAGCACTTGGCTGACCTGTGAAGTTATCTGAGGTCATGGCTGTTTGAAAATGCCATGAATTAACCGAGCAGCTGCATCCATGAGGTTATCCGAGGTGCTGGCTAACACAACATGGGAATCACTTCAGATAGCTGGAGCTGACTGTTGTGTTCCTGTAGGTGTTGTGAGTACTTTGATGGGCAACTACATGTAAGGAAAATGGTCCCTGCATTTTGAGATCAAAGGAAAGCTTGACCTTTAAATGCTGATTATAAGTCATTTCAGTATTTCAGTATTTTATAGTCGATTGGAACAAACTTTGGCGTATCAATTAGTTTGGTTTCGACGCTGGTCGGAAAGTGCTGGAAAATATATATACATATAAACCCAGCATGTCGCCTTTCTTTGTCTTTCAGGGCACAGAAGTATGGAGTTATATGAGACTGTTCTTTTTTATATTATAATATGTGATGGTGTTCAACCTTGTTCCTGTTGATTAAACATGATAAGATAAAACACACCAAGAAAGAATTAATCAAGATCCTAGGATTTACCTCAAGATTTCCTTGCCTTATAATAAATAAGTATATCCGTGTTTTTATCGAGCATGATAAACCAGATAATGATATTGTTCATAGCTTAGTCCTCATCTCAGATGCACGAGACCTACGCTTGTTTTTGTCTTTACTTGTAAATTAGTTGAAGTGAATACATAAAAGATTATATATTTAAGCTGTGGAGAAAGATATAAGGTGATGATTGATCATCACAGTTATATACACAACTTAAGCAGTTGTGAAATTAAAGCCTGAAAAAATTTCAGGCCTGAACGGGATTCGAACCTATGACCTCTGCGATACCAGTGTAGTTCTCTACCGAGCTATCAAGCCATTTGGGAGCTGGTCACGTTGTGAGTTCGTAATATACCCCTGGATGGTGAAGAATACGAGTTTAAGTTGTGTGCATAACTGTGATGATCAATCATGTCTTTATATAAAAATTAGTTTAAAACTCGACGAGTAATCAGGGGGACATAACTAAAGAGTTAAATGTAAAAAGACGTTCTGTGGTTAAAAGTTTAAAAAACACGAGCTTTCGATTACCAGTCTGCAATCTTATCTAAGATTGCAATTTTTATGTGACAATTGTCAATCGTAAGATTGCAGACTGGCAATCGAAAGCTCGTGTTTTTTAAACTTTTAACCAGAGAACGTCTTTTTAACTCTTTAATAAAAATTAGTGTTACGCTGTATTTAATATTCTAGCAACTGTTGTCCTGAGCAATGTCAAAGTTAAGAAAAAAATGATGTCCAGTTTAAAGTGGCTATTTCACCATTTTATTAAGTCATGTTTAGATTTTGTAAAAGTAGTACTTTACAACTTCCAACAATTTAGTACTTTTGTAAATGGCGGTATATGTTAACCAGTCACTTAAATGCCTTAGGACGCGTGTTCTCCCAATAGGAGTTGTAATGTTAGATTAAAGAGAGAAACATGCAACGTACCTCGTTATTCATGGTTTTATTCGACTAGATGCAATATGAACGTGGTACAATACATTGTATTTTATATCACGCCGGCTTAGCAGAAATTGCATATATAGCTGTTACAGAATAAAGCCGCATCCACACGAGCACATTTTCTGTCGCAACTTTTGTGTGACAATCTTTATTTGCCCGTCTATGACAAAATTTTGTGACAAATTCATTTGCTGAAAAACTGGCGCGCCAGTTTTTTGGTGACAAATTAAACTTGTCTCGTGTAGACGACTCGTCCCAAAAAATGTGGCAAATATGTTCGTAAGTGCCATTTTTTTTTTTTTTGGGGGGGGGGGGGGCAACTACGCAGTCTCGCGTTTCTGTGTATCTATGCTGTCCAAAGTATTTGTCACATAAAAATTGCTCGTGTAGACGAGGCTTAACAACTTCCACATAAATAATGGTTACAGTACATCTTTTATCATCTTATCACAACTACCTTTGTACTTATGACTACTGTAATAGAAGTCTACTTTACTTCAAAGTTGCCACAGAAGACCCTTTGTAATAGATTTGAAGTAAAGAAGTTTGGAATGATTCAATCCGTTGCCTTTGTAGTTGGTTTCGTTTCCGTCCTTCAAAAACCACTTTTGGACTGTCTCTTGAAACAAATAAAATCATCGGTTTTGTTCCAGAAAACGGCGGATTTGTCTTGATTTTCGACCACAGCAAACGGCCTCCATCCTGAAGAGGTTGCCACAACGTCTCACACTATCAGTGCGCGAGCGCGTTTCTCAGCGACTAACCACAAGGATGAGAACCTTTAGGAAGCACAAACTGAATAGAGGGAGTTGGACGAGAGGGTTGTACTGTTACAGTACGCATGCGTATTGTTGAAAACGTACCACAAGGATATAAGTATAAAAAGAATTAAAGAAGTTGTTTAAACAGCACGTATCGTTTCAATACGCATGCGTACTTGCTGAAAACATACCATAAGGAAAGAAGTATACAGAGAATTGAAAAAGTCTTTACAACTGGTCGTATTTTTGCAATACGCATGCGCAAGCCCACATCTAAAAACAAACCACAAGGAGAAGAGTCCTAAGAAGTTTAAAGGGTATTGATTTCCCCTGGTGCGGTGGTGGGGGAGGGTGGAGGTTACCCATCTGGCCCTTTCAGAAAGTGGGTTTTTCCATTGAGTAATTCCATTTTGACTCTTTCAAAAATTGGGTTTTTCCATTGAGTAATCTATTGCCAACACGCATGCGCAGTTTAAAAATGTGTACCACATTGATGGGGCTTTATGGTGGATACTAATAAAATTGAAATTTTAGGGTGGTGGGTGGGGGTTTGGGATGGGTGAAACTAAAAACTGTCCAAAGATCATTTTTGGTGTCCAAAAACACATTTATTTTTTGTCCAAAAACTGTTTTGTTTTTGTAGTAGTAATGGTAGTAGTATTGTATCTACTGTTTAAAGTAGTAATGGTAGTAGTAACGTTTAAAGTAGTAAAGTAACGTTTCCCCCACCACCACGTCCAGGAAAGGTAATTTGCTTTATAGTTACCTAAGTTGGCGATCCTTGTGGTATTTGTTTTCTAATATATCATGTTTCCCATGCTTGAATTGCGCATGCGTTGTAAATGAACAGTACAGTGCCTTTATTGTTGTGAAGATTTTCATCATTGTGGTACACTCGTTGTACACCTTTGAGATGCATGTAACCGCATTGTGCATATAGAATATTCAATCCTATAGTTTGGGCTGAATTTTGAAAGAAAAATGTTCAACATTGACAACAAATTGAAATTTTAGATGCGCACTAAATATCATAAAGTGACCAAATGCCCTGTACACTGTTTTATCCTTGTGGTACATGGCAGTTGACGCTTTTGCGTATGCGCATCGAGCAGATTACCAGTTCACAAAACAGACTTAAAAAGAGATCATTTGGTTTTATCAACCGAATTGATAATGTGAATTGGCCACCGTAAAGAGAATCGAAAGCTGACGTTTCGTTGGCCCTTCGTCGGATTCGCTCCAACGAAGGGCTAACTCTCGAAACGTCAGCTTTCGAATCTCTTTACGGTGGCCAATTCACATTATCAACTCAGTTGATAAAACCAAATTATCTTGTCATACTCCCCACCGACGCAGCTCCACAGTTTCTTTAGAAACTCACCCCCATTAAAAAGAGATCCTTTCCTTGAGGGTATCGACTGATAAAGAGCACTTGCACAAAATCTTCCGTCAGGAAGATCTGTCAATTAAACTTTAATGACCAGGCCAGGCTGCTGCAGTTCTGTTGGAGTGGAGGATGGTAGACCATACAATCACACAATACTTGTTGTTATCAATATTGTATTTTATTCAGATATATAAAATACATAGTTCAACTTTGGTTCCATCATAAAATCGGACTACTAGCAGTTAACGTCGTAATATGGTGCTATATAGTAATGCGTCAACATATGAACTTGTACTGCGATCTAAATAGAACGTAGTTTTCATGCAAACCTACTTATAACAGACCTTCAAAAACTGTCAACTTGGAACGATCAAACATTTCTCGCACGAAAATTATTACTTAAAACTTAGAAATTTGATTGCTATCTGACTATACTATTGGCTAAATCGACAGTAACCGTATAGCACTATAAAGCGTTATAGGGAATTAAATGACATGTTGGCTACACATGACAATTGACATTTTTCGAAGAAAAATTGAAATAATCAAGCTTCATCGACGAAATACCTTGCGCAAACTATTGCTCTAAATAAACAATGTTAAAAACACTGTTCCTTATGTAGACGCTGCTAACCTAAATCTAATAAACTTGAAAGTTCAAATAACTGAACCCAGTAGCACAGCGTCAAGTTTATCGAATGACCGTAAACATAAATAGATCGTTTTCACTGTCACGCAATAAAAAAATAAATTGAAAACTATCCAGTGGAAAAAGCCAAGAAATTGTGATCTTATAGAAGATAAAAAATAAGACACTTCTCCACGTTTTAGCCCTGTGCGTTTCCCCAAACTTCAGAGCCCAGTATGAAAACGCCATGCTGGTGTACCTCCATGGAACTTACTTTGGCATTCTAGGCGACTGATTATCAGTACTGAAAAACAAGTATTTACATAAGCACTTTTCCAAATATTCTAGCTTCTAACAGGGCTCAAAATCACGAGATAAGTATATATTTTTCAACAAATTTGATCGTAGCCTTGTGTCACGCACCTCCATAACCCGGAAATTCAAAATGCTCTGGTTTCCAAACGAAGCACGCTATTGAGCTGTAGAGTTGTAAACAGATATAAATATGTCACCTCTTATACCTGATGAGGATGAAAACTTTGGTGGATCTTTAGTTTTAGATTTTAGAAAGTGATGACGTCACGTGAAAACGATCTATACATGTATACAGCAATCTTTGCTGACGTCTGTGGTATGAAACCTTGAATCTACTATTAAAGCATTAATGAATATTTAACAAATAAAGATATTGAGACGAATTTAAACAATGGGCCATCTCCGAGTTACCTTTACCTCTGCTTCAAAACCATTTGGAAATGAGTTTGAGTTACATGACAATGAACATGTAGGCGGAGTACATATCCATATGAATGGTGTCGCACGAAGACTGATCCTGACACAGGGCCAACAGGCAACTAGGAACAGGCCTATTTTTGCCGGGAAGGGCGACGAGAGTTGCCACCCAGCCATACAAGCGACTTCATACAACGAAATATTTGAATGCATCATTTAAAGGCAATTTTGAATCGTTTCTTCTCAAACTTGACACCGTAATAAAAAATGCAGCCTCTTTTTATCGAATAGCCTGCGAGCTATCAGGCTTTTTTCGTGCTTCGCGGTGGGGGAGGGTTTCCTCTCCCCTCTTTTTTGTTTGGGGGAAGAGCCTGCTCGCAGGCTTTTTTCGAAAGCTCGTTCACAATACAGTGCAATCGAATTACTAGAGCCCTCAATTTCTTGAACCTTTCGATTAACTCGAACCGAAAGACATTTCTCTTGGATTTGTTCCACTGATATTTTGTACCCAATATGTCTGGATACTGATTGCTTTTAAAATGTAGTTTTCATTTATCTTGAATTGCAGGTTCGAGAAGTGGGAACCGAGCACGTTCATTGTAAATCTCTCAAGAATTTACCAAGACAAAATTATTGATTATACGTCAATCATTAAAAATAATCTAGAAACCATACAATTTTGACCGTGATTGTTTTTTGAGGTATTTTCGTGTCCCAGGGCTCTCAACTTTCTTTAGGGGCAATAACGTATACCAGCTTGTGGACGAAATTTCTTAACTCAAAATGTACCCACTGACGTCAGCAAAGATCACCCTAACATATAAACATAAGCATGTTTAACTTGTGTAAATGGAATAAGATTAAATCCGTCTTACCTAGGTTTGTTATGCCTCATATTCACCAAAAAAATGCCATAATAAGTTTTGACGAGTTAGCTGAAAGGTCTCTGATGAGTCCCTTGGCAGGGACGAAACATACGTATGCAAGGCTAGCCATTGTAAAATTCTCACACTTTATTCATAATAAGTTTGCCGAGGTTATACCCTTATACAATATTGCGGTGGCATCTGCTTGTGGAACGGTTTTCCCAGTCTTGATTGTTGCTGGCTGTTGTTATCTGAGTAAAAAACAGACATAAATACTTTATATTAATATTTTACCCAAGGAGTGCCATGTTCCATCCATACCTAAAAAGGGTTGATTTAGGAAGAGGGAGGGGTCTGCAAAATTCTGAAATCCTTTTTAAAGTAATAGAATGTTACGCTATTACTGAGAAGCTATTACTGAGAAGCTTACAGTGTCCACAACGTTAATGAAACGAGACCTCATCACGTCCACAAATACCTTGACAAAAACAAAACACTGTAAATTAGAGCAATTAAAATGGTTTTCAATTATTTTAGTGTCGAAAGTAATTAGGCAATAACTTTGGTTTGAGATTGGCTGAGTAGTCTAATTGGTAAGTAATTGGTTCGGTTTTGGTTTTGAAGACCGCTCTAAGAAAAAAAAGTTAAAGAAGTTACTAATCATAAACGACTGCCTCTCTGTTGTGAGTTTGTACTTCCCTTGTACTTCCAGTTGGTCAGTAAATGTCGAAGTTACAATAATAATGTAGGCTTGTGGGCTGCCACAATAAAATTGCCATTTTACCGGAAAACTAAGTGGATGAACTGGACGATCACTTGAAAAAAAAATCCCCTTCGTAATGTGTCCCCGACACACATCTCACAGGTGAAGCGTCGACGGCTTTCGTTCGAGTTCTCTACTCAATATAGAGGGGAAAGAAACTGAAAACAGATACGCCTGCGCCTGAAAGCACTCAATGATTCGGAATTATATCTAGATAGCTAAGCAAGATAAGAAAGAACTGCATAAGGGAGGGCTTCACTTTGCAAGCAACTACAGATCCGTCCCCCATGCATGACCTCATCTAACGTTCCCTCCACTTCTTCCACATCTCTTATCCTGTGATGCATGTCGTACTTCAACAGCCTTCATGCACTTCATTGCCAAGTGCTACGTGTACTCCACCAACTGCAAGTGCTGGGGGTTGGCATCATGTTTGGTTGTGTCATCTGACTCTCCACTCCTTTTCATGTGCATGCAAATGCTGCAACAGGAGCACGGAAGACGCAGAAAAGCGAAGGTGTTGGATGTACGTAGTGCTGGCATTGATAAAAGCATTCATGGATAGCGTTACGATGCTGGTTGAATCCAGGTCAGTTACTGAGCAACTCCTCCAGCACCCAAACAAACTCAAACAAACAAACCCAAACAGTAGTGCAAAGATCCTGCCAGAATGCCTAAAATAGTTTTCCAGATGGTCTAAAAATTTAAATTTTTCCTGGGGGACCATGCCCCTGGATCCTCCCTACTTTGTAGGAACTAAGCCCCTACTAAGCATTTGGTTGCTAAATATATCTCAACTTCCACAAAAAACTTCCCTCTGATAAAACAGAGGCAAGGTATTGTTTTGTAGGTATAGGTAATAGGTATTGCAAGGGACTGTTCATTTTTTATGTTTTTTTTTTGTAATTCAGCGATTTTTATTAATTTCTGACACGTAAAGTTAATGTTACAACATAACTATTACACAGTATTCAACATTACAATTACAATTACAATATTTCTCACAATTAGAATTAAAAATTAACAAATCAGTACGCAATATTACATAATCACTACAGTAAATAACCAAGCACGACAAAAACATAAGCTAAACAATATATGGAGGTGTGCATGCGCACTCCCTTTATTTTTATGGGGTAGGCATGGCTGGTTGATAAACAGTCCCTCCTATACATAATGACCCCCTCTTCATCAGAATTTTTTCCTGATCCCCCTGCCTCTTTTAAGGTCTCGGTAAACGAAAACGAGGTGCCCACGGAAAAAAGTCTAGTCGCGCGAGTATTTTCGCTACAAAGGCAAGTTATATATCAAATTAAAGCTGAAAGACTAAATCACCTTATAAAAGATTTTACTTTATCGAATTTTAAAAGGCGCTTAAGTTTTTGCTCTCGAACTCGGAGGTAACGAGTTTACTTCTGAAGCTCCAGCCCTTTCGCGTTGTTAAATATTCACTTCTTTTTTATTGCATCTGATTGACAGATAAAAGACCTAAAAAAGGGTGTGAGGACACACCCTTTTTTAGGTCTTTTATCTGTCAATCAGATGCAATAAAAAAATGAATATTTAACAACGCGAAAGGGCTGGAGCTTCAGAAGTAAACTCGATACCTCCGAGTTTGAGAGCAAAACACTTAAGCGCCTTTTAAAATTCGATAAAATAACATCTTTTATAAGGTGATTTAGTCTTTTAGCTTTAATTTGATATATAACTTGCCTTTGTAGCGAAAATACTCGCGCGACTAGAATTTTTTTCCGTGGGCACCTCGTTTTCCTTTACCGAGACCTTAAGGGAAGTCACTCGTGGAGGTTCAGCTATATTTAGCAACCAAAATTCTTTAAAGTACTAGGGGTTTAGTTCCTGCTGCAAGGTACCTACAGCATAGTAGGGGGTTCCCTGGAATATTTTGAATTTTCAGAGCTCCAGGAATGATATTTTAAGGTATTCTGGAAGAACAATTGCACCATTATAGATGCTGTCACTGCAACAACTATTATCTAATAGGTATTACCTATGGTAACATCCTTTTTACTGACTCCCGATGTGGTAATGAGATTGAGAAGAGTCCTACAAGGCTAGGACTGACAGCCATCAATGAGACTAACCTCCACGAAAAGTTCAAGGCCTGGATCTTCCAAAACATGGCCTCATCCCTTGGCTCTCAAAGCTGTTGCTGATCTACTAGGCACATGTACACACTCTTATGTCAAAGGAATCCAACGCCATGTTCAAACATACAGTGAAGTGGAGGCTCCTGTAAGCGGACATTGGCTTTGAGACACGAAAGAGGTGTCAGAAACTGGAGTTGGCCACCGTACAACTCTAGCAGTCACTAGAGTTGTAAGGTGTATATGGCTGCATACGGGAGCTTGCCCAGCTAACAATAACATTGGAAATGCAAAAAATACCACTGTTTTATTACCATTTGTTTTGTTTTTGATAATAGCGACTTTGCGATGACTGTAGACAGATAACTGCCGTACTAACTACAATACTACAGGTATATGATATACATTCCAACTGCAGCACTGTGCAATATACAGATACTAACTGCAGTACTACATATGTGATATACAAAATTACATGTAATACTGTAACTGCAGTTCAGTACTATATGATAACTGTAGTGCTATGACTGGCCCTTAGTTAAGTTGACTGATTCCGAGACTAATGGGATTTCCTTTCAGGTGTCTACTGAGGGAGCTTAAAACACAGGAAAAGTCTACATCATAAGCCTACAAAGTGTCCATGCCCACTTACGGGAATGAATAAATATAGAGTCTGTATGGGAGTTCAAACGGGATTTTATGAAGGCGGTAATGAGTAGAGCTGTCCGCTTACAAGAGTGTCCGTTATAGAGAGGTTCCACTGTACTTGAGAAAATGGATACACTACATGTAGGTTTCCTTCCTAGGTTCACATCAATTAAGCTGCAGAGCTGCTCAACAAAGGTCCAGCTACCAATTTCCTCTGTTGTTGATGATTTCAAGGCTGGTACATGATGCTCCAGGATTAGTCCGACCAAGTGATTAGTGAGGTAGCGTGTGTACAACCTGGGATTAAATCTTCTGGAATTGGACTGCTGAACGGTCAGTGCCTGAAACTTCTGCTAGTTTGTAAACAAAGGGCATTGTTGGTGTGCAGCAAAGTAAGTTTGTACATGTTATGAAGCTGCCCTGGGCAATAAAGTACATCATATTTATGAAGGACCCAAAAGGCCGTCATGAGTTGGTCATCAAGGACGTTCACACCATTGATGGACAAAGGAGGTAAGCTTCCCTACTGGCTCGCTAAACATGCAGTGTGTTTGGTTCAGCTGGGGAGAGGCACAACAGAGAAAACTCAGCTGGCCACCCCCTTTTTTTACATGAAGCCACTGTATCAGCTTCCTCCTCAGATTGACCTATGACCTACTCCCTATAGCAACAACCCAGACAAAGGGGCATAATAGCTTGTTGTGCCCCTATCAAAACACGTCCACCCTAGAGCATGTGCTAGCAGCTTGTTATAGGTCACTGCAGAAGTACACTTTAAGACATAACAAAGTGTTGCATGTTCTAGCCAAATGTCATTCAGAACCCAGTGTGCTAGTGCATCAACAAAACACCAGTCAAGGAAGAACCAAACAAAGTCATCAAGTGAGTGTGAACGGTCTCATCCAGCTGCTGTAAATATAATGAAGGGCCCACACTGCTTAAAGAAGCCCAAGGCTGACAAATGTTGGCTGACCTCTCTGAAGGCCAACACTTCCCTGTCACAAATGATATTGATATTGCCATCAGAAATGATATCGATATTGCCATCATCAATGATATCAATAGTGCGATCGCAAATGATTTCAATTCCACCCGTGTATAGTAATTAGGCCAGACTCCTGCTTACATGAGCACACTGAACTGACCATACCTTGGGAAGAGAACTTTATGTTTGCCAACAAGGGAAAGAAAGTCCGATACAAGCCCCTCTGAGCTAACTGTGAAAATCAAGGTTGGTTCTGCAGTGTTAAAGTATACTTTACTGTTATACTGTAGTCAGGTATAGTGGATTTCTCTCTAAGAAAACTCATTGTCTGTCCAAGAAGATGCAATGGTAACATTCTCCTGGATCAGGCAATCATCCTAAGCCGAGAAGTCTCAGAACTAAGAAAAACCTATGGTAAGGTTGTTCAATATCCGGTTAAATGTATGGTGTGGAGATGTAATGGTATCTGTCAACAACAACAATAGGTGAAACAGGTGCCAAAGTTTCTAATAACCTTTGACTGCCAACGGTGACTGCCAACACCTACTCAATGGTCATGCTCTTTGTACCACTTGTGATGTCATCAATTTAAATGTCGCCAGATACTCTTGATAAGCAAATAGTAGAGCAAGGATAGATCTATCCGCACAACAGTCGGTTTGGATATCGATGGCCTTCTGACATAGCAAATTTAAAACCAACATTATCGTTTTGGTGCAAAACTGGTGGTACAATGGCCCATTATGCACTGTATAATTGATCAAGGTCCCATTTTTCAGGCTTTGTCCCATTTTCAGGCTTTGCCCAACTTTTTATGACAGCCAGAAAGAACATGAAACACAAAAGTTAGCGAGAGTAAAAGGGCTGAGAAAAAGGAAAGGAAAGGGGCAATAAAAAAAATTAGGAATGGGCAATCGCCAAAAAAAAAACCTCCAAATTTTGGTTTATGCGCATGCCCCAGATTAAAATATTATACTTTTTGTACCTAATTTTGGGGAAATCTATCTTTGGTAAAAAAATGGCTTTCTCAGCAAAATTAAGGCCCAGTTAGTGTCATGGCAGTCAAAAACGGATTTAACAGTTATAAAAAGCCTTTTTTGGGGAAACTTTGTCAAAGGGTTAAAATCAGAATTTTGCTTTCTATTTTATGATGATTTCTCTCCCTGCTTTAGCATACTTTTTTGAAAAAAACGTTGTTAATTTTACTTGTTTTTCCTTTTTAACACTGACTGATGTAAATTGCATTAGTTGGAGTTCATTGTTTGACTGTACTGTAATCTGATTGGTCAGTCGTTTTTATTGACCCCGATTAATGTAGCAGCAGTACAACTCTGCAAATTCAACAATTGCTACTGTATACAAAAATTGAGAATTTTCTCTGTTCTTCATAAATGAACAAGAATGATGATTGAGGTGACCCTATATATCTGGGACTAACCAGGTTATTGAGCTCTAGCAGAAAAGTAACATATCACAACTTTACCTGTTACAGCACTAACACAGGTCAGGCCCAAGAAGACTCTGTTCAAGTGAGTACTTGCTTCATATCTACTGCTACATGACTTTATTATTACCAGTAAGCCTAAAAGAAAAACAGACTGAATAAGTCTCAGAAATGCTCAACTTTGAGACATGGTCACTGTGTTGAGAAGGACACTTGATCTCAAAGTGCATCTCTTCACCTGTGTGTACAAATGTGGTAGGAATGTGGGTATTAAATACACAAAGCCTAGTAACCCTACAATGCAGAGGCATTCCATCCTAGATGGAAGTACCATAGTTGCTTTATCTTACTGAAGTACCCAGGACCCAGAACTAACCAGGTTATTGATGGACTTGCACAACTTACCTGACCTGAGACCTGAGACCCATTACCCAAGACCTGAAAGCCAAAACTCTATTCTGAACTCAAAATGAGAAACACGATATTCTAAACTTGAAAACCGGAAAACTTAATTCTCGATTCTGGAAGGCACTGAAGACCAAAATTTTAGTTTTTAGTTGAGGTGAACGAAGCCCATCATGTCAGGCCCCTTGTTGACGCCATCCCCACGCAACCCCCCAAGGGTGCCCCAATCGCCTCCATGATGTCATGGGGTGCCAAATGCATGACGTCACTTTTTCTTTAATTTTATTGGCTGCCATCTTGGATTTGGGGCTACTCTGGAACACTATATACTATTCAGAAGCTCTGACCATTTCTGTTAACCATTTCCTTTCTGCCCTTTTTTCTTAGTCTATACCCACAAATTTTCTCATAACTATGTTGCTCTTTAGTGCTCTTAATTTTTTTAGGGCATGGAACCAAAAATTATTGATGTGGAAATTATTGCCTAAGTATGATGATCTCTGATTACCTCACAGGCCTGGTTCAGGAATGGATGAAAATAATATGCAATTCAATACATCAAATATAATCTATTTTACCTTGAGTGTATGATTGTATAGTATATGTATAGTGAAATAATCATCAAAGTTTAGACCTATACCTTCCTTTTGTTGTTCTAGTGTTTTTTCATGGCCAGCAATGCCATGGGTTAAAACCTCCTGCGATAACTAGAACTCGCAACAGAGGAAAACCCAGCAGGCTATAGTATGCCTCAACCAAGCAACACATCATTTAAAGGTTTTCATAAGTTTTCCTTTGATCACAAAATTCAGGACTTATGTCCTTAGATGTAGTTGCACATCAAAGTACTCACAAGACCTACAGGAACACAACAGTCAGCTCCAACTCTCTGAAGTGATTCCCATGTTGTGTTAGCCAGCACCTCAGATAACCTCATAAGTGCAGCTGCTTGTTTGAACGCCGCATTGTTAAGGGCCTGTAACCTCAGATAACTTCATAGGTCTGGTTGCTGCTCAATAAACGGACAAAATATGCAATCCGATAATCAAATATATTCTAGTTCAAGTATATGATTGTATAATATAGTGAAATAGCTATCAGAGTTTATACTTAATTATCTACATTTTGCTGTTTTACTGCTTTTTTTTGTTTTGTTTATTCATGGCCAGCAATGCCATGGGTTAGAACCTCCTGCGATAACTAGAACTCGCAACAGAGGAAAACCCAGGAGCAGGCTATGATATGCCTCAACCAAGCAACACACCATTTAAAGGTCAAGTTTTCCTTTGATCTCAAAATGCAGGACTCATTTTCCTTACATGTAGTTGCACATCAGAGTACTTACAAGACCTAGAGGAACACAACAGTCAGCTCCAGCTCTCTGAAGTGATTCCCATGTTGTGTTAGCCAGCACCTCGGATAACCTCATGGGTGCAGCTGCTCATTTGAACATGGCATTGTCAAGACCCCATAACCTCAGATAACTTCACTGGTTGCTGCTCTAGGAACAGACAAATATACAGCTTACCGGTAATATGTACATAAGCATGTTTTACTGGCATAAATGAAATAAGATTATTTATAAGAAAAAATTGAAAGCTATTTTACTTAAGTCTAATTTGCCTAGCCGCCTCTTTAGTGCAGTAAGGTGCTAAGGGGTAAACTTTAATGTTTGTTTCATACATGTAAATCAATTTCAATTTTTTAATTACCATTGCAGCCAGAGGATAGGGTGGGTTAGGTACCTGTGTGCACTACGTAAAACATGTTACACCTACCTCAAATTTATTAATAACGTCAAAGCTATAATTGTTTGAGAAAACCCCTTGCTCTCCTTGTAGTACTATTCTCTTTAGAACAAAGCCAATTTGCTCTAAATGCATGCACAGACTAGTTACCATTCCTGTCAACTATACATTAGGTGGAAGATATATAATTTTCACATTGGATCACACATCAATGTTAAGTGCTTTTCCTTGTGATAGAACCCAACATATAAGACGCATGTGTTCTAGCATCGTTAGGGTTATACACTCCATTTTCATCCCCAAAGCCAAGCTGTTTTTTACGCATTGTGTGATGTGGCTGACGGCAGTTATTTTTCGGGTAGGCGTAGCGCCACTTAGTCAATTCTATGTGCAAAACGCTACTGAGACTTTGTGCATTTTGGAATTACCCCAACATCAGGAGTGATGCGCTCCTGCCCTACATCTGTTCACCAAATATCATCTACTGTTTTCGAGCTACAATAGTGTGTTTGAGAGGGTCAGATAACAGGGAAACACATAACTTCTCCTTTAATTGTCTGTGTAAGAGACACCACAAATTTCTCAAGTTAGTGGCCTTACAACTTGTCAAATAACTGTTATCGTAGTTATCAGCGGTTTTACATGTAAACGAGGCGAAAGGGTCAATTCATCTTTGTATTGACCCTTTCGCCTCGTTTGTGTGCATTTCTAAACAAAAGAACATTTGATCGCAGACTCAACTGCAATAACAGCTATTATTATATGGCTAGCTCCGCGAGCGGGCAAGATGAATCAAATCCTGCGCTGTGATTGGCTACCCGAGCGGGCAAGATGGAGCCATCTTGCCCGCTCGGGACTACCCGCCTTGTCCCGCAAGAAAAATTTCCCCAAAAGCCCTATAATAAATCCTTTATTAACCAAGCTTGTTCGGTCAAGATGGCTTGATATTGGCCTCGTTCTTTTTTTGCGTGTTTATGGACCTCGACTCCGTCTCGGTCCATAAACACGCAAAAAAAGGAACTCGGCCAATATCCAGCCATCTTGACCTCACACTTGGTCAATAACCCATACTTGTAAACTTGTGACACAAGAAACCAAGAAAGCACTTAAATATTGCTGCAGACTCCATGGCACCTAATGAAAGCATAAATTAATTAAACTAATCAAACTTTACAGGGGATGCGTTCACTAATGTAGGATATAATGTTGGCTAATTAGTGCTGTTTACCTTCAATGCTTCTCATTGAATCACATCTTAGTTGCACATGTATTAATCAATATGTATGGGTCCATCTTGGTCCATACACATACAAAAAAAGAATGAGGCCAATATCCAGCCATCTTGACCAAACAAGCTTGGTCAATAAAGGATTTATTATAGGGCTTTCGGGGAAATTTTTCTTGCGGGACAAGGTGGGTAGTCCCAAGCAGGCAAGATATACCACTTATTAACCGAGAAAGAGGTCATTAAAGGGAAATCTCAGACCGAGGCCTTGATGTATTGACCGAGCGATAGCAAGGTCAATGCCTCGAGGCCGAGGTCTGAGATTTCCCTGTAATGACCGAGCGGACAAGGTTAATAAGTTATTTATTATATGGCCTTTTCAGCATGCGCTATGCTTAAAAGGAATACAATAAAAACACCGGAAGTTGCTCATACTGAAGAAGTATCTGTATGCTAGTTAAATTTCTTTCAGTTGCTTAAAATATAGCTATAGTTTGTCATCTTTTCTGTTGTTTTCGCCAACGCGCTCGTAGCTTTTACTCAGAACTCAAAGAGCTGTCGAGCCGAGTAGAATTTTCATAATGCCCGGTCATTACAAGAAAATAATGCCCGCTCAGTAACCAATCAGAGCGTGCGTACTATTGTAGCCATATAATAAGGAGCTATCTTGCCTGCTCGGGTAGCCAATCACAGCGCAGGATTTGATTCATCTTGCCCGCTCACGGAGCTAGCCATGCAATAACATGATTTATTATATGGTTAGCTCTGCGAACGGGCAAGATGAATCACTTCTTCATCAGATATTTAACTTTCTTCCATTTATCTCCAGCAGTGAAAAAAGAAAACAAGCACATACACGCAGCAGGGGTTCTGAGATCTACTGTGCCAGAGCTATCAATTGCATTCTGCACTATCTGAGATTGTCTCACTAGCTAGTTACAAAAAGATGTCAGTACGTTTACTGACATTGTAAAGTTGCACAATGTTAACTCTGTACTTACTGTGGCATCTCAGCTCAGTCTTGATTGTTTCCGACTATTGTTAACCTTTTTTAAAGTAAACATAAAAAATACTTAATGTTATTTTTCTCCACCAACCTGCTTTTGAAACTATCTCACTTAGGTACCCAAGAGTCTGCTATGGTAAGATCTTCAAAACCATTTTAGTTCTTGAAATCGAGGCCTTCTAAACTAAACTTCTAAAGGGGGAGGGTGGGAGGAGGGTTGTAAATCCTCAAAATTAATTTACTACCAACTCTAGTCTCCACAACATTATCTCAAAGTTGAATGAGACCTCACCTTTGTCACCTTATTAATGTAAATACAACTTCTCTGTAGTTGGGTTTGTCCTTGTCCTGAATGTTGCTCGGTAAATGTCACAGTTATATAGGCTTTTAGGCTACATGGAAATTAAAAAATTGACACTTTCTGTAAATAAAGTACATTTATACTTAAGCTTATGTCTGACAGTAGTTATTCTGTACAGTATACAGCTTTATTAAATAGACATGTACGTACATGTGGTCAGTCGCTTTATCGCTTCACTGCAAGAACTGTCACACATTATAAAAATATTGATGACAATTGACAATTAAATATCGTACAATCAATGAAAGTTTTCTTCATAACAGCAAAAGTATACAAACAAACATGTACCTTAACAACCTGACATTCCCGTTCAGCGCTGCCGCCACACTGTCTGAGAGCAGAACCAAACCTCAAGTAAATTTTGGCCTAGCTTTTGCCATTCTGGCATTCAAAGAACTGCAGAAAGCTTCTTCTTTCTTTATACTTCCAAAAGTTTCTTATGTTCAGGCGGAAACGTTTTTCTTTTTTACATTTATGTGCAAGAAGCTGCGTGAGAGGTGAGAGGAGAGTTCCGCCATGACTGACTTCTTCTGTCGTTGGAGTAACCAGGCCTTTAAAAATAATTTGGGATGGACTACAAAGAACTGGACGAGGATCAGTATCGATTAATCATTTTTAAAATCATTTCAATCATTTTCATAAAACTAGCAATAGTTCTCACTACATCTGCCCCCGCCTTGGATATCACGTTTATTATGTAATGAACTGTTCAGCTTTTATTACAAAATACGTCTCCCCGGAATCGTCACAAAATAACAGGCCGCTGATCTGACCTTTTACTCTCGTTGTAATCCTTCAAATCAATCACACAAAATGAACAAAAATCTCTGTTATTTCAAGTATTTTAGTTATTCGTACTCTTCGTGCTCGTGTCAGAGCGAACCAACGCGATTACACTCGTGCATGTGGCTGCAAGAATTATCTAATAATCATTGAAACGACACCGTTTATAAATCCTTTACTAACTTCTGATCCTTGAGATCATAGTTAGTCGACTAACTATGTTGAGATAGATAACAAAAGGAAACTAAACTCAGTAACTTCGGATACAATTTGTTCAGTGTTGTTTCTTTGAGTGGGTAATGAGTTTTGATTTGTGGGTCATTTGTGATTCTGATCTGTTTACTTTTACGTGTGTTGTTTGGATCCAGTCTGTCGACCCCGTTGCCTATTTGTGTCTAACAAAGCAAGTTCTGTACGGAACAATTCCAGTACTGCTGAATGATTTATCGCGCGCGTACGCGATACCTCTCCTTTTTCCGCCCTGCTCTCCTCGTCCTCGTGGCTGCAAGACTTACCCAGCGTTGCCTTGCGAGCTTACTCAAAAATTAACCGGGACCGCCGTGCGCGCCTAGTTTCTTCAAATCGGGCTCGATTCGCACACTACCGATACTACACCAATATTTCACATTCTTTATACGCGGGGGGTCCTATTAATGCCTCCTCGGGTTTTGGCCTCTGGGCCAAAACCCTGCGGGGGCAATAATTGAGCCACTACGTGCGTTCTCATTGGTCGATAGTCGTGTTTAGATGAGAGTATGTAAGCACGGTTGTGACGTTTTAGATTCACGCGTATTTTTGAGAATTATTTTATAAAAGCAATAGAGCACTTTTTCTGTGTTTATATAGCGTCTCAGGCTTGCAAAGCTGTCTCGAACTCTCCTAACCCTTCTCGTGAGGCTATATAAAAACGGAAAAGTGCTCTATTGCTTAAATTTCATTTAACAAATTGACGTCAGTTTTTCTTGCGTCTGTCCGCTTATCGACAATGAAAATTAGCCAATGAGCACGCGAGGATTTCTGCAGTTATCGTAAAAAGGTTTATCGCCGTTCATTATAAGTGGAGTATGTTCAGTTCCTTATCTGTAAACGACCGTAGCGAAGATTCTGTGATTAAGGACGTTCGCGCCCAAAAACTTCCCACGCACAGATTTTTTTAAAACTTTGACTGTAGGTAGAAAATGATAAGATTAGATTAAAAACGTAAAAAAAATCGGGGGTCACCGAACTCGTTTTGAAGATAAGGCGTATCACAGACCATAGCATTTCTAGGATTTCCAGTCATTCGAGGCGATTCTGGCCGGATTCACTACTATCGGCATATGTTTAAGTTGAAGAATCATATCTAAGTTATGTGTCTTTAACGCAGCAAATATAGGCCTATATGATAGATCTTTGCTACATATGTCATAAAATCAGCTAGAATTAGCCTTAAAAAATACAACTTTAAGTCACGCACACCTGTAATAGGTGTACCAATTCGACCCTATTTGAGTAGTATATGAGAAATAATTAAAACTTCCCACGCTCAGATTTTTTTTGTTTTTTAGTATAATGGAAAGAATCAGAAAAGGAATTGATCTCTTGAAAAAAAAGTGGGGGTCACCGAGTATCCAACAAAAATATTCGCACACAAAGTTAACGCAAAGGTCATCAGCTCTATATTTTGTTGAGTTTTGGACTCCGTGCGCGCGCTTGAAAATGACGTGGCACGTGCGTGACCAATGAATAGCGTGCGCACTGGAGATGCGCAGTAGCAATGGGCGCGAACGTCCTTAAGGCCTAATATTCTCTTGAGCTGCTGGAGTTCAGGCGCTAGGTCAGCGCTCGAAAGAAAACATGCGGTTGTAACATATTGATTTAGCCAAGCCTAAAAGAGGAACTCCTTATTGCAATTATTAACTATAAAAGAAAAAGAGGAATTTTTTTTTGCCTGGATCGGAAACTCAAAAAATAATCATTTGTGAGTATGCGCGGATCCATACCGGTTTTCACCGTTTTACGGAAATCGGTCAGATATTTTAGAATTACTCAGAAACTCCAAAAAGGGGACTCAAGGAATAAAAAAATCCATAGCATTTCCTAAGGAAACACGGCCCTGGACCCCTCTAGAAGGCACTCGTTGGTTTGGAAATCGGTCACCATTTATCCTGGATCCGCGCCTGAAGTTCTCTGTTCTTTTGTTACATGAAGAGTTCCTGTTAGTGAAGTCGCTGTGGAATACTCTTCCAAAAAACATTACCATAATTACTGTTAGCTTATTTGTCATTTTTAGATAAGTATTTAGTATTTAGTAATAAGTATTTAGTGTAGGCGAATCGACTTCAATGGAGGCGAATCGATCAGACCGTGTAGGCGAAACGACTTTGGTCGTGTAGGCGAAACGACCTCGATGTAGGCGAATCGACTCGTAGGCGAATCGACTCGTAGGCGAAACGACCGACATCCGTACCCAATATACCAGGAACTTTCCAAGAGACGATTGTGCAATGAACAAGTCGAAAGAAAAATCAACAACGTGCAAGGGGTTAATTTGCGCCAAAACGTGACTTTTGCACGTACTTCCTCCCTCTCCCACAGAATAAAAACCTGTCAGAAACCTGCGATCAAATCGAATCCGGAGCCTGGTCACTAGTCTCCTCCCCCAGCCATTGGGATATCACGTAACGCTTCCCCCAAAGTGTTGCGTGACATCCCAAGAATGGGATTTTTTGACATCCCAAAAAAACGTGACTTTCTTTCTGTTGCTTCTCTGTGAGTAGGTAATTGCAGCATTTCGACGTCCGAAAGCTCACCGGGATAATAGAACTCACTGTCGGAATGTTCGCTTTCACTCATTTTCAAGGAAACACTTTTTAGCAACAAAATTGTTTCGCATTCTTTTTGCCGGGGCCGTACGCATTTCTAGTAGGGTCGTACGCGTTTTTCCGGCCCTATCACTTTGACGCGTACGGCCCTCATACGGGACCTTTTTTCTTATGGTTTTCCAAGGAAATTGCTCGCGGGGCCGTACGGGTCATATGATAAGGACAGTTAAGTGACAAGCAAAAATTTTTGCCTCGAAATAATGGGGCTCTAGATCTCCTATGAACAACTGTGCTAAAAATGACGTTAATCCACTGCAAGTTTAGTCGATAAGCTTGGAGGCTCAGTGGCCTAATGATTAGCACGCTGGACCAAGCGACCTGAGTTCCCAACGCAATACAACGCAACGCAGTATAATTGTCAACGTCTTTCCCGTTTACCAGCACCCCACCCACCTCCACTTAGAGCATTCCTGATATAGTTGCAACGCAACGCAACGCTTTTTTATGATTCTCGGCGGTCCTCATTCGGCGACGCTTATAAATTTTCCTACATTTAAAACATGTTAAGGAAGCTAGCTGCTAGAATAGGCCATTTCAGTATTAACTTGAGCCTCGTTCTCAGAGTGGGTGTCCTTCATTATATTTCATTCATTTGCAAATTAAACTCATTTTCATCGGAATGGTTGTGTACCAAGCCTCGTTTTGATGAGGAGACTTACGTCAGAACGAGCGACAAGTTACCTAGTACAGGGATGGTGGTAACCGGAGGGCCGGCAGAGATTTTTCTCAGTCAACATGTATCGTGCTCGCTCGCTATAACAGGGTAGACTTATATTCGTATAATTAATTAAACTTGGGCCTGAATGGGAGATTGACGCGATCTTATATGTTATAAATGAGACAAAATATTTCTTCAGGTCTGTAATAGAATAACGAAGTTAACCTCTTGGCATCAGTTGATGTTAGGAGAAATAGGAATCTCACGTCTGCGAATTTTGTCCCGGTAGAATGACCACTACCACCTTTTTAGTAGAATTCTACTAGTATACTCTGAATGCAAATGCAGATTTTCAATTTTAACTGTTTACGTTTTGCCGTTGCAAAGAAAAGTCGCTGACAGTGGATTGACAATACTTCCTTCAGCTGAGCGAAGAAATATGTTATTGAAGGAACAGTTGGAAAGAGGTCAGCTCTAAAATAGATCATGACATTGTTGAGTGAACGGATTATGCGAGAGAAACATTCTCACGTGTGTTTTCTAATATGTTATGAAATAATTGCGCTTGTTCTCCAACGTGAGCCTGCTCTTGTCGGCCCGGGATAGTGTTAAAAATCATGTCATTAACTACGTCAATGTCAATCAGATGTTATAGCAGTGGAAGTAGTAGTAGAAACTTTATTTATGTGTCAGAGCCACATAGCTGGGGAAAATCCCCTACAAATTTGGGGACACAAACTAAAAAAGACGATTAAAAATATTTTAAAACTATGTAAAATATCAAATAGTATCATAAAAATCTCATACTTATATCATATTAATCTAATAATCAAATAATAGCTAGGCCTATAATATAATAAGTGAATGACAGTCGCTAAAAATTTGATATAAAAAATGATCAGAATATCTAACTATGAGGTGCAGAGGGAACAGCCCTTACAGCCATCATCAACCAATAAGCTTAAATCTAATTTACCTATCTTCTTTTTAAAAGCCTTCAAAGTTTTTGTAGATCTAATATCTGGTGATAATTAATATATAGATAATTAATATGATATATCAAGTGTTCACGTCGTTACAATAGTTGTAACAAAATCGTTATGAGAGAAAAAATTCGTTACCAAATGCCAAAAAGCGTTGTTTAATGCATTACCATAAGCGTGAGAACGAGACATGTGACTCGTATTTAAATTATGTGATTCATATTAATGACAAGAATAATCTGTGTTTAGTAGTTCTGCCGGTGTGCTTGCCGCTTATTGATACAACTGTGTGAGAGGAGAGAAAGTATTCTGTCGGTTCCATTGTGAAGATAAACCAAACAGATTTAAGATACGTCGACTGATCAGTCCCTGAAGCTTCCGGGGGAACTCCCCAGTTCAAAAGGGTTCTGGATTCTTGTCGGAGCATTTGAATTAAATCTGAGCGTGGCTCTAGCTTTATTTAAACCCAAAAACTGGGACGCGACAACGCTTGTTTGGGGATAAATGTGAACTCGAAGAGACCTGTGAACTCTATTACGTTCGACTCCAACCTTTTGCTATTAAGAAAAAGTTTATAGATCTACTAATAATAACTCGGAGATTTATGAAAAATTCGTTGAGACGTGCAGCATAAAAGCGAGTTCAAAGACAAGCGCAAGATGCGCAGGCGCGCGCTCATTAGCGGTTCTTTTCCATGATGAAGAAAGAGACACCACCTAGCCGCGGGAGCATGGCGCTAACTCTGTTTGCTTGCGCTTGCGTTGCCGAGAAATGCAATCTTTAGTTATTTTCTAAGTGTCTCCATTAACGACACGAAAGCGCATGCCATTGATAAGAAATGGAGACGTCTAATGGACTTTAATGACCCATAAACGGACAACAAAATGAAAGATCTTTCTGAAAGATCTCCGAGGGAGCCCAGTATCTGTCAGGATATAGAAATGTTATAATCCTGGCCAAAGGACATCAATAACTATTTTTTCCTTAACTAGATGCATTTTGTCTCATCTGATGGTTAAAGATTTTTAAGTAAACAGTTATTAGAGAAAGACATCTTGGATTCATTTTTTAAAAGAGTTATAATTTGGGTTCTTTTACCTCTTCGAACTGTAGTAAGCCACTTTAATTTTCGTGGGAGAAATTGCTAGGCAACAAGGAACACACTTTTCGTCGCTCCGCTGACGTAATACCTTATACCTTGTGGACTTAGTACTGACTGGTGTGCTGAGGAATACAAGAGGACCCATTTCTATTGTTTGTATGTAACTTCATTCTCATCTGGCATTCCCGGGGCTTAACTGAGAAGTAAGCTACATCTGAATTTACAAAGAATAGAAAAACAGAGCAAGGTGACAGATCAATCCAGGTAAATTAAATTATCCAATTACCCGTCTAATTGAAAACTTACTAGTCAGTGATTGAAAGTACTAAAATTAATTTGTAGCACATGTAGTTAATGCGGCTATTCCGGCAGTATACGTCGATCGAGAATCTATACACGTTAATTTGCTGATCTAACTATAGTCTGCAATTCGATGCAGTTCTTGCTGAAACGATCCTGAAAGCTCGCCGGGTAAGATAAAAAGACCACTGGTACGAAATACAACAATAAGGTATAATTTTACATGTAATAATGGTGTCCCACAAAGGAACCGAAGAAAGCTAAGAAACTGAGTAATATATCGTCGTATTAAATGACGTCTGGAAAACGAAAGGCTCGAAAATCATGTCGGCAAGAAATCACTTATTGGGATTATGTGTCAATCCATAGAGTAAGAGTTCATGACATTCTTAAATCAGCAGCGAGACAGCATTGTTTGCTTTTATTACCGTTTTGAACAAATCAGTACAGGATGGCAATGTTGCGAACTAAACGTGGCATTTGTAAAGTTCAAACTAGAATTTTTTGTTCTATAATACACGTTTTTGGTTTTGACGGAAGGTAAATATTATTTTGCGGTGTTGATGATATAATATGATGTTAACGGAAGAAAACCTAAAATATCAGGTGGGTCTTATTTCAGGAAATACCGCCGAGATCGGTCGGTAATATTGCGGTATCGCTTTTGAAGGCAGGCAATACAGAGGGCATTCCGTTATTATCGCCATGCATTTTTTTCTATTAAAAGGCAACAATGCTTGAAAACCATAAACATTTAATGATATTTAATATCGCGTGTGCGTGACAACTGACGAGGGCGCTTCCCGATTCAACTATCAACCATCATCATCGACTGCGGATAATCTACTAGTGGTTCAAAACTTTATCTAACTACTCTTCACAGTCACTTCGTAAAGGCGAAGAAGCGGCTGTCATTTTGTTAAAAACCGCACACATCTAGGCTGCTTTAATACTATGAATAGAACAGATAATGAGTAATGCAGCCAATAACAAGACGACGGCATTCCCGATGGAACGTTCTAAAAGCTAGTATACCTTAAACCGAAAGTCGACAAATATTTCAGAATAGCGTTTTATTATCATAATTCCCCTTTGCTGCTGAATCGAATATTTTACGATACTGACACGCATACAATATGGAGCTGATTTTTCTCACACAATAATCGATATTGCTTTTATTTTAACATTTTTCAGACCGCTTGTCACTTATTAAAGCCACTTATTAAAGCCTTGGAAAAGCTTAAAAAGGCTACCGTCGTTGTAACACAATATCAACTTGAAAGGAAAGCTAACAGGGAGCCTGGGTCTGCAAGTAGGCCACAAGCGAGAGCCTCTTCACCAGACCATCCTCCCGCCGGATCTCTTCGCTCGCGGACTCACGCGCGTGACTCAAAAGTGAGCTTGGCCTCAAGCTGTAGCTAACGGGAAACTGTGCAGTTTTCGTGATGTAACTGTGTAAGCCACTCAAATCCAGTTTTAAAATGTGTGAATAATTGCCATCAACTGAATTTCTTGAATTGATCACCGAAGACAAAATTCCTGCGTCATGCCGGCATTCCGTTACCATGGTAAACATTAAAGGATAACAGGTTAGGGTATGTTTACAAGGGGCTAGCAGTCCTGGTCTTTGTCAAATCGCGGATGTGGTTTACGAAACAATCTTGGCAACATCTTCAAACCAAGGGCACAGCTGCCTTTAACGTTGACAGTACAGAGGAAGAAAACCTGCGACTACTGGTCAGAACTAGCAAGCTAGCACGTATGCTAAAAGGCTTGCGTCGATTCCATTGTCGTACAAAAACCTGAGACCGTAGTAAAACGCGTAGCGAAACAAACATCATTCAGCAACGTGGTTGGTGCTGCGTCAAACACAAGCAACAACTCTTCGTACTTTTGATTTTCAGATGTATTTTACTGCAGCAGTGTCCAGTGAAATATTCGTACTGTTTCAACAGTGGAGGGTTACCTCTACACAAGGTCAGTACGTTGAATTTGGTCATAATGCGCTGTGGGATTCTAATAACTAACCCTTGGTATATATATAGTGCAGCCAAGTCTGTGCCCGTGTTAAACTCCGGCTCATGTATTTCACTGCCGGACTGAAGAACTCGTTGTCTATCAAATGTATACCTTTCACATTACGTTTCTTGTGTTAGGCGATGTTTGTGGAATCTGTCGCTGTTAGTGCTATTGCTTTATTGTGCTGTTGATTCAAAAACGTTTCGCCAAATAAAAACGTAGCAAATTTTAAGAGCAACTGAGCTATTCATATATTGGTCTAAGGAAGAAAATGGAAAGGAAGCGGTCCGATAGTTAAAATAAACCCTTCCGCATTGCTGAGAATTTTTCTTCATGTTAAGTAAACGAATTAGTGCAAAGTGCCACGGATTAGCTTTGGAAAAAAAAGTTGACAGTTATAGTTCAGAGAATGGTCGAGGTACTTGAGGTGTCGAAACACTTATCCTGTATTAGATAAAGCTGGTCATCTTCGAGGAAAAACCATCGTGTAAGCGTCTTCGAGCTTTTATCACTTTTAAATCAAATCCGTTTCACGCGCGCTTACTCCAATATTTGTTCAAAGAAACTTTCCATTGGCCGCGAAAAGTTCCTAAACAAACGCATCGTCTAGTAAGCTTTAAAAATTTATTCATGTTTTAATTAAAATGTCGGAGTAACGTTTTTCATTTTTAGCTGAGGAGGATCCCAGTAGTGCAAGCATTACAGACATGATTGGCTCGTCACACATCCCTCTCTACTATAGAGCACGTTTGTGTATCTCTCGATAAGGATTGCTGTAATTCCTTCATTCGTTATAGAGTATAGCCGACGATAAGTCGACGGTACAAAAAAATAAATAAATAAAAAAAAAACCGTACGTTAAAACACCTCGGTTATGCAAAGGTCTCTAAAGCAAAACAACAGTGACCTTCGAGGCTGATCCATATCTTATCTTTTTGTTTTTGCGGCATTGCTTTCATTCTTAAAACATACGACCTTCTAGAAGAGCTAACATCATCGAGTCTTGTTAAACACCTTGATTGTTCCTCTCCGACGTCGAGCAATCTTCAACGCATTAATGTGAGAACTCGCTGCACATTAAAACTGTATTAACTAAGTGCTCATGTTGTGTAACCCGAATGGAAAGAGTGATTTTAATGGGATTCTTGTCTTCACGATCTCGCCTCGCGTTGTTGTTGTTGGTTATGGCTCACTTCCCTCTCTGTCTTAGGATGACACCCAACTAAACTTTGCAGCAGATTAAGTTTAATTGGTCAAAGGTTTCGTCTGGCTTTTCGTGTTTCAATTAGATAAACAGACACTGCTCAATAGATAGATCACGCCAATAAATCAACAGATCACGCCAGGGGAAGATAAATTTACTGTTGTTACATTCCATGCTCAAATTAAATTGCATAACGGATTAAAGTTTAATTAATTACCTTAGACCTTAATTTTCAACCAACATACTAGTGTCTTTTCCAATATAATTTAAACCTGATCACCTTATAAGTGATGAAAGATGGAGGTGTTTGGATATTTGAGATCTTAATTTCCAGTCTAACTTGAGTTCTTTTATTACAGATGTTACTGGTTCTTTTGTGGGCATTCTAGCCCTGGCAGCGCTGTACGAATGCGTGACAGGTCTTCACGTCCACTTGCGGTCGCATCTTTCACGCAAGGATAGAGAAAAGTCTTTGACAAAGAAGACGTCTGATTTTGACTATATGAGGTAAGACGTCAATAATGTTTGTGACGCTGGACCTTTTTTTGCCATCCTGCGCTAACATCGGAAGACTGGATTGTTGTCAACGTTAACTGAATATGGACAATTGATCTTATTACATGACTCATATGTATGAATATCTTTTAATACTTACACGTGTATATTAAGTACATATATTTCATATTTTATTAATTATCAGATACGTAACTGTAGTTTGGTGTCCCTATGCTGCTCTGAGCTATTTGTAAGCTAAAAACCTTAGGAAAGCTTTTTACTGACAGTAAGACAATTTTACAGAAAAATGTGAACTGGGGGGAAATTGATGACGGATGGATACTATAGCACCTAGTAATAATTAAACAGGAATTTGAATATTTCGAGCTAGAGATTGGTTGAATGCATTAAAGAAACATTTCCACACGAACAACAACATTTCTGTTGGTTTCTGCAGGTCGCACGTTTCGATCCAGTTTATCAAGACGTGTCTGTTTGTGGCTGAGCTCTCTTTTGCTTATTTCCTGATGCTTATTGCTATGACGTACAACACGTGGTTCTTTGTGGCTGTTGTGATTGGTCGAGGACTAGGCTATTACTTGGTGACGCCGCTGATTGGCTCGCACATTGAAATTGATGAAATTGATCACCATGGCTACAGTGACCTTTGGCAAGATTCTCCGCATCCTGCAGACATTTAATTAATGACGGAACTTAGATCTGTATCATATATATTTCGACACAAACACTAAATGATTCACAACCTCGTCCTTACGGTCTTCTTTACGACTCATTCGCCATCTTAACACAACGTAGCCTGTGGACGAGGGAAAGAAATCTAGTCTCTCGCAGGATTTGAATGTTGAACGAACAAGTCTTCAACTTTGTTACCAACTTGACCTAAGTTCGATTGCAGCACTCTTAGCGTCAGATTATTAGTAACCCGAAATCGCGCTCGTGCACCATCTACGGTTCGACCAAAGGAATTCCACCAGAAAAATTCCATACCGATTACGTCATCTTGATCTCGCATTACCAAGTGTCAAACTGAGTGAGATCTGAGTATGAGATTACTGATCCCCTACACCTCTGAGTAGTATCTTTTATTTGTAGTTCCCAATTCTGAATTTTCGCACAAAGGAATTGAGAATTTTCTATTGGGCAATTAGACTTGTTCTTTCAATATTTTTTCCCGCCTATGAGATCTTTATAATCAAGACATTTTAAAAGTTACGTGTACAAAGTCGAGGTTAAATAAATAGTATTTAGTAAATAACTTATCCTGTTGCAGGTGTTTATTTAGCTAGGGAACAGCACAAACAACAGCGGGCGAAAAGGAAACCCGTTCATTAAGAGAGAGATCTCCTGCCTCCAAACCCATCGCCTTTTCTCCACTTTTACGCTTTTTCCCTTTTTTTGCGCTCCTGAAACTAAACGAACGCCATGTATAGGTTATAAACGTTTTTTAACAGCCGGAAAATACTGCATGTAAAGTCATATTGTCTACAGTATAAAACACCTAAACTACATTGGGATACGAAGTATGTCCGGTCTCTTGGTCCTGAATATCAACTATTAGTATCACCCAACTAGTGGACTAATGCAAATCCTGCATTTTAATTGGCTACGCTACTCGAGGACTATTAGCAATAGTCCTCGAGCGCCATCGAGCGTGACGCTTTTTTCGTTTTAGTTCCAGATAAATATTTCTTCAACCATTTGCTAACTTTTTTCTTCCCATTTCTGTCCGACTAGTTGGGTGATACTAAAACAATTAGACTCTTCGCTCTCAAGGGCCACGGGTCAATAGCCCATGAGGTGAAGCCGAATGGGCTATTGATCCGTAGCCCTCGCCGTGAAACCCGTAGCCCTTTCGGGCTACGGGTCCAATTGTTAAATAGACAGGCGGATAAGAAAACCAGGCCTGGTATGACACTCGTTTTACATAGCTCCTAACATTTCTCGTAACTTTGCTATCAAGTCTTGAGGAACGGCGATCAATTAGGAACCAAAATGATTTGGTTGGTGTTCGTTTACGGGAAAGGAGTCGGGTCGGAGAAGCAGCAACTCCTAGATAAGGATTGGAAACCACTGACCCACTCCAAGTACAGAGCGTTTTCACATGACCTCACGGCAGCCATTTTGGTATTGCTGAAAACAATGAAGCGGCGGCCATGTTGGTGTACCAAACGTTGAACTCTTTTCTTACGTAAGCACTTCCTTTTGTTTCAATAAATTTGCATGGATACTAGCCACGAGAGTGAAAACGCTCTATTTCCGAGAATCAACTTCCGGAATTCTTGGAACTGTCATTTTGCCTTTGATTTATTTAAGAATATTTACTGAGAGCTGAAATGAATCTAATAACTGTAAAACACGCTCATGGGACTTGCACGCAATTAGCCGGCAGCCAATTCTAGAAACAACTCCATCTGTGATGAACTTTCCTATCAGAATGTGATTTCTATAGGGTAGAACGTGCAGCCGAGAGTCTAATACTCAGACTGCCTGCTGGTGATGAAACTGATTTCGGTATTCAAGATTGCGCCTGCAACAGAAGTCACCAGAGCTTACTTTATGATTTACAAAGTGGAAGTTAACAGGAATAATTTTGACTTTTTATAATGTTAAATTTGCTGCAATCAAGTACGTTAGCGCGATTTCGGAAAAAAAAGTGGCATCAGTAATGTGTTTTGATTCCCTTGACTGAGCTTTAACATGACGCTCCATGTTATGCTCAGACTGCCAGGTTGGTAATCACCGGCTCAAGTGATAAACATATCAGACTTCCTGTTTCTTTTTCCTTTTCAGTGTACGTGATCCGGATACACAGACCCGACCTGGGTCAAAGTTGCAATGGTTTGATGCCAATCTGGCTCGTTGACTAGTCTGGCGTTTATTGTGCTGGTGATTAAAACTTTCTGATGGGATTGGTTTGGAGAAAATAGAGTTATGAAATATAATCCCTTGATTGATTGGTAGGAGTGGAAATTAATTATATTTTTTTAGCTCTTTACTTTTTTTGTATCAAGAATGGCTCCGCTGTGCAAACAGAAACTATCCTGGAACCCTATTGACGTGGCGCGTCCAAACAAAAACTGTAAATCGAAACTTCAGCCAACGCCCTGAGTCAGTCAGTTGCAGCTGCTGTTTACGCTCCTGCAAGCGAAATGGCTTCTTCTATGATCTCTTGGTTTGTTTTTGTGATCTACACAAGTGCGGCAACAGCATCGCATTTTCGCGGTGGAATCATAACTTGGAAGCCTGATGAAAATATTGGGAACAAGGTAATTAATGTCGATAGAATTGCAGTGGGTTGCTAGAAATTAAGCATACGTAAGCGTAACTGTAATAATGATTGCATTCAGCAGCCTCCATCCAACATACGCCCTCCTTTTGAGTGACCATTAAGTAGTAGTAGTCCTTTTCATCTACGGGTCATTTATGTACAGTGCCATCGGAGTACGTTGAGATCATTCGTCTCTAGTTCATTTTCCTTCTGGACAGCTCACAACATACTCGCATTCAAAACAACTTTCTCGAATGTTATTTCCATGTGACGCTATGTGAGAACTCAAATCCTTCGTTCAAAGACCCCTCATTTGTTTCAAACACTTGGGTGTCAATGCCAGAAAACAGTAAGGGTCCTGTCTCCAGTTTGCGCCCTCGCTTCAGCTCGCAAAATAAAACAAGCGCTTCCGGCGCTAAATCGAATGATGACGACAAGTTACACCTGGAGTAAAGTAAGATTCCACTTGAGGCATGGGACAGAAAGTGAGTTTTCTGCAAAATTGAGCAGATTGTTTCAATCTGACTCAGTATAAAGGCCTTATTTGGGAGAAGCCAAATAGAAATTTATAAACGCAGTTCTAAGAGCGATTTCAAGTTCCGGCTTCTCCTATTTGCAATGCAGGGCCTTTTAAAAAGACAGCGCCGTTTGAAAAACTCCTAGCATTAAAAGATGTTTTGATTCTTCTCTTCATCGAAGTAGCTTTACAGTTGCCAGAATTTTCACACCTCTGGATATTTTTTAAATCAAGGAATCGAATTAAGAGTAAAATTAAGCAAAAGGAGTCATGAGTTTAGCAAATAGTTTTGTAGGAATCCGAAGAATGCTGGCTGCACTCCAACAAGGCGAGATTTGTATAAAAAATATGTGTTTCAAAGAACCAAAATTACGAAATATTTTCTCAGAAATCCGCGATTATTTGGAAATCCAGATTTTAAGAGGAAATTAACTGAATTTTTCAACAAGATGTATTGTAAAGGTGTAAAAGGAATAATTAGCGTGAAATGAAAAGAAGCGGAGACCAGCTATACTAAGCAAAGTATGGGGGCCTATTAACATCTGCAGAACAAACATTTTGGAAAACATAATTCCACTAGCAGCTTTCCAGAAAGAAAACGAAACTTGAGTTCTTATTGTTGTGTTTGCGTTAAAAATTATTAGGAGCACCCAGCAGTAAAGATTGGAGAACATTGGTCTCCAATAGGTATTTCTTGAAATCAACTTCCGGGATTCTTGGAATTGTCCTTCACTGTTTGATCAGAACTGAGTCAAAGAGTAAAACGCACTTTCGACAGTAAGTTGTCATTTTGACATGCACCAACTGGCTGGTATATAATCCTTTGTAGTAATAATTTGTTCTAGGCCTTGAAAGCAAACTAAACCTCTAAAAATCAAGAATTTTACCGCTCTTAACGTGGGAACCGAGTAATCAGTAATAGCCCTTTTCACGGTTACTTTTTCTCATTTACATTACAATGTAATCCAACGTGTGTGCGAGGCAATTTCGGGCTAAAACTACAAAATAGCCCGAAATTGCCTCACTTACGTGCTAGATTATATTGTGATGCAAATGAGAAAAGTTAACCGTGAAAAGGGCTATTGATGGATATTGAATGAAGACAAACTCTGGGACATTTGTGTCGAGTTGAAAGAAATAACCCATCAGTAAAGATTGTAAACAGAAGAGCAACAAAAAAAAATTAGAAACCTTGGTACACCCGAAGAACCTATGGGAATCAACTTCCGGGATTCCTGCGGTTGACTTATTTAAACATTTACTTGAGACAGAACCATGGGGTTATACAGTGGCGGATCCAGACCTTGAGCTAAGCGGAGGGAGGGGGGGGGGGGGGGGTCTTGATTTACTTGCCATGGAGGTCATTTTCCCTTCAGTCATTTCTTCTTTTTTTACCCAAAATAAGGGGGGGGGGGACCGGGCGCCCCGGGCCCCTCCCCTAGATCCGCCACTGTTATATGCTTCTGCTCAAGATGAATGTTGCTTGTCATGTTGGCTTCACTGTGCCTTATTTACAATTGCAGTTTTTACGTGCCGCTTGTCATTGCATTAACGAATTCAATCGATAACAGCTCGATATCAAGCAAACAACGCACAAGGCTTCTAAGTGGACAGGATAACGGGACAAGATTTTTAATATTTCTGAAACTTGGTAGTAAATAAACACAAACAGAAGGACTTAAATGAAACCTAAAAATGTTTGCAAGGATGAGAACGTAAGTGGAATAAAGCCATAATTAAGTTGGGTAAACCAACATGTTTTGTTTCAGGTAAATTTTAACTTCCGATTGGGTTTTCGAAGATCGTTCTCAAACAGCTACTACTGCGACAGTGCAATGGTCGCGCAGCAGAGCATTGTGGGAAGTGGAGACACCTGGAGTGCAAGTCATGACAGGGGATATTATGGGTCACTGACTGTAGCAGATACGGGATACCACTGTACGGACTTCAGTGTCAACGAAGACTGGACACAAGGTGAAAACACTTTTAACTACACTTTCCCGGACGATGGTCCATGGCTGGTGAGGTGAGTCAGTTATTTAAATCTCTGAGTATAGCGTGGCCTTTCCTTTTGTATGTCTAGCCTTACTCTAAACACGTTTTATTTATTTTAAAGCAAAACTTCCGAGAATGGTGACACTTTTACAGTGATGAAGTATTTTACTACGTATACAGTATTGTAAACAAAATATTTTTTCGCCAAAAGTATAAGAAGGTTTCGTATCGTACAACGTATGTCGAAAAAACTAATTAACAATTATTCCATGAGCGCGCGTTGGATATGAGATGATACATAGCCAACGAGGCGCGTAGCGCCGAGTTGGCTATGATCATGTCATATCCAACAAGCGCGAGTGGAATAATTGTTTTATTAAAAACGCCCCCAAAATATAGAAAACTAGACTACAATAAAAACAAAAAGGCCAAAAAATCACGCATACGCCCCCCATTTTTGTAGATCATGGTATAATGGCTCATATACCATGATGGCTAAGCCAATGAAAACTCTCGAATTGCATTATCCAGTGACCCAGTTTTTAATAATGCCGGATATATTTAACAATTATTCCACAAGCGCGCGTTGGATATAAGATGGCAGATAGCCAAAGAGGCGCATAGCGCCGAGTTGACTATCTACAATCTCGTATCCAGCAAAGGCGAGTGGAATAATTGTTTTATTAAAAACGCCCCAAAATAGAGCAAACTAAACGCCTCAAAAAAATCACGCGTACTCTTACCATATTCGTAGAGGATGGTATAATGGCTCATAGCCCATGATGGCTAAGCCAATGAAAACTCTCGAATTGCATTATCCAATGATACAGTTTTTAATAAAGTCCAGTATTTTACCCTATTCTTCTTAATTGTCTTTTAAAAACCTTGTCCAGGGAATCGGTTTTGCAACTAAATAAATTTTTTTTTTGAGCAAGGATTTAGCATTATTCAATTGTATTTGAATTTGGTTGTTTGAGAGGCACATACGTATTTATAGGACCTTTGCGTCACAATTCTATCAAAAAATTGGGGTTTTACATAGCTCAATACTCTAGCACTTTTCCATCGCCTAGTTGTCTCAGTTTTATTGAATGTAGAAATGAATCCTACGTTTCTAAATGGTACGGCTAAATGTCTTGTTTCTGTCCAGTTACTCAAGTTGCTGTTGGATCTCATTAGCAAATGGAGGGAATGGAAACTGGCTTCTCTCGACTACTGTCAATCTAACTAAACGCCAAGATAACGGAAAAATTAACTCGTCACCTATCTCTGCACTCTCTCCCATTGTCCGACACCAGCAAGGCTGCTCGAAAACAATAGCTATTCCGGCAGAGGACTCGGACGGCGACAAAGTGCGCTGTAGATGGTCAACTGGTTCTCGAAGAGAATGCGGTGGTGTTTGCCATCGATTCAGTTACAGTGGCACTCTGGACGAAGTAAGCCAATTAAAGGCGTCAAGCCTGGTCTATACGAGCAAATTTTCAAGTGAAAGTAATATGACGAACACATTTGATCGTGTATATGGCTCAGCAAATCAAAGTTTAGTGTGCCAGTAATGACTTTGGACAGTAGAGATACGCAGAAACAAGGCGGGGCTGCTTAGTCGGCCCGAAAAATATGGCGCTTACTAACATGTTTGCACATTTTGAGTTGTCTACATGAACCATTTTTTCGTGTGTGACAACTTTTATTTGTCACGTAGAAGCTAAAACGCCAGCCTCTCAGCTGATTTCCCTCGTCTTTCAGGCAATTTTCCTCGTTTACATTAGCAACTAAGTATTGTCAGGAGCCATCATCGATTATGGCTCCTGGTATTGTCACATAAAAATTGCTCGTGTAGACCAGGCTTTAAAGAATATAATCATTCAATCATTCTTCGAGCGCAAAATCGCAACTTTTGTTGAGCAGTTCTATCATACGGTTTGTTAATTGCTTGTAAACGCTTCTCTTTCAGTTAAAAGTCGTGTTTTGTAAAATATAAGGCAGGCATTCGCTACATCGTACAGAGTCGATAGACCGTTTTGAGGACTAGCTTCACTGCTGGAATAGTCACGAATTAACGACGCGCTATTGTTAAACATTCTCACCACCCTATTCTGGCCATTTAGACCGTTCGATGCTGCATTTTGTAAAAAATCCAAACTTATTATTTTCTTCATTTTTTCGCTAGAAGTAGAAAACCGGTAGAGAAAATGATCCATCAAAAGAAAAATAGGAGTCACCGAACGTCCAAGATAGTTAAATCTAGGCAAAGCTATAGCAATGGCCATCTGCCCTATCATTGTTCATTTTATTACGTAGTGCGCGTTCGATGTATGACGTGGGGTGTGAATTTGCGTGCGCAGTAAGGATGCGCAGAAACAATAACCGCTAACATCCTTAAGCATTGTTCTTCAATTTTATTCTCTCTTTTCGCGAAGTTGGCAAAAAGCTTTTCCCGCCCTCCACCCCTTCGGTGACGTTTACCTTCGCTGCTTGTATTCACAACTCATTGCTCGGGCAAATGTTTTCCCCATAACTTATCCTTAGCTAGGAATTAAGTGGCTATTGTGGTAGTGAAGATGTATTACTATCCTTGTTTCACTTGAAAAAACGTAGGCGTAAGAAATGTACAAGGACTGTCGCAGCTTATACATATATATTATTCCCCCTCGGGGGGTGTACCCCCTTATATGGGCTATATAGGTATGAGCGGCCACAAATTGTGCGTTTTTTAGCCGTTCCGGTCATAAATAGACGTATTCGGCTAACGTGTTTACATCCTTGTTGCCACCCAATGATTCATTTGGGAGGGTACAATTGTTCTGCTTGCACGTACCGTCATGCACTCAGTTGCGCGTAGCAAATTGCACAATTGTAACCTCCCAAATGAATCATCACGTGATCTGAATTGGGTGGCAACAAGGATGTAAACACGTTAGCCGAATACGTCTATAGGGTATCGATTTTGGCCATCTCTAGTCTTGAATTCGGTATGTTTTTCAGAATGAGAAGTTACTTTTTCATCATTATCGATACGACAATCAACAAAAGCCCTTGACAATAACACCTTTAACATCGGTCTGAACTAGGAAACTAATTATAAGGCAGATCTGAAACAGAGTATTGATATAAAAGTCAGGTCTTAAATAGTGTATGGAATTTTTGGTCAGGTCATAAATAGGGTAGGAAAAATCACAGGGGGTTCTGGGAGGAGGGCTGCACACCCTCATACAAACTGGGAGTAACCCCCTCTCCCCTGGGCATGATTCTTAGCGTTTGTTTGTGTGGTGTAATACGGTATTTCTATTTCGTTGCAAACAGGAAAAATGCACCCTTAGACTCCACATCAATGCAGCTCTCGGTTGGCACGCAGTAGCTATCACCTTAGAAGACTTTCCAGCTTCCACAACAAATTTTCAAACAGCCACTCCATTTAGTCATGTGAGCCTGCAGTTCTTGGTACATGTGAGTTCTTCTTCGGGACCTTGTAATAGGGCCCCGCTGCTGATTGGACAGACCCCGAATGACGGATCTTGTGAGGAGGTGCCGGACGGTGTCACCTTTTATAGCATCATTGAAGCCAAACATATCGATTCTTCAAGAAGGTAGCTTTCCTCTGAACCAAACGTGTGTAATATAAGATAGGTCAATGACCCTTTTGAAATTAAACAATTCAAAAGAAATATGTCAACAGAAATAATGCAACAGACCTCGTCTCGTCTCGTCTATTCTCTACCTGTTGTACACATCCGCTGAGGTTGTTTCCAAGAAAAGGAGGGCAATTACTTGCTTGATGAACAAGCAAGTTATACATGAGCCTCTGGTTCAGAAATGATGGCGACCTCGTCAAGCGCATTGACGTTTATAAGTTAATTGTATTGATTGATTGTAAATTATTTAAGGTACACACACACTTTATTTCAGTTGCATTTAGAAATTGATACAAATGTAAAACTGATCCGCTAGTGGCATTAGTCTAGTCCAGGCGGATAAGCAAGGTAAATAACAACAGCAGAAACAACATCACTAAATGGCCCACTAAATTGGGCTGTAATCTAATTTTTTTATCAACTAAACGTACTTAAAGGTGTGAAGACAATTTTCTCACCAATTGAACTCAACTATTTTGTTTTAGGATTGCTGAGATTATTACCGTCACGCCACTATACATGAATCTTAGCAACCTCTTAAACTACACTGATAACCTCGGGGATACTGTCTACTACAAGAGCGCGTCATGGAGTCCAAAGTCATCTCAGAAAGGACGCCATATTTTCTGCTTCAAAGCAATAGACGATTACGGGTAAGAGCTTCTCAACAGGTTCGCGTTGTTAAAAGCCCGCTTCAGCTAACCCAGGGTTGGAGAGAATTTTGTTTTCAAATTTGCAACTCAGTTTTCGGTGGTTTTCTGTTTACATTGATTGTCTTTAAATTCTGAGTTTGAACAATCTCAAACTACACAAAACATTGGCAATGAAAAACATTTTAATACAAGGAAAATTAATACTTCGGTTAACTTCTCATCTTTGGTTAGTGTTACAAGCTATGATACCAAACGCTGATAAAAATTCTGGGCTATAATCATTATTTCTCTTAACAGAATGGAAAGCGACCAGAGATGCATTACTATTCTTGTTGGATCAAGTAAGTTTTACTCAAAGTTTAAAAATTTGGAATCTATTAGGAAGAAGTGATATTCCCTTTGGACTGAAGACCCACTTGTTTATTGGTAAAGGAAACGACTTGTTCGGTGAAAGCTGTTTAGAAGGGTGTAGCTTTTGGTCAAAAAGAAGATTAGAACTGCTGTTTGATCAGAGCGTCTGTGTTGCAACTAAGAGCAATAGGTTCTGCATGCCTTTTTGCGCGGACGAGGGGAGACATACATTCCACTTGTACTTGGCAGGGCGTTTTTCTTTCCTTTTAAGCAGAGATGAAGTAGGAAATGTATATTACATCTAAGAATCACGAGCCTTACCCTATTTTTATTGAGTTACAATATGCCGTGGTGTCAACAGCGCGTGAGATTATCGATGTCGTCACATTAACATTTAATCATGAAAGAACTACCCATTAGTTCTTTGATTTTCCTAAAATCAAATGAGTGCGGATGGGCATTCGCTTGAAACTAAGAAGAAACGCAACAGCTGCGGGTAGACTATTATTTGCAACCTGCAGCAGTCTTGAGCAAACTTCCGCACCAACATAAATATACTAAAACTAGAACTGATGTAATTATAAATGACAATAACTGTCATTGTTTTCAGACAATACGCCAAGACCGATTTTGTCAACCCGTACGCCTCTGATACCCACGTTGTCCTTTCCGTGGGGATCTAGATTTGTTGACTTTAACATCACGTTTGACCAACAGGTAACGTAAGCCGCTTAAACCCTGCGCAAACGAGTGAACAGATTTCTATGCGGGAAACTCCCAGCGTTAAAGATTTTGGTCCCATCTTGTAAAGAGGCCTCATTTCTTACCCAGCATTCACATAAGGAAAGCTTTAACTAATAAGGGATTACTACGAAGCAGAGATTTTTGAGACGCTCCTTCTCAACTTTTTGTTGACTCAGTCCCAGTAACCAAGATAAAGAGGAACTGTGAAATTGTTGGTTTGTTTGAGACAGGCATATGTTTATATGTGAATGACGTTTCGATTACAATAACACAGAATCAAGCCAAAAAAAAGGCAAATACTGCACGCTGAAGGATAGTATACACGCTGAATAACAGACTCGATATTAGCAAACATTCATTTCTCCAAACTAGATCAAGAGACCACGCCATTCGAAGTTTATACGAATCATCCTGGAAGGTCATGAGATATACAAACTTGACACGCGCTCTTCCAGTGACGTCACCATCGATCAAAATGGCTTCACTCTTCGCTTCCGCCTGCCCCAGGTTGTAATGAGCATGCGCGGAAATTATTCTGTTACTATGGATCGTGGTGCAGTGGTGGGCCTTGGATGTACCTCAGATGGTCCCCCTACACCTGGAATCAGCTCCTTTAAAAGCTGGACCTTCAGTGTTGGAGTTTGCTCCAAAGGGACGTTTATTGCTGACAGCTACAATTGCAATGGTGAGATAACTAAACATGTAGTAGGTGCAATGAGCATGAATCCAACTGTTTGCTGGACAACGACTAACAAACACCATACACACTGAATTTCCAGCTTCATTTTGTTCATTTTGTAATTAGGCGACACAGACCATTTTTAACATTTTAGGATCTATTTTTGAAAAGCAGAACAAAAACTGAAAAAAAAAAGATTTTGATTTTACATCTCTCGAAGTCACACCTGGACGCTTTCCATTCAACCAAAACTTCCGAAATTTTCGAAACGGGGACGAATGGTACGAAATTGTCCTAGGAAAGGTACTTCGCATGCAAGGAGTTCCTCTTTTTTTGGAAATTCCGGAAAATGCTGTTCCATTTGTCACTAGAAATTCACACCGACCTATCGATCAATCATCGGGTTTGACACGGATCTATTAAAACGATCTCTTGAACAAACGTTTAAAGGAAAGCTTTAACACAGATCAACTACATCAGTACCACTTCCTATGTCAAAGAGAGACAATTGTTTAGTTCAAATTAAAAGCGTCGTTTTAGCCTAGCATACAGAGGGCTTTAAACTTTATTTCGTCTTTTTGTTTAGATGTGGATGAATGCTCGAACCCGCCGTCCATCTTAAGCCGTAAAAAAAGAAACATCTGGTACTGGCCTTACAGTAATTCCACTTCTTTGCTTCCAGGTATTTTTTCCTAGCTTTTTATGTTCACGAATTCCCTAGTCGCCATTTTGAAGCTTATGATCCTTCTGTGTCCCCTTATTAGAATAGGTTTCTCCCAGGCTACATGGTTTGACACTTTAATAACGTTATTATTATTATTATTATTATTATTATTATTATTATTATTATTATTATTATTATTATTATTATTATTATAAATTGCACCAGCTTCAAACAGAATGTCTCAGAGTTGGTCATGTTAGAATTTTTATGTACCGAACATGGACTATTGTATCTCTGATGTAATATTAGAAGGAGATATAGATGCAAGTAACATCTTGTATTTGTTGTTAGTACTTGTTACAGCCAGCGCTTCTGCTTCAAGTTTGCGTTCGACAGAAATAACACCTACTCCAAGTCTTATGCCAGGTATTTAGCTATTGTTGTTATCCGGCCCGATAATTTGCGATCTGAAAAAGCAAAGTTTCTCTTTTGAATTTTACGTGTAGTAAGATTTCAGTGGTTCAATTTTTGTTGCTACGGATCGACGTTACGATTTTCTGAAGTCATGAAAATTCCTCTACATTATGTCAATTGACAGTCCTATGTCAATCACGTTCAACTCCCGAAATTAGACTGAGATGCGCATGTCCTTATTCCGTATTCAGTCGTCCTTCATATGACACACAGTTTAGCAGTTGTTGCTTTGTATTATATTATATATTTTGTAACGTAATATATAATACGCATAATTTTTATCTTTTATCTTCCAGGTTCGTCTGCCTCAGTAACTTCAACAGTGTCAGTCTCTGGTGAGAATTAACTCTTTTCTTTACTTATAAGTTATCCATGTAATTTAGCAGAAAAGAACGCGGTGAAATACAAGGAAGCCGGTTACTGAGTCAGCCAGGCCAGTAAAACGCGCTAAACTTAGTCATCAAATTAAGCAGGTGGAATAAAAAACGTACTTTATATAGCTGTGGCTATTTTCAAATTATAAGTGTTTTTAACCTTACTTACATGTTTCATGATTATCGAACAAACTTAACACACAACTAAAGTTATAAACAGCCAAAGTTTAGAGAAAAAGTAACACTTGAGTGGGAAGATTACGAGGTTCAAGCATGTAGCATATAAGCATATATAACTAAAGTTATAAACAGCCAAAGTTTAGAGAAATAGTTACAACTGAGTGGGAAGATTACGAGGTTCAAGCATGTAGCATATAAGCATATATAACTAAAGTTATAAACAGCCAAAGTTTAGAGAAATAGTTACAACTGAGTGGGAAGACTACGAGGTTCACGCATGTAGTTATTAATTCCCATAATACATACGATAAGTTTTGATCTTTGCATTTATTCGGCTCTTTAACAGGATCCTGCCCTTATTACATAAATGGCCAACTGAATGGTCGATTGACAAGTCCTAACTACCCTTGGAACTACGGAAGTAACGAACGTTGTTCCTGGTTAATCGAGGCTCCTTATGGTCATTATGTATATCTTCAATTTACATCATTTGATCTTGAATATGGAAGTGCATCCTGTCGATATGACTACGTCGAAGTTTTCGATGGAAACTCAGCATGGAGCTCCAGGATTACAAAAGCATGCGGTCAGCGGGCGCCGTGTGAGATAAAATTAAC
>OZ026597.1:24244978-24250771 GCA_964020085.1 Micromussa lordhowensis | reverse complement strand
ATTTGTTTACAAACATTGTTTTTGTTATTTTAATGGTCATGACGTTAAACAAAAGAATTCTTTGTTTCACAAGCCAATAGTTCTCTGGTTGGCATATTAATAACAATAGGTGACGTCACTGATATCTTTGCTATTGTATCTCTGATGTAAAATTAGAAGGAGATATAGACGCAAGTAACGTCTTGTATTTGTTGTTAGTACTTGTTACAGCCAGCGCTTCTGCTTCAAGTTTGCGTTCGACAGAAATAACACCTACTCCAAGTCTTATGCCAGGTATTTAGCTATTGTTGTTATCCAGCCCGATAATTAGCGATCTGAAAAAGCAAAGTTTCTCTTTTGAATTTTACGTGTAGTAAGATTTCAGTGGTTCAATTTTTGTTGCTACGGATCGATGTTACGATTTTTTGAAGTCATGAAAATTCCTCTACATTATGTCAATTGACAGTCCTATATCAATCAGGTTCAACTCCCAAAATTAGACTGAGATGCGCATGTCCTTATTCCGTATTCAGTCGTCCTTCATATGACACACAGTTTAGCAGTTGTTGCTTTGTATTATATTATATATTTTGTAACGTAATACATAATACGCATAATTTTTGTCTTTTATCTTTTATCTTCCAGGTTCGTCTACCTCAGTAAGTTCAACAGTGTCAGTCTCTGGTGTCTCTGGTGAGAATTAACTCTTTTCTTTAGTTATAAGTTATCCATGTAATTTAGCAGAAAAGAACGCGGTGAAATACAAGGAAGCCGGTTACTGAGTCAGCCAAGTCATCAAATTAAGCAGGTGGAATAAAAAACGTACTTTATATAGCTGTTGCTATTTTCAAATTATAAGTGTTTTTAACCTTACTTACATGTTTCATGATTATCGAACAAACTTAACACACAACTAAAGTTATAAACAGCCAAAGTTTAGAGAAAAAGTAACAGCTGAGTGGGAAGACTACGAGGTTCACGCATGTAGTTATTAATTCCCATAATACATACGATAAGTTTTGATCTTTGCATTTATTCGGCTCTTTAACAGGATCCTGCCCTTATTACATAAATGGTCAACTGAATGGTCGATTGACAAGTCCTAACTACCCTTGGAACTACGGAAGTAACGAACGTTGTTCCTGGTTAATCGAGGCTCCTTATGGTCATTATGTATATCTTCAATTTACATCATTTGATCTTGAATATGGAAGTGCATCCTGTCGATATGACCACGTCGAAGTTTTCGATGGAAACTCAGCATGGAGCTCCAGGATTACAAAAGCATGCGGTCAGCGGGCGCCGTGTGAGATAAAATTAACAAGCAGTGGAAGGTTTCTCTTTGTGAAATTCTATTCAGATAGCAGTGTCCAGCGTACTGGCTTTTCTGCTTACTTTTATGCTGTGCCATACGGTAAGTGAATTACTTACTTTAACGTTTTGAAAAGACGTTTTTGAAATTAGTCAGTTAAGTTGATGATGAATTAGATCGTGTAAGGTAGCTACATTGTCGAGAAGACACTTCACCTTTGCTTCAGTGTGCTGCTAAGTCATTACGCGATATTTAACAATTAGACCCGTAGCCCTTTCTAATTGTTTTAGTATCACCCAACTAGTCGGACAGAAATTGCAATTAGAAAGTTAGAAAATGTAAGTTGAAGAAATATTTATTTGGGACTAAAACGAAAGAAAGCGTCACACTCGATGGCGCTCGAGGACTATAGTCCTCGATTAGCGTAGCCAATTAAAATGCAGGATTTGCATTAGTCCACTAGTTGGTGATACTAATATTATATGGCTAGTTCCGTGAGCGGGAAAGATGAACCAATCCTGCGCTGTGATTGGCTTCCCGAGCGGGCAGGATGGAGCTGTCTTGCCCGCTCGGGACTACCCCCCGTGTTCAGCGAGAAAAATTTCCCCTAAAGCCAAGTCTTCTCAGAATTATTAGATAATTCTTGCAGCCACGTGCACGAGTGTGGTCGCGTTGGTTCGCTCTGACACGGGCACGAAGAGTACGAATAACTGTTTAAATCTATCATTACTTCCTTGAAATAACATAGATTGTTCTTCATTTTGTGTGATTTGAAGGATTACAACGAGAGTAAAAGGTCAGAGTAGCCTGTTATTTCCCAAAAAGTGAATTGCTACAATACATGAACTGAATACATTGAAGCCTGAGCAGTGTATTACACTACGATAAAACACAACGGGCATTTGAGGACACGAGGGAAATGTAGAAAACACGAGCCTCAGGCGAGTGTTTTCTGCTTTCTTGAGTGTTCTCAAATGTCTGCTGGAGTGTTTTATCACAGTGTAATACACGGCTTAGGCTTCTTCATTTGTTTTATGGTATAGATTTTTTCTATGTTTTATACTCTGATAAAACATAGGTTTTGACCAATCAGAGCGTGCGCAGGGTCCTTTCTATATTTTAACAATAAATAAATATTACAGTTTTCTTATTGCACATGAAGTTTTTTGCGACATCCTTTAGTTTAATTCAATGGCCTGGAAGCATAAAAATAAATGTATTTCGTAATAAAAGTTGTACAGTTCATTACACAATAAACGTGATATCCAAGGCGGGGGTAGATGTAGTAAATCCTTTATTGACCAAGCTTTTTCGGTCAAGATGGCTCGATATTGGCCTCGTTTTTTTTGGCGTGTTTATGGACCTCGACCTGGCCAATATCCAGCCATCTTGACCTCATGCTTGGTCAATGACCCATATTTCCTGCATGTGAAATATGATGTTATAGACCCTATTCATAAATGGCTGCCATTTTAACATACTTTTGTATGCATTTGAATTAGCCCAACTAGCCTCGTTTGAAAGTAAAAATTCTTTTGGATTTTCAACTCAAAAACGAGGTTAGTTGGGCTAATTATAATTTTCAATTGCCAGCCACTTCAGGAATAGGGTCTATACCCACCTCCAAACATCTTTCGGCGATAAAAGAAGGCAACAGATAAATTTTGAATGGTGCAACTGAACACTGGCAAAGACTTCTCAATAATACAAAGAACTACAAGAACTTATAACGACGCGTGGCTGAATTCAAGATAAAATAGAAAATATATTGTTGTAGGAGAAAAGAAATAGAAGGAAAAGAAAATTAATAAGGTTGAATGCTGGTTCAATTGAATGTAAGTTCTAAATCTGTTGATACTCAGGCTATAACGTTCAACAAGTTTTTGGCTCTGCTGCAGTGAGGTGCAATATTGCCAGTTCTTCATCGTTAATCTCTTCATCGCGTGGTAAGTCTCCTTCATGAGGATTTTGTTCAGAAAGCCTTAGAGTCGTGTTAGAATTTTGATGTAAAGGACATGGACTATTGTATTCCTGATGTAAAATTAGAAGGAGATATAGACGCAAGTAACATCTTCATATTTTTGTTCTTCCGCAGGAATAACACCTACCCCAAGTCTTACGCAAGGTATTTAGCTATTGTTGTAGTGCTATTGTTATCAAGAGTGATAATGCACGGTCTGGCAAAAGTAAATTTCTCTTTTGAATTGTACCTGCAGTAAGTAGATTATAACGATTCAGTTTTTGTTGCTACGGAACGATGTTGTTACTTGCTGAAGCCATGAAAAGTTCTCTATGTTATGTCAATTGACGACTTTATGTCAATCAGGTGCAACGCCCTGGACTGAATGTTCCTATTTCGTCTCTCTTTCAAAATTCAGTCACGCATAGTTTAACAGTTGCTCTTATATATTATATTATCTATTATGTAATGTAATATATAATGCGCATAATTTTTGTCACATCTTCCAGGTTCGTCTGCATCAGTAAATTCAGTCTCTGGTAAGAATTAACAGTTTTCTTTTCTTATAAGTTATCCAAGTAATTTAGCGGAAAAGATCGCTGAGAAGTACAGAAATACAAGGACGTTACTGAGTCAGCCAACCTAGCAAAACATGTTGTACGTGTAGTAAACTTAAAGTATATAAATTTAGCCAAGCCTAAAAGCGGAGCTCCTGATTGCAATAATTAACCATAAAGGAAAAGAGGATTTCTAAGTTCTAAATTCCAATTCGATCAGGGAATTCGAAGGCCACGGGTTTATCAGTTGAAGACTGTTGTGCGTCACCCTCGTTAAACTGCCGACCGGTTAGGTCAGTTGGTAGAGCACCGGACTGCCGTGCGGGAGGTCGCAGATTCAAACCTCGACCGGACCAACACTGAGGGTTTTTAAATAACCGAGGAATACGCTCAGACAAATTGAGTAAATGTGTGGCCCGCTTCCCCAAACCCCTACCCCACTTCAGACCAAAGTCTGTGCCTTCAGTCCCTATGTAACCTATTTATCACCTGCCAAAAAATGTGATACCCTATTTATGTAAGACCTGACCCTTAAATCAACATCCTGTTTCCGACCTGCCTTAAAATAAAAAAAAAGTAGCTTCTTCTACAGAAAAAAATAGACAAGAGTGCAAAATCCATACCCGATTTCAGGACAAAATGGCCAAATAATTCCCTATTTCTGACCAACTAAAACGGCTAAAAAACCATACCCTTTCCTTTGTCACAAAAAGAAACGGATGCCTTGTTGGAAAACCTTCGATGACATTGGCCACAGTGTAAAATTCCCTATACATCATTTAATCTTTTTCTAATAGCAGGAATTTTTCTTTTTCGATGTTCTTACAGAATGCTTCCACCATTCGTACTTGGAAGACTCTGTCAGAGGAATGGGCTTTTATAATGGATACCATGGTTATGTAAAATGCGATAATTATCTTCCATCTGGTTGGTATCGGTTTCGCGGGGCAGCGGGGACTGAGATGCCCACCTCATGTGTAGGCAAAAATCGATGCAGTACGCATGCGCCGGGCTGGTTGAATAGCCCGCATCCCTCTGTAGCTGACGGAGCTGTGCATGCTACAGTCTGCTTTCATTGGAGTTATGGATGCTGTCACTGGTCTAGGAGCATTCGTGTTCGTAACTGCAGTGGATTTTACGTCTACGAACTTGGTCCAACACCACAGTGCTCCTTACGCTATTGTGGAAATGGAGCAGGTGAGGATGAAAGGCAGACAGACAACCTTGTCAAAACTATAAATAATGAGGACCTAACAAACATACTCCATATAAAAATAATTTTCTAGTGCAAATGTGTCCGACATCGCCGTGAAGCACAAGGTACAGTAACTTGTAATTTACAGCCTGATTTGTTTATTTCCACAGCGAATTATTCAACGACCAATAACCAAAGGACCACCGTTATATCACCTACAGCAGGTATTGTGATGTTACTGTCAATTTGTTTCCAGCACGAACACTTCTAGATCTCAAGAGGATTGAGTGCACCTAAACTACAGATTTTTCTGGCTAAAATGAAACTACTTGTTATTTAAAGAATTTCGGCGAAACTGTTTGAATTTGGTTGAATCCTCGATTGTCTATGCCATTTTAAAGATGCCCTTCAATTGTTACTCGACCGCGTTCACTAGGGAGTCTAAGGCAGCGATGATGATGACGTAGGAACCCAGGAACCAAACACAACATTGCTTCAGTCTTCTCTGTATTTGCTGGAGACGATGGAACACAAAACTAATATCTTTTGGGAAAAAAAAGGGTCCAAATTTTGTTTCTTAATCGTTTCCTTTTCGTAACTGGAGTCAGACTCGTGAGTTTTGATTCAGACGACTCTAAATTAAAGAAATGACGTTCAATTATTACCTGGTCACACTTATTTCGTTTAATTTGATAAAAGGCGACTTTGAATTATGCATATTTCGTAATTGAGCATGCTTATCCTTAGTCCACAAAGATTATACTATTTTATAGCTTATGTACAAGAGAAA
>OZ026597.1:24232478-24242478 GCA_964020085.1 Micromussa lordhowensis | reverse complement strand
TTTCAGTCATCAAGACTGAAACAAAATGAACGTTTTAAATGACCTCTTTATTTATTTACTTGATCTCTACGTATTCCTTCTAACAGTTTCAATTTTGTTGACTCTAACAAACGAAACTGAATATCTGAAATTATAACTCCAGCCAATAAACACGGTTTTTTTAAGGACAATTGCCATAGCTTTTTTTTCCTTATCGTATCTGTAGACATATATATATCTTAACTTTTAGAACAGTGTCCCCAATTAGCCACCCAGCTAAATACCCCTGACACTCCAATGAAGTTTACGATGAAGTTTATGATGATGATGAATTTAAAAAAAGGAAGAAAACAGTAAGTTTGGGTCTCAGGTAATTCAAGCGTCGGCAGTCACAGCAGTGGCGGTATTAAAGCAAAATACATGAATGTTCATTCAAAGTGTCAAAGATTCAGAATATGCTTTATTCTTATTAACAGGATCCTGTTCTTATTATTTCTACCGCCATTACGGTCATTTTAAAAGTCCAAACTATCCTTCGAACTACGGAAATAACGAGCATTGCACCTGGTTAATCGAGGCTCCTCGTGGCTACTACATTTATCTCAACTTTGGATCAATTGATCTCGAAGGATGTTATAATTGTGCGTGTGATGTCGTGAAAATATTCGATGGAAACTCCGCAATGAGCCCCATGATGAAAAGGGCATGCGGTCAGCAGACACAAGGATGTGGAATGTATAGCAGTGGAAGATTTCTCTTTGTGCAGTTCTCTTCTGATGGCAGTGCCAGGCGGAGTGGGTTTTCTGCAACGTTTAACGTTGTGTCATACAATTATGGTAATGCTTTCTTACGTCTTTCACATGCACAGCAACACGTACTATCTCAGGGGGCGGATCCAGGATTTTTCAAGGGGAGGGGGCTTGTACTTTGCGATTGCAGAATCAATGGACTATGCAGCCAACGAAAATGTTGAAAATTAAAGTCTAATTCAAAACTGGTACGCCAGAAATACTAGCAATGCCACAAACTTGAAATTACGATGGAATTACAAAGTTTTCGACTTTATTTCTGCAAAAATATTTGCAGGGGGTGGTTAGACACCCGACCCAGCCCCCTAAATCCGCTCCTGTATCTTGGGTGGGTCGTGGGTCAGTCAGTGAAAAATGTTGTGCATTAGATGGTGTAGTCTGAGACTTGCTATTTACTTGCTATTTACAGGACTTGCTTAAAGTACTCAGTTCTTCAGAATGTTCTTAAAAGTAAGAGAAAATTCATCGTGCAAAGGGATTAGAAATCATGGTTGAGGACGAAAATTGTCTTTAGAATGACTTCGACACGTCTAATTTTATATCATACTAGTGTGCAAACTATTATTTACTGGATTCACCTACATGTAGATGATTTTTGTTTACACCCAGGTAATAGTGTCAATCGAAGTTTAAGCTCAGGTGCAGCTTTGTGGTGCACATCATCCAGTGCTGCATCCTTTCACCCTTCAACACACTGTAAGTAAATCATTTTGTTCGTTTTACGTTTAGATATTAATATCACTAAGCCACATGAATTAGATATCACATTTTCGGGGGGGGGGGGAGGGGTGGGGGGCGCCGGAAACTGACAGTGATAATGACTTACAAGGTATATTATTAACACTATTTATACATTGTTTTGTTACATTTTACCACGATTACTTGACAATTTTTCATACGCTGGATAATCCATTCACAAATTGCTACACTTTGTAAAAATACGGATATAATTAAAATCGCTCATGACTGTATTTTTATTTTCCACAGCAATAGTTGCAACGAAGTCTTCTGCTTATATTCCATGGGCTGTTTCAACTGCTGGTAATTTTTCACATTTTTAAAGAAGTCAATAACATTTCCAGGGTTACTACAGTTATGAAAATACGCATTTCAGCCACTCAGTGTTCGCGCTTTATTTAGGATATTTTCTTTACTTAGCCCTTATTAACCGAGCAGGAGGTCTGTATCGGTGAATCTTGACCGAGGTCGTGAGTACAGACCGAACGCAGTGAGGTCTGTGCACGCGACCGAGGTCAAGATTCTCCCATACAGACCGACTAAGCTCGGTTAATAAGAGGTTTATTATATTGCAAACAAGAAAAATTTGATTCGTTTAACGTAACTGGTTTGTACTAACTGACATTTGGCTTGCGAACAGCGATGACCTGAACTTAATTTTGCCAAAGTTTGTTCGTCCTCTTTACTTTACTTTTTTTTCTCATGAGGCTTTTTGGCACTTCCATAAATACTATTGTTAGAAGTAAATAGTCAATATCTTTGCATTTTACTTTGCAACTTTTTCGCCGCAAAACATTACCGGTCTAGATACTGGTCTAGATGGGAAAATCTAGACTGCTTTCAATATCAATTTCAGCCAATCAAATTCGTGAATTCGGTATTCCCAGTCCTCGTGAGACACGGCCATCTTATCATATATAATATAGTGTAAAGTTTGTCTCACGATGTGACCACTTCTCTCCGTTCTATTTTGCAGGCTCAATGAACATTCAACCATCAGTTGCTACGGTAATGCCTGCTGCTTCTCGAGTACCATTTGTTTTGCACCTTCCGTCTAACTGCCAGCACATTTGCGTTAACACGTGGGGCAGTTATTACTGTACTTGTAACCAGGGTTACAAGTTACAAGCCGACAGGGCGACTTGTGCGGGTAAGTGAATGATGCCAACAGCGTATGAAATAAACCTGCAAAACACAGATAATTGACGTATTTTTCAAGCGAAAAGACAGAGAAGAAAGATGTGAGTTTCTACCTCAAGAACATAAAGGTAGAATTAAGACCTGTATGTCCTTGTGCTTTTTGGATGAAATGTGCAAATTAACTTAAGGTCGAAGGAGAGAAGTATATACCGAGCTAATGTGTTCTCGCAAAAAAGGCGAAGGAAGCACCAAAACCATTAAAGAGGTTCTAGAAATAACAAGGGCAGGTATAATAAAAAATATATGAAACGGAATAAGAATGAGAAACTCAATACATGCTTAAGGTTTACGAGGAAGCTCCTTTAAATCATTTCGACAATGACCATTTCTTTAGCTATGGATACATGTCTGTTAAAAGGGTAAAGACATGAGGTAAAAACGAGCCTTCTCTTGCTTAAAACAGGCGAAGGAGTGGATTTGGAACCTTCATCTTGCTCACAGAGAGGAAATCTGGCCAGTTGTACCTCTCTACCCAACTGGCCACTGTAAATGTAATGACAGATATTTTCTTTTGAGAAAAACAACCTCCCTAAGTTTCGTTTTGCTTTATGCTGACTTTATGCTCACTTCTGGGCTGAGCGATTTTTCATAAGTAGTGAGTGGCCGCAAAAGTCTTATATGTCTGTTTTTATTACCAGATATCAATGAATGCGACACCCAAAACGGCGGCTGCACCCACCAATGTATCAACATTCCTGGGTCTCACTATTGCAAATGTCGCGAAGGTACAACGATGAGCGTGGACAACAAAACCTGCCATGGTAAGTTGTTGTAAATACACTGGGAAAGGTTCGTGCATCATTAATGCTTTCAGTTGGTTCTGGCGAAGGTTACGTACAGTTAACAGTTATTTGCGAAGGATGCTCGAGCTCATGTCAAAAGGTTTGAGAGTTTCACTTTTTTTTTTCAAGCCTTAGCGAAACTTGCTGTTCACTTTTCGATCTGTTTCGATCTGATGACTCTATCCAACATTTTTCATTGTACAGTAGAACCCCGCCTCACGTCCAACTCGTTTTTACTGCAAGAGTTTAGTTGAAAAAAAAAAAAGATTAGATGTTAAACTGCTTCATAGCCATGATGTAATCTTGTCAATCTTGGTAAAACTAGAACATCTTACTTTTGCAGAACCTGGAATCAATGTGAAGTGTACGGATGAAACCATGTTCATCATCCTGGAGAAGAAATCTTTCCAAGGATTTGATCCCAGTAAACTGACTCTCCTTTACCCGTCATGCAGAGCATCGTACAATGATACCCACATTACCTTGCGCACAAGCCTGAACGACTGTGGAACCACCCATAACGAAAGCGAGGACGCAATCACGTTCTACAACGAAGTGCGAAGCGTTCAGTTTTCTCCTGGAAACATCATTACCCGGGACCAAAACGTGTCAATTCCGTTCTATTGCAGTTTCGGAAGAAAGGCATTAGTACGAAATCCAAGCTTCAAAACATGGAAGAATTATGTTACTTCTTCTGAAGGTAGCTTATGCAATAAAATGTTTTCTCTTTCTTCTTAATGCTCCGACAGTTAGAAGGACTACTGAAGCTGTCCAAATGAGGTAAACCAAAGAAACCTCACCTGCAGAACATCGCAAGGATTGCTTATTTTAAATTTGCCAATGATGGAATTTCCCGTAGCAATATAACGCGTTGAATAATTTTACCTGGAGCTCCGTTTTGATTCTCCTTAATCACAGTGCTTCTACACACATGATGAAACTTAGCTTTTTCGTATTCACTATAAAAGTAGCAGCATTGGATTTAAGAATAATGTTTGCGTTGTAACAGTAAAACTAATCCGGAGAAATGAATGGCTGTTTCAATAAGTCGGATGCTTCGACTTAATGTAAGTAGGTCAGTTAAGTTTTTAGGTTCCAATTATGCATAGCTACTATTGAATGAGTACATATTCTTGCTAGTTGGGGCGAGCAAGGAAATAGGGAAAGGGTGGAGAAGGAAGAAAGATGCAAGAAAGTACCGGGAGAAACCTGGAACCTAATTTCTGGGAACACAGTAGAATTCTCATGTGACTATCTTTTCACACACAGGTGGATATGGCAACTTTACCTTTACAATGGATATGTTCAAGACAAGTAACTATTATACCCCGTATGGGTATAATGATTATCCAATCACAGTCAATCTGCAGGATCGTTTGTTCCTTCAGATCGCAGTCAAGTCGCATCAGTCGAACTTGGTTGTGTTTGTTGACACCTGCAAGGCGACGCCTTCTTCAGATCCTTACGCGGTTCCTCAGTATATCTTCATACAAAGAGGGTAAATACATTTACGGCCTGAGTGAATAGAATAGGGTAGAGTATCGAGTTTAGAATCGGACATTCAGGGTCCTGGTCTAATCATTCTCATCTCAACTAACAAAAAGCTTGACATTTTTCTTCGGCTTTACTGTTGTCAAATAGGAGGGACTGTTTTTGATAGCGGAACCTGCTACGCATTGGAGTCTAGCAGATCGCAGCTGAGAATAGTAACCAAGGGCATGCTACCAATGTGAAATGTTGTGGAACCACCCAGTGGACTTATGCCCCAATTAATATCTCCTTTAATAGAGATAGACACGAAATGCAGTGAAGCTGGAATTAAAATTGTCCAATCAGTTAACATAAACGTGTTCTAACTCTAATTTCTCGTAATGTAAATTTTAGAAAGCCGTAACCGCGACGTTTGTTCCGTTATACGTGAAATAATAGTGACTGTACTAACATAAAACATATTCGTTCTCTTATTCATACTAATTTTCTTGATCCGATTGTAGATGTGGTTTGGATTCCACTCTGAATTATTCGTATTCCATCAATTCCAAGCAGCGCTTTAGCATTCAAGCCTTTCGTTTTATCCAAGATCATCAAGTGGTCCACTTCCACTGTGAAGTCCTAGCGTGCCACCGCAACACTGCGCGTTCACGCTGCCTCCAGGGATGCTCCCGCAGTCGTGGACGTAGGGACGAGGACCCTGGTTCCGAGAGCACTCAAGTATATGAGATGTCTTCGGGACCAATCAAATTTCAACAGAAATCACAAGGAACCGTTGACAAAAACGGTGAGTACCACAATTTATCTGAAATTCAAGAACGATCCCCGTTTAAAGGTCTGGAAAATATAACTGCTGCACCACTTTTCGCGACATTAACTAAACAATAGCTTTCAATTATTTTAATAATGCCTTTAAGGCTTAATCACTTTAAAACGCTGGTTCACCTTTCAGCTCAAGTCCAAACAAACATGGGTCTTGTCACAGGAGTGGCATCGGCCGGTGGAGTCTTTCTCCTTCTGGCTATCGCTCTGGCTATTGCAGTAGTCCAGGTAAAAAAGCGTTTCAAGGGTGCTTTGGCAGACCGTAACAAAGTTTACGCCATGGAACAATTCAGTAAGTACGTGAAAGAAGAGAAAGACAACGATGGTTTTGCCCAGGATGACGACGTGAATGGGACTTCAGCATGAAGGTCTCTACTTAAAAAGCTTTTTCCCATCTGATCTGATATATTAAAGTGATCTTTTTTCTACATTGATAAATAAAAGCCTCAGCTGTTATACTTAGATTTGAGTTACCCGTAAAATTCCTGCAAAATCAGAGAGGTATCGACTTTCGGTTTTTACAGCTCTCGAGGTAGAAGATTTCGGGTGATTGCAACTAAGGCTATCGTTAATTTCAGGTAGTGCGGGTAGTCAAACTGTTTACAACTTCAAAAGAAGGAGGTGATCTCGGAACAAATTGTTATTTTAGTATCTGTAAGTGATTGTTATAACAGTTCGTCATTCCTTAGGAAGCACTGGTGCCCACTGAGGAATGTACGAAAGAGAAAGTTTGTTACAAAGGAGAAAGCGTGATTTCTTATTACAATAAGCTACAATAACATAGATTTTAAAGTTGTAGACACTGGCCAAATGTCACAAAATAGATGTAACAGAAGTTTACCCCAGCTTGCGTTATCAAATAAAAGTTACTAAAGCACAGTGAAACATTGAAATTAACATCTATATACGAGGGCAAATAAACTTGTTATTAATAAATAAGGCGGTCCCTGACGGATATAGATAAGCACCATATATAAAATCCATCAGTCATCGTGAAAGTACGTGAAAAAAATCACGTGATTCCGACAGTAAGAGAGTGAAACGTATCGGTAATTTGTCGGCGCACACGGAGTATACGACAAATATAACGTAAATTTTAAACCAAGGCGTGTTAGTTAAACGCGGGGCAAGGGTCTATTTTCTTAATAATTTTATTTCTTTCATTTTCTTTTACTATGTTTTTTTTCCTGTGTTTTTTTCAACCCAAATTCCGATTTCTCGCAATTTGCACCAGCAGTGAATCGTTACAACATTTTCGGATATAAAGAAAATGATGCGGTGGAGCATTTGTTAGGTACGTCATCGCAAACAATCTGAGTCACAGTCAAATATAGAAGCTGAACAATTTTCTCTAGTTCAGCGCCGATTTCTGCAATAGAATTCAATGAGTTAGTCGAGTTAGCGAAGAATTAAGAGATTCACTATGGTCAAATAAGGAAAGCCCATAAAAAGAATTCAAATCTCCAAAGCTTAGTATATACACTCGATGCAGCTCCATTTTGGCTGACATTGATTCCGTGAATTGACTACATTATACTTTTCCAAGAAACGAAACGAGGAAAAACAGATTATGTTTCCTTGAACTAACAACCATCAACTCGGTAAGAACCTAGAAATGAAGATTGCTATAGATCGTTTTCATTGTCAAGAAGATAAATAAAGGAAAATACTTCTTCAAGTTTCAGGTCTGTGCATCATCTCAAACTTCAGATATTTGTCGAAATGTTTCGCACAAATTTACAGCTCAGTGGAGCGGCCATGCATGTTGGTGAAGTTCCGAAGCCGGAAAATAACCACCTGGAACTTACTTTGGTTACCTAGGCCAAGGAGTATCTGCACTGCACAAACACACATTCACATAAACACTTTTCCTACTACTTTTACTTCACAAATGGCTAAAAATCACGAAGTGAGTATATCAGTTTTTCGACAAACGCCATCGTAGCTCTCTGTCACGCACCGCCATAAGCCTGAAGGTTTCCAAATGAAGGACGCCATTGAGCTGAGAAGTTGTCAACATGTTTATATACATTTTGTACCTCTTATGCCTGATGAGGATAGAAACTCTGGTACGTGGCCGGCTCTTAAGTTTTGGATCCCAGAAGTTTTTGGCGTCACGTCTATCTATACTAAGCTTTCGAGACTTATTTTTATAGGCTTAAATAGTGGACCTCTTAATTTTCTACTAACTCATGGACTTCCATTGTAGAAATAGCCGCTGAACTAGAAAATAAACTTGCGCAGCTAGCTTCTATATTTGACTGTCTGGACTAAAATACCGTGTTTATATAAAGATGATGTAAGTATGTATGGGAATGTGACGCGGATTGTTTGCGGTGATGTAGCTGAAAAATTGAGCTCCATCGCACGCATTTCATTTCCTTTGTATGCGCATTCTCGTCCCCGATGCCTACGATCCTTCTGACCTGTGGTTGGGATCGAGAGCTCTGGTTTGGTCAAACACCGGAAGTCCGTGATTCACGGACTTCCCGTCAAATCCAACAAATCTGATTGGTTGACAATGCGAAACGAATACTCTGCGCATGCTCAGAAAATCGGGTCCGGCCAGAGCTCTCGATCCCAACCACAGGCCAGAAGGATCGTAGGCTCTGGGGACGAGAATGTTATATGCGAAGATATAGCAATGATCGATGCACCATTGATGCAAATCGCGAGGAATCGAAGTTTGAGTGAAAAAAAAATAAAATAAAAGACGTTAAAAATAAAATTAAAAAAAGAAAGAAAGAAAAAAATGTAAAAGAGGGACCCCGACCCCGAGCCCGTGTTTTACTGGCACCCTAGACCAAGTGCATCATGAGATTTTATAGCTGCCAGTAAACGATTCGGTGAAACGTTTTAGGCGAGCAACGTTGTCATCTCTGTGTCAGGGTCATCTCAGGGTACCTTATTACTGATATGGTGGCCAACAATTTTCTCCTTCCTTTTCTTTTCCTTTATTTCAATACTGGGCTCAGTTTGAAGATCGCAAGTTCCCTTGTGCCTCTGTTTCAAAACGAGTCTACGTGCGAAACCATTCAAATGAAAATGAGTTTGATTTGCATGAAAATGAACCTGTAGGCGAAACTCATTTTCATATGAATGGTTTCACACATAGACTCGTTTAGACACGGAGGCAAAAGGGAACTCGGAAATGGCCTATTGCGGAGGTCCAACATCGATGTGTTATGCATTCACTACTCCCGTCAAATCTTTGTTTCTTGATTCATGAGGTGACGATAACGAGTTGGCGGTCAATAACGACAGCAATAGATAACAAACTGCTTCCAACACAAGCATAGGGTTCAAGTATAGCCGGGTTACAAAAGAGTGTCATCAAAATTGGTGCGGCTCCATGCTACAAACATCACCGATTGACCAAATTTTGGAAAACAAAAATTGCACTCCCTTCGAGAAGCGCAGAGGACCGGACCAGTTTCAGCAGATTTATATTTAAACTAGGTATACCTATCGATAGAGTGCCAACGAGCGAATAATTTGTGCTATAATAAGGGGTTTATTAATACAGCATAACGGATTTTTGGTTCTCTTCTGTTGCAAACATTACCCTGAATATCAAGAGTATTGGAATGTATCGCTGCTTGGCCGAACTTTCAGTTCAATATGATGGGCAAAGTCAAAGTGAAAGTGAACACGCTAGTTTGATTGTTAAACACGACTCGTTTAATTCTGTGGCAAAACAGATCCGATTTGTGTTTTGATCACTGGATTCGACTGTATGATAAACGGTCATAAACACGCTCGTTCAGTTCTGTTCGGAAACACTGCCGACTCAATTCAACCTTCAGTTCGATATGCTAGATTTCAACACTGGATTTGCTCTAGTGGTTCAACTGGTGAACACAATCTTTCCAAAAAAAGCTGCCCGATGGAACTTTCAGTTCGATATAGGTAAACAGAGAAGGAATACACTGTTTCGATTCATGAACACGCTCGTTCAATTCTGTGGTGAACACGCTGGTTCGGTTTCGTGTCGATTTTGTGTCTTGGATTTGCTCTTGTCTAACAGTTTTCCTGAATATTCGAACAAGAACCGCGGTGCGGTTGTAAACCGCGCTTTAAAAAAACGCGGTTTGTCTGCGAAACGTGACTCTCCTGCCCTTCAGCAAATATACGAAAAAAGGAGTATCTGATTACATTCTTTGCATAGCGCGAGTTTAG
>OZ026597.1:24204978-24222478 GCA_964020085.1 Micromussa lordhowensis | reverse complement strand
ACAGCTGGCTGTTCCGTGACTCGGAACCAGTCCTTTAGACCATGTCCCCAGAACGCGTACCGAAAAAAATCGAATTTTATGAATATTTGAGGCGCTCTCAAGCAAACGCACAATGACTGCCCGCTGAAATTTTTGTATCAAAAACTACTCTATTCAAAGTCCTTTCACAACTTACAAACAAATTTTCCAGTCCTTCTCCTACCCAAGAAATATCCCGGGTAAAAAAACATAGTCTCTAACTGTAAAAGTATTGGAAGAAAGGAGCCATCTTTTAACATACTTTTCTTTGCCAAAAACATTGTTGATCCCAGTGAAATATACATGGATGGCATCTGTAAATGATCATTAACAACTGGACTAAGTTTCATTGGCTACGTTGTTATCGACAAATTTTTACCGTTTTTTTTAATCTACATATTTTCGATTTTCACAGCAAAAAAATGCTCCCTTAAAGCAAACGCATCCCATAATAATTTTTTCTTGTTTTGGAGAAAACAAATTATGTCAATTAATCAGGCATATGATAGGCTTTATTCTGACAAAGTTTCAAATTTTTGATTTTTGGGTCGATTTCCAACTTTGCTCGATCCTTACTGGCAGAGACTCTTAAGGCAGAAAGCTGTTTATTAATAGCGTAGCTGTTTGTAAGTAGCGCTCTGTATGATTGACCTGAACGTAACACCAGGACACAAGTCGCATTTAGGCTTACATACATACGATTAGAAAGGAAAGACTTCGAGGGTCATCTCCTCGATTCGATTTTAATGGAAAGTGTTCATCATTTGCCCTTCGCAATCCTATCTGACACTTGTGATAACTTATAGTGCTCGAACAAGGCCAACATACTTTGATTTTGAGATCGATGTACTTAATATGATATTTCATCGGAAAGCAAACACTGTTTTGGTAAATGTTCTTTTACGTATCGGAAAGGCAGACGCTCTGTTTCGGTGAACGTTTCTGTATATCTGTTAATAAGCAAACAAAAAAAAAATAAAAAAAGTTTAGCCTCCTACGGGATTCGAACTCACGACCTCTCGATTGGGAGGCCATCGTCTACTCCACTGCACCACGGCGACATGAGTTATAATATGAGGAACTCATTATAAAGGCTGGGTTGTAAAAGAATGTCCACTGCTTTGCGACTGTGGTGCTAAGAAAACAGTTAAATTTAAATAAAAGCGCGGTTATAAGATCTGAAAGATCTTCTTGTTAACCGCGCGGCCATGGGCCGAGCGCGGTTCTTGCTCTGCACGGGGTTTATTTTATTTTATTTTTTTTGTCATGTCGGAGAGCTGAACCAGCTCTCTGCTCGGCCAAACTTTGAATCACGCAACCGGTAATGTTTATTCGCCGAAAAAAAAGCTGTTGAAATATTACCACAAGGACATTTGCAAGGATAAATAATGTAATTTAGGACCTGTTGCTGGCTACTAAGGCTGAAATTATCTAGAGTTAAGCTTTATTTTCGTTTTGCTTGCATGTTCACTTTCGAAGGGAATATTCAGTGCGCTAAAGGAACGTCTGGCGTCAGCCATGGAATGGGCTCACGGTGATAAATAAAACCGTATTTACTGTAATGCCCTTACGGTGATAAATAAGATCGTGTTTACTTCGCCAGAAGCAATGGTGGAGTTTTCTGGGAAAAAAAATATAACCTCGGCACTCGTCAAAACCTTTGCAAATATATATTCGTTTGAAAGGTCAATTCTCCTTCGAGCTACAGGTAAACAAAAATCTCCGATTACCAATCACGCAACCACGCTATGCAAAGAATGTGAAATAAAATCTCTTTCAATCCAGGCACTGAGCTTACTTTGAATCACGCAATCTCTATTGTTTCCAATGGGTAATGTTTACTCGCAAAACGCTGTTGCTAAATACTTAGAAAACAGTTCAATTTTAAAAGCGCGGTTAAAAGTTGTTTTCAACTTCTTGTTTTTTTGTATGCGACCAGACCCAAACTCCCACTCGGCCAAGTGTCGAATCACGCAACTTATGATGTTTATTAGCTAAAAACTGTTGAAATGTCAATGTACTGAAAATCGTATGAATATTCTACTCTTTATTTAGTAGAAAATATATTGCCTTTTTGTGTTATTGAAGCGCTTGATTTGAAGCGAGTATTGAATACATAAAAAGGAATTACATCATTCATGGAATGTGTCGACGTTGCAACTTTCTCTTGGGAAGCGTGATGAATAACATCGTGCTTGTTACGCCAGCTATGGAATGCAGCTTTTACTTTGGCTACGTGAGTACGATCGTGCTTACTTTTTTGCAAGTTTATTTTGCCAGAAGCGGCAGTCATTAATTTATTTGCAATTTTGCGAGTATTTCGTGTGGGTTTCATCGAAGCGAGTAAAGAGATTCGAAGGAAAATTAAATTTGCTGAGGTAAACAAGATAGAACTTGCAGCGTTTATGTTCTAAAATTAGCCGTGGATTAGTGGAAACCTCGGATTGTCTGACTTCGCTTGTCCTTTACTTATACTTATAGCACAAACAAATTAAAATTTGACTTTTAAGGAAGAAAGCTGTTTATTAATAGCGTAGCTGTTTGTAAGTAGCGCTCTGTATGATTGACCTGAACGTAACACCAGGACACAAGTCGCATTTAGGCTTACATACGATTAGAAAGGAAAGACTTCAAGGGTCATTTTCCTCGATTCGATTTTAAGGGAAAGTGTTCATCATTTGCCCTTCGCAATCCTATCTGACACTTGTGATAACTTATTAGTGCTCGACCAAGGCTAACATACTTTGACTTCGAGATCGATGTACTTAATATGATATTTCATCGGAAAGCAAACACTGTTTTGGTAAATTTTCTTTTACGTATTGGAAAAGCAGTAGCTCTGTTTCGGTGAACGTTTTCTGTATATCTGTTAATAAGCAAACAAAAAAAATAAAAAAAAAAGTTTAGTCTCCTATGGGATTCGAACTCACGACCTTTCGATTGGGAGGCAATCGTCTACTCCACTGCGCCACAGCAGCATGAGTTATGACACTGAGGAACTTATTATAAAGACTGCGTTGTAAAAGAATGTGCACTGCTTTGCGACTGTGGTGCTAAGAAAACAGTTTAGTTTTAAAAGCGCGGTTACAAGATCTGAAAGATCTTCTTGTTTTTTGTCGGTGACCAGACCCAAACTCCCACGGCTAATTGTCTTCACCGGATGATGTCATCATCAGCCAATTACAGACCATTTCTCAGCCCTTTTCGTCATATCCCCCCCTCAAGAGGGTTTTGTCAAGTTAGCGAATTAACTGCTTACACAAAAAAATGGCGGCCAAATGGAGAAATGGTCCAACTTGGGCCAAAATCCTTCGGCAATGGGCGTCAGGACATTTGCAAGAATAAAGCATCTAATTTGGGACCAGCTGCTGGCTAGTAAGGCTGAAATTATCCAGAGTTAAGCTGTATTTTCGTTTTGCGTGCAAAACAGAACATTTTGTAATCTGGAACGTTTGCATTGTTTCTGTTTACTTTCAAAGGGAATATTCAATGCGCTAAAAAGGTATTATGTCTGGCCATGGAATACGCTGACGGTGATAAATGTACGATCGTGTATAGTTCGCCAGAAGCAATGGTGGAATTTTCTGGTGAAAAAAAGGTAAAACTTAGCCTTAGTGCTCGTCAAAAACCCATATGTAAAATTTATATTGAAACGTCAAGGTATTTTTTCATTAGACGTAAACAAAATTATCCGATTACAAGTCACGCTAAACTCGCGCTATGCAAAGAATGTAATCAGATACTCCTTTTTTCGTATATTTGCTGAAGGGCAGGAGAGTCACGTTTCGCAGACAGTGTAAGTAACCGCGTTTTTTTAAAGCGCGGTTTACAACCGCACCGCGGTTCTTGTTTTTTGTCGGTGAGCAGACCCAAACTCCCATGGCCAATTGTCTTCACCGGATGATGTCATCATCAGCCAATTACAGGCCATTTCTCAGCTCTTCTCGTCATATCTCCCCGTCAGGAGGGTTTTGTCAAGTTAGCGAATTAACTGTTTACACAAAAAAATGGCGGCCTTCGGCGATGGGCCTCATCAGGACATTTGCAAGGATAAAGCATCTAATTTGGGACCAGCTGCTGGCTAGTAAGGCTGACATTATCCAGAGTTAAGCTGTATTTTCGTTTTGCGTGCAAAACAGAACATTTTGTAATCTGGAATGCTTGCATTGTTTCTGTTCACTTTCAAAGGGAATATTCAATGCGCTAAAGAGGTATTACGTCTGCCCATGGAATACGCCGACGGTGATAAATGTAAGATCGTGTATAGTTCGCCAGAAGCAATGGTGGAATTTTCTGGGGAAAAAAGTTAAAACTTAGCTTTAGCGCTTGTCAAAAACCCATATCATTGTAAAATTTATATTGAAAGGTCAAGGTATTTTTTCATTAGACGCAAACATATTCTCCGATTACAAGTCACTCTAAACTCGCGCTATGCAAAGAATGTAATCAGATACTCCTTTTTTCGTATATTTGATGAAGGGCAGGAGAGTCACGTTTCGCAGACAGTGTAAGTAACCGCGTTTCTTTAAAGCGCGGTTTACAACCGCACCACGGTTCTTGTTTGAATGGCTTGGTTGGCCATTCGAATGGATTATCGAACGGTTTGGTAAACTGTTCAAACGGTTTAATAAACCGTTCGAACGTTTTATCAAACCGTTCGAACGGATGAATAAATCATTCGAATGGTTTGGTTTGCTCTTCGAACGGATGACTAAAAAGTAATATTAATAATTGCTTGAACGGTCTGCGAAATCGTCTCGAACGTATCCGGTCATTGTAGAGGGATGAGCCAACATGAGCTACCAGATTAGAGTATTTTGCCTAAGGCTAATAGCTTAAAAACTTTTCTGTTTTAAAAAACGTACTGAGGTCGACACATAAACTGTTTGTTTTCACCCATGCGAAAACCTTTCATCGAGTATTCACGGCCGTAATTGACCGCAACCGCATCACATCACGATTAATTTATGACAACAAGATATTTTGTAATACGCTGTTTTGATGTTCACTGAAACGCCCGTCCATTAAACTGACGAAACTCCTTGTTAGATGTTTGAATGCTCCTTGCTATTATCTTAGCATAGCCCATTGCAGAAACGTGAGAGGACTGGGATGAGTTTCTTATATTGATTAGATTGAAAATCTAAACATTTCAACTGAAATGTTACTGAATGAAAAGCTACCCAGCCAAGTTTGAGAGTTTTCAGTGGAAAATTGTTCAAATGGGACAGTCTCAGAAGTTGCAAAATTCCATACAAATCCTTATAATTTTGTGGCTTGTCTACCCAATCCATACAAACTCTATTTTAGGTGATATTTGAAGAGCTACCATTTTGCAATTTTCCTTCTCTAAATACTTCTATTCTTTTTAAATACTCTCAAATTTAGTTGATCTTTCATTTGGATATCTTAGTTTTTCAAACAAACGGAAAACAATCATACTCTTTCCCAGTCCTCTCACGTTTCTGCAATTGCCTATTCGAATGACTTGCGTTTGTAACATTCTGAAAGCTCATCCGCAGTCACGCTGTTACTTCACGCTGATTGGATGATGGTAAGGAATGCATCCAATCAGCGTGGAGAAAACAGCGTGACTGTTGCTCTTAGCACACGAAATCTGTGGGTTGTCTAGAAAACGAAGACCTAAGACCTAAGACCCAAAAACGAAGACCCCTAGAAAACGAAGACCCCCTAGAAAAGGGGGAAAAGAATATCCCTTAGATGGCGAATCAAGTTTATAAATAGGTTATGCTTTACCTTCATCACAAGAACCAGAAATGTAGAAAATATTTTCCAAAATATTTTATGATCACGCAATCACCCCACGAGTGTAGATTAACTTTTGATTAAAGGACTCTACTCGCTAAAAAAAAAAAGGACCCACCGGTCTTAAACTGTCATCGGAGAGCGCGACAAACCTGAAAGTTACTTATCTCAGTCGGCCACACGCAAGTAAATTCCAAGAGTGTCAGGGTTTAGTGGTGAAAAGGTCAACTGTTCGTGACGGGTGCGTGACACGCAAATTTATTCACCACGCGGTAAAAGGATAATTGTTGATGCGGGAAAATTCCGTTCGGCCTAGCTCTCACATGCATACCTGCGTCGAAACTATAAAAGGACAGGCAAATTTGTTATGTATTGGACTGTTTTAATCAAAAGTTAATCTACACTCGTGGGGTGATTGCGTGATCATAAAATATTTTGGAAAATATTTTCTATACATTTCTGGTTCTTGTGATGAAGGTAAAGCATAACCTAATTATAAACTCGATTCGCCATCTAAGGGATATTCTTTTCCCCCTTTTCTAGGGGGTCTTCGTTTTCTAGGTCTTCGTTTTCTAGGGGGTCTTCGTTTTCTAGGTCTTCGTTTTCTAGGGGGTCTTCGTTTTCTAGGTCTTCGTTTTCTAGGTCTTCGTTTTCTAGGGGTTCTTCGTTTTCTAGGGGTCTTCGTTTTTGGGTCTTAGGTCTTAGGTCTTCGTTTTCTAGACAACCGAAATCTGTGGATGCTGGTAGCTTCGAAAGCTATATTTCTGGAAAATTATTTGGCGGTTACCACTTGGATTTTAAATGGATCTTCGATTGAATGCCACGAGAAGAAGCATCAACCTTTCAGTTTATCTGGTGTTCGATTTGGAAGCTGGGCGATTCAAATTTAGTTTAGACAAAACATACGCAGAATTACGCAGCACGCAAATGACGAGTGTCGTGAATCCGGCTCGCATGTAAACAAGAAATAAACTATTCGCATTTACATTCGCCAATGTCTAAAATTTTCGCCGCTAAACTTGGGAGAAGTTTCACATGCGTTATATCTTTTGATCTTTCCACAACTAGAAATAAATAAGTACCGAAGCTTACTTAATGAAACCTGTGTGTTCTTCGAGCCTCTTCTTTAGAAATAACTTAGATTTAGCGAGTAAAGCGAATGATACACGGTTCAACATCGTTCAACTTTTGTTGATCAACAAATGTTGAACATTGTTGCGACTTGAGGCGGCAACTTGTTGAACGGAATAGAGCCGTGCTCTATTTTCGTTCAACAACGTTCAACAGCTTTCAACATGTTGAGCGGCATATTTCAACATTCAACATCACATAAAACACTGTTCAACATTTGTTGAACAGAGGCTGCAACATTTGTTACTCAACAAATGTTGAACCGTGTATCATTCGCTTTACGAAGTGATTCTCCTCGAATCTGTTTGAAAACTTCCAAAACTACAAGGAGAAATCGCACAATTATAAATGAACGTACGGGTAGTTCAATCAAGACATTCGTAAGTCAACAAGGTAAACATAAGCTTACATGAATTCAGAATGAATCGAAACTCATACAGAACAATTCTTGTTTTCAGCGGTTAGCATCAGGAAAAGAAATTCACTTTCAACTTAGTTAAATCTGTTAAGAGTTCAGAATTTGTCGCTATGGTACTTCTTACGGTAAGTGTGGGAAAAATTTTAATTCGATCGTGCCGTGTGCTGTCGCATGTATCATTATTTAGCTTCTTGTTAGGCTTACTTCTCCAATCCCGTGCTACGATGTTAATACAAAGAAGTTCTTGCGGTCTGAAAATCCCACCGCAAGAAGTTCTTGCGTTTCGAAAATTCTACGGTTCTTGCGGTTTTAACTTCTGACCGCAAAGAAGTTCTTGCGGCTTGCAGGATCCAAGCGCAAGCGACCCGCAAGAAGCCGCAAGAAGTAGCCGGCTTGCGGACGCAAAAAGAAGTTCTTGCGCGTGCATTATTTTTGGGCTGTACTGTATTTTGCATGATAGTAAAATTTTGTTTGTGACCTTAAGTAAACATATCAAGTGTTTGTTTAAAGAAATTTTAGAAAATTGACATACTTGTTGTTACATAACATACAAAGAATTATTACCATTGATTTGCTAGTGGATGTTTTATTGTAAGTAGATAAAAAGTTATCTACTTTATCCTGGCTAATGAAGAGTTCTTCCCCATGATTGGACGCTTTTCCACTTGTTCCTGCACCGCTTTTTCTCACGCATCCAAATAATGCATCAACAGAAATAAATATGCTTCCATTCTCCTGAACAATATTAAAGTGAAATCCACATGTAAATTGCACAAAAATTATAAATCAACCATATCAATTATTGAAAAATTGAGGATACCAGCAATGAAATCAAAGCAACAATTGTGCTGCAATTTTTACAAACCTTGGGCATGCAGGGGCATGCAGGGCACTCATGTTCATTGAAGTGATTCAAGCTGTTCTACATACTGGACATATATCAAAACTCGCCAAAACACTCACCAACTAAAAGACGGTAAATGTCTTTAACCTAAAACAAAAAAGAATGCAATTAACATACATACATGCATACTGGGTTTTTAAATTTACATCATTTTAAATACCACAATTAAATACCAGAATTAGCTACATGCACCATTATTTCAAGAATCATGGCCTTGGTGAAACTGATGTCCACCTACATGCAGACAATTGTTCAGGACAGAATAAGAATAGGACAATAACTAGACTTTTGGAGGGCATATTGTTTATTTGTGGCCCGAGTAGCATCATTTGCGCCCGAGCGGAGCGAGGGTGCAAATGATGCTACGAGGGCCACAAATAAACAATATGCCCGACAAAAGTCTTGTTATTATCATTATCATCAATATACAAGGTCATATCATGAAGAGTCTATGGCAATAAAATAAGCTTGATCTTTAATAAGTATGTTACTGAACTTAAGTACACTCTAACTTGTACAAAAGCACAATTTTGGCTTTTTAATAGAAAAGTGACAAAAAATAGTCTCGTCAATGTCCCCTAGCCAAAAAATAAACTTAATAATCAATGTATAGAACCAAATTTCGATTCAATTTAACATCAACTGTTTTCGTAAAGACTTTGTATTATTGTGCTATTCGCTGTCAGTGTCACTCTCCAAAATGCGACGGCGTTTCTTAGGAACGCTCTCCATTTGCTGCGCTGACCCTGCTTGGTACACATTCATTGTTCCTATCTGTATGTGTTGTGTACAGTTGGGATATGGCTGAGCCAAAGCCATAAACTGATTTTGCAGTGATTGTGAAACCAAGCTGCTTGGACCAGGGAGCGCGTAGTTTGATGAACTACCGGGAGCATCTTGTTTGCTCATAGGCTGAAAAGCTTCTGTCAGAATCCTGGAGCATTCTCTTTTCTGTTCACTGGTTGTTTGGTTGATGTAGTGTGTGAGACTTCTTTCGTCTCTGTGCTTTGTTATTGAGCATATTTTCTTGGTATCCACACCTCTTTGGAATAAGTGGGTGACAGCCGATGCCCGAACACAATGGTTGGTGTACCTTTGAGATAATTCGGCTTTCACCGAAAGTCTTTCCATTATTTTGGCGATGGCGTTCTTTCCAAGTGGCTCATTTTTATACCAGTGTTCAGCAGGAGAGCGAGCGTAGTTCTTGTTAGGAGTTTGAAACAGCGCATCGCACTCCGGGCGAACCTTGCTCAAGTAAAACTCAAACGCTGTAACTCGTATATTTGCTGAAGGGCAGGAGAGTCACGTTTCGCAGACAGTGTAAGTAACCGCGTTTTTTTAAAGCGCGGTTTACAACCGCACCGCGGTTCTTGTTTTTTGTCGGTGAGCAGACCCAAACTCCCACGGCCAATTGTCTTCACCGGATGATGTCATCATCAGCCAATTACAGGCCATTTCTCAGCTCTTCTCGTCATATCTCCCCGTCAGGAGGGTTTTGTCAAGTTAGCGAATTAACTGTTTACACAAAAAAATGGCGGCCTTCGGCGATGGGCCTCATCAGGACATTTGCAAGGATAAAGCATCTAATTTGGGACCAGCTGCTGGCTAGTAAGGCTGACATTATCCAGAGTTAAGCTGTATTTTCGTTTTGCGTGCAAAACAGAACATTTTGTAATCTGGAATGCTTGCATTGTTTCTGTTCACTTTCAAAGGGAATATTCAATGCGCTAAAGAGGTATTACGTCTGCCCATGGAATACGCCGACGGTGATAAATGTAAGATCGTGTATAGTTCGCCAGAAGCAATGGTGGAATTTTCTGGGGAAAAAAGTAAAAACTTAGCTTTAGCGCTTGTCAAAAACCCATATCATTGTAAAATTTATATTGAAAGGTCAAGGTATTTTTTCATTAGACGCAAACATATTCTCCGATTACAAGTCACTCTAAACTCGCGCTATGCAAAGAATGTAATCAGATACTCCTTTTTTCGTATATTTGATGAAGGGCAGGAGAGTCGCGTTTCGCAGACAGTGTAAGTAACCACGTTTCTTTAAAGCGCGGTTTACAACCGCACCACGGTTCTTGTTTGAATGGCTTGGTTGGCCATTCGAATGGATTATCGAACGGTTTGGTAAACTGTTCAAACGGTTTAATAAACCGTTCGAACGTTTTATCAAACCGTTCGAACGGATGAATAAATCATTCGAATGGTTTGGTTTGCTCTTCGAACGGATGACTAAAAAGTAATATTAATAATTGCTTGAACGGTCTGCGAAATCGTCTCGAACGTATCCGGTCATTGTAGAGGGATGAGCCAACATGAGCTACCAGATTAGAGTATTTTGCCTAAGGCTAATAGCTTAAAAACTTTTCTGTTTTAAAAAACGTACTGAGGTCGACACATAAACTGTTTGTTTTCACCCATGCGAAAACCTTTCATCGAGTATTCACGGCCGTAATTGACCGCAACCGCATCACATCACGATTAATTTATGACAACAAGATATTTTGTAATACGCTGTTTTGATGTTCACTGAAACGCCCGTCCATTAAACTGACGAAACTCCTTGTTAGATGTTTGAATGCTCCTTGCTATTATCTTAGCATAGCCCATTGCAGAAACGTGAGAGGACTGGGATGAGTTTCTTATATTGATTAGATTGAAAATCTAAACATTTCAACTGAAATGTTACTGAATGAAAAGCTACCCAGCCAAGTTTGAGAGTTTTCAGTGGAAAATTGTTCAAATGGGACAGTCTCAGAAGTTGCAAAATTCCATACAAATCCTTATAATTTTGTGGCTTGTCTACCCAATCCATACAAACTCTATTTTAGGTGATATTTGAAGAGCTACCATTTTGCAATTTTCCTTCTCTAAATACTTCTATTCTTTTTAAATACTCTCAAATTTAGTTGATCTTTCATTTGGATATCTTAGTTTTTCAAACAAACGGAAAACAATCATACTCTTTCCCAGTCCTCTCACGTTTCTGCAATTGCCTATTCGAATGACTTGCGTTTGTAACATTCTGAAAGCTCATCCGCAGTCACGCTGTTACTTCACGCTGATTGGATGATGGTAAGGAATGCATCCAATCAGCGTGGAGAAAACAGCGTGACTGTTGCTCTTAGCACACGAAATCTGTGGGTTGTCTAGAAAACGAAGACCTAAGACCTAAGACCCAAAAACGAAGACCCCTAGAAAACGAAGACCCCCTAGAAAAGGGGGAAAAGAATATCCCTTAGATGGCGAATCAAGTTTATAAATAGGTTATGCTTTACCTTCATCACAAGAACCAGAAATGTAGAAAATATTTTCCAAAATATTTTATGATCACGCAATCACCCCACGAGTGTAGATTAACTTTTGATTAAAGGACTCTACTCGCTAAAAAAAAAAAGGACCCACCGGTCTTAAACTGTCATCGGAGAGCGCGACAAACCTGAAAGTTACTTATCTCAGTCGGCCACACGCAAGTAAATTCCAAGAGTGTCAGGGTTTAGTGGTGAAAAGGTCAACTGTTCGTGACGGGTGCGTGACACGCAAATTTATTCACCACGCGGTAAAAGGATAATTGTTGATGCGGGAAAATTCCGTTCGGCCTAGCTCTCACATGCATACCTGCGTCGAAACTATAAAAGGACAGGCAAATTTGTTATGTATTGGACTGTTTTAATCAAAAGTTAATCTACACTCGTGGGGTGATTGCGTGATCATAAAATATTTTGGAAAATATTTTCTATACATTTCTGGTTCTTGTGATGAAGGTAAAGCATAACCTAATTATAAACTCGATTCGCCATCTAAGGGATATTCTTTTCCCCCTTTTCTAGGGGGTCTTCGTTTTCTAGGTCTTCGTTTTCTAGGGGGTCTTCGTTTTCTAGGTCTTCGTTTTCTAGGGGGTCTTCGTTTTCTAGGTCTTCGTTTTCTAGGTCTTCGTTTTCTAGGGGTTCTTCGTTTTCTAGGGGTCTTCGTTTTTGGGTCTTAGGTCTTAGGTCTTCGTTTTCTAGACAACCGAAATCTGTGGATGCTGGTAGCTTCGAAAGCTATATTTCTGGAAAATTATTTGGCGGTTACCACTTGGATTTTAAATGGATCTTCGATTGAATGCCACGAGAAGAAGCATCAACCTTTCAGTTTATCTGGTGTTCGATTTGGAAGCCGGGCGATTCAAATTTAGTTTAGACAAAACATACGCAGAATTACGCAGCACGCAAATGACGAGTGTCGTGAATCCGGCTCGCATGTAAACAAGAAATAAACTATTCGCATTTACATTCGCCAATGTCTAAAATTTTCGCCGCTAAACTTGGGAGAAGTTTCACATGCGTTATATCTTTTGATCTTTCCACAACTAGAAATAAATAAGTACCGAAGCTTACTTAATGAAACCTGTGTGTTCTTCGAGCCTCTTCTTTAGAAATAACTTAGATTTAGCGAGTAAAGCGAATGATACACGGTTCAACATCGTTCAACTTTTGTTGATCAACAAATGTTGAACATTGTTGCGACTTGAGGCGGCAACTTGTTGAACGGAATAGAGCCGTGCTCTATTTTCGTTCAACAACGTTCAACAGCTTTCAACATGTTGAGCGGCATATTTCAACATTCAACATCACATAAAACACTGTTCAACATTTGTTGAACAGAGGCTGCAACATTTGTTACTCAACAAATGTTGAACCGTGTATCATTCGCTTTACGAAGTGATTCTCCTCGAATCTGTTTGAAAACTTCCAAAACTACAAGGAGAAATCGCACAATTATAAATGAACGTACGGGTAGTTCAATCAAGACATTCGTAAGTCAACAAGGTAAACATAAGCTTACATGAATTCAGAATGAATCGAAACTCATACAGAACAATTCTTGTTTTCAGCGGTTAGCATCAGGAAAAGAAATTCACTTTCAACTTAGTTAAATCTGTTAAGAGTTCAGAATTTGTCGCTATGGTACTTCTTACGGTAAGTGTGGGAAAAATTTTAATTCGATCGTGCCGTGTGCTGTCGCATGTATCATTATTTAGCTTCTTGTTAGGCTTACTTCTCCAATCCCGTGCTACGATGTTAATACAAAGAAGTTCTTGCGGTCTGAAAATCCCACCGCAAGAAGTTCTTGCGTTTCGAAAATTCTACGGTTCTTGCGGTTTTAACTTCTGACCGCAAAGAAGTTCTTGCGGCTTGCAGGATCCAAGCGCAAGCGACCCGCAAGAAGCCGCAAGAAGTAGCCGGCTTGCGGACGCAAAAAGAAGTTCTTGCGCGTGCATTATTTTTGGGCTGTACTGTATTTTGCATGATAGTAAAATTTTGTTTGTGACCTTAAGTAAACATATCAAGTGTTTGTTTAAAGAAATTTTAGAAAATTGACATACTTGTTGTTACATAACATACAAAGAATTATTACCATTGATTTGCTAGTGGATGTTTTATTGTAAGTAGATAAAAAGTTATCTACTTTATCCTGGCTAATGAAGAGTTCTTCCCCATGATTGGACGCTTTTCCACTTGTTCCTGCACCGCTTTTTCTCACGCATCCAAATAATGCATCAACAGAAATAAATATGCTTCCATTCTCCTGAACAATATTAAAGTGAAATCCACATGTAAATTGCACAAAAATTATAAATCAACCATATCAATTATTGAAAAATTGAGGATACCAGCAATGAAATCAAAGCAACAATTGTGCTGCAATTTTTACAAACCTTGGGCATGCAGGGGCATGCAGGGCACTCATGTTCATTGAAGTGATTCAAGCTGTTCTACATACTGGACATATATCAAAACTCGCCAAAACACTCACCAACTAAAAGACGGTAAATGTCTTTAACCTAAAACAAAAAAGAATGCAATTAACATACATACATGCATACTGGGTTTTTAAATTTACATCATTTTAAATACCACAATTAAATACCAGAATTAGCTACATGCACCATTATTTCAAGAATCATGGCCTTGGTGAAACTGATGTCCACCTACATGCAGACAATTGTTCAGGACAGAATAAGAATAGGACAATAACTAGACTTTTGGAGGGCATATTGTTTATTTGTGGCCCGAGTAGCATCATTTGCGCCCGAGCGGAGCGAGGGTGCAAATGATGCTACGAGGGCCACAAATAAACAATATGCCCGACAAAAGTCTTGTTATTATCATTATCATCAATATACAAGGTCATATCATGAAGAGTCTATGGCAATAAAATAAGCTTGATCTTTAATAAGTATGTTACTGAACTTAAGTACACTCTAACTTGTACAAAAGCACAATTTTGGCTTTTTAATAGAAAAGTGACAAAAAATAGTCTCGTCAATGTCCCCTAGCCAAAAAATAAACTTAATAATCAATGTATAGAACCAAATTTCGATTCAATTTAACATCAACTGTTTTCGTAAAGACTTTGTATTATTGTGCTATTCGCTGTCAGTGTCACTCTCCAAAATGCGACGGCGTTTCTTAGGAACGCTCTCCATTTGCTGCGCTGACCCTGCTTGGTACACATTCATTGTTCCTATCTGTATGTGTTGTGTACAGTTGGGATATGGCTGAGCCAAAGCCATAAACTGATTTTGCAGTGATTGTGAAACCAAGCTGCTTGGACCAGGGAGCGCGTAGTTTGATGAACTACCGGGAGCATCTTGTTTGCTCATAGGCTGAAAAGCTTCTGTCAGAATCCTGGAGCATTCTCTTTTCTGTTCACTGGTTGTTTGGTTGATGTAGTGTGTGAGACTTCTTTCGTCTCTGTGCTTTGTTATTGAGCATATTTTCTTGGTATCCACACCTCTTTGGAATAAGTGGGTGACAGCCGATGCCCGAACACAATGGTTGGTGTACCTTTGAGATAATTCGGCTTTCACCGAAAGTCTTTCCATTATTTTGGCGATGGCGTTCTTTCCAAGTGGCTCATTTTTATACCAGTGTTCAGCAGGAGAGCGAGCGTAGTTCTTGTTAGGAGTTTGAAACAGCGCATCGCACTCCGGGCGAACCTTGCTCAAGTAAAACTCAAACGCTGTAACTCGTATATTTGCTGAAGGGCAGGAGAGTCACGTTTCGCAGACAGTGTAAGTAACCGCGTTTTTTTAAAGCGCGGTTTACAACCGCACCGCGGTTCTTGTTTTTTGTCGGTGAGCAGACCCAAACTCCCACGGCCAATTGTCTTCACCGGATGATGTCATCATCAGCCAATTACAGGCCATTTCTCAGCTCTTCTCGTCATATCTCCCCGTCAGGAGGGTTTTGTCAAGTTAGCGAATTAACTGTTTACACAAAAAAATGGCGGCCTTCGGCGATGGGCCTCATCAGGACATTTGCAAGGATAAAGCATCTAATTTGGGACCAGCTGCTGGCTAGTAAGGCTGACATTATCCAGAGTTAAGCTGTATTTTCGTTTTGCGTGCAAAACAGAACATTTTGTAATCTGGAATGCTTGCATTGTTTCTGTTCACTTTCAAAGGGAATATTCAATGCGCTAAAGAGGTATTACGTCTGCCCATGGAATACGCCGACGGTGATAAATGTAAGATCGTGTATAGTTCGCCAGAAGCAATGGTGGAATTTTCTGGGGAAAAAAGTAAAAACTTAGCTTTAGCGCTTGTCAAAAACCCATATCATTGTAAAATTTATATTGAAAGGTCAAGGTATTTTTTCATTAGACGCAAACATATTCTCCGATTACAAGTCACTCTAAACTCGCGCTATGCAAAGAATGTAATCAGATACTCCTTTTTTCGTATATTTGATGAAGGGCAGGAGAGTCGCGTTTCGCAGACAGTGTAAGTAACCACGTTTCTTTAAAGCGCGGTTTACAACCGCACCACGGTTCTTGTTTGAATGGCTTGGTTGGCCATTCGAATGGATTATCGAACGGTTTGGTAAACTGTTCAAACGGTTTAATAAACCGTTCGAACGTTTTATCAAACCGTTCGAACGGATGAATAAATCATTCGAATGGTTTGGTTTGCTCTTCGAACGGATGACTAAAAAGTAATATTAATAATTGCTTGAACGGTCTGCGAAATCGTCTCGAACGTATCCGGTCATTGTAGAGGGATGAGCCAACATGAGCTACCAGATTAGAGTATTTTGCCTAAGGCTAATAGCTTAAAAACTTTTCTGTTTTAAAAAACGTACTGAGGTCGACACATAAACTGTTTGTTTTCACCCATGCGAAAACCTTTCATCGAGTATTCACGGCCGTAATTGACCGCAACCGCATCACATCACGATTAATTTATGACAACAAGATATTTTGTAATACGCTGTTTTGATGTTCACTGAAACGCCCGTCCATTAAACTGACGAAACTCCTTGTTAGATGTTTGAATGCTCCTTGCTATTATCTTAGCATAGCCCATTGCAGAAACGTGAGAGGACTGGGATGAGTTTCTTATATTGATTAGATTGAAAATCTAAACATTTCAACTGAAATGTTACTGAATGAAAAGCTACCCAGCCAAGTTTGAGAGTTTTCAGTGGAAAATTGTTCAAATGGGACAGTCTCAGAAGTTGCAAAATTCCATACAAATCCTTATAATTTTGTGGCTTGTCTACCCAATCCATACAAACTCTATTTTAGGTGATATTTGAAGAGCTACCATTTTGCAATTTTCCTTCTCTAAATACTTCTATTCTTTTTAAATACTCTCAAATTTAGTTGATCTTTCATTTGGATATCTTAGTTTTTCAAACAAACGGAAAACAATCATACTCTTTCCCAGTCCTCTCACGTTTCTGCAATTGCCTATTCGAATGACTTGCGTTTGTAACATTCTGAAAGCTCATCCGCAGTCACGCTGTTACTTCACGCTGATTGGATGATGGTAAGGAATGCATCCAATCAGCGTGGAGAAAACAGCGTGACTGTTGCTCTTAGCACACGAAATCTGTGGGTTGTCTAGAAAACGAAGACCTAAGACCTAAGACCCAAAAACGAAGACCCCTAGAAAACGAAGACCCCCTAGAAAAGGGGGAAAAGAATATCCCTTAGATGGCGAATCAAGTTTATAAATAGGTTATGCTTTACCTTCATCACAAGAACCAGAAATGTAGAAAATATTTTCCAAAATATTTTATGATCACGCAATCACCCCACGAGTGTAGATTAACTTTTGATTAAAGGACTCTACTCGCTAAAAAAAAAAAGGACCCACCGGTCTTAAACTGTCATCGGAGAGCGCGACAAACCTGAAAGTTACTTATCTCAGTCGGCCACACGCAAGTAAATTCCAAGAGTGTCAGGGTTTAGTGGTGAAAAGGTCAACT
>OZ026597.1:24178778-24204778 GCA_964020085.1 Micromussa lordhowensis | reverse complement strand
CGCCGCTAATTAATTGTGAGTCAACATAATTATTAAAACGTAATTAAGTTAAAAAAGAGAAGAAACCAATCAAATTTAGCTGTTCTCACGGTTGACATTTCCTGCTGTCGTGAGGCCAGTGCAACTCTATAAGCACACGCTTGAATTTGTTTGAATCAGACAAAATTTTCTAGCGAACGTTTGCTCAACAGTAAAGTTTGTCACATTTGCAAGCAGTTTAAAAAACACTTTTCGTCACGTCTCCACGCTTAGATCAAAAAGTCGGTATTTTTATCACATGGGATTTCCTAATGAATTTTCCAAGCAGACTTACCAGTCAAACAGTTCAACATATGCTGTATACTAATGTGGTGCCGGTCCTTATATAGGCAATTCTTTACCAGTGACCAAAACCGTTACCATTAATATGGAGGAAGAAGTGCTCGTGTGTCACGGCGTGCACAGGTTTTGCCGACACCAGAGTAGGGAGTAACGGCGCGTGTAACCTGTAAGACTCATCAGACCAACCAAAAAAATCTTGGCACTAAAACCGAGAAACTTTCATACAAGAAAAAACAAGGCAGAATGTTTGACTTTAAGTGCCACAGCTGGCTGTTCCGTGACTCGGAACCAGTCCTTTAGACCATGTCCCCAGAACGCGTACCGAAAAAAATCGAATTTTATGAATATTTGAGGCGCTCTCAAGCAAACGCACAATGACTGCCCGCTGAAATTTTTGTATCAAAAACTACTCTATTCAAAGTCCTTTCACAACTTACAAACAAATTTTCCAAAGTCCTTCTCCTACCCAAGAAATATCCCGGGTAAAAAAACATAGTCTCTAACTGTAAAAGTATTGGAAGAAAGGAGCCATATTTTAACATACTTTTCTTTGCCAAAAACATTGTTGATCCCAGTGAAATATACATGGATGGCATCTGTAAATGATCATTAACAACTGGACTAAGTTTCATTGGCTACGTTGTTATCGACAAATTTTTACCGTTTTTTTTAATCTACATATTTTCGATTTTCACAGCAAAAAAATGCTCCCTTAAAGCAAACGCATCCCATAATAATTTTTTCTTGTTTTGGAGAAAACAAATTATGTCAATTAATCAGGCATATTGTAATGGGACACTTCGTGTACGATACATGGTGTAAGAATCGGATAGAAAAACACGTGGTAAGAATCCTTTGGAAGAACTTGTTGTATGTCACTCGGCTACGCGATTAAAACAGTTAAAACGACTTCAGGAATCGTCTATATTTCCTGTGTGGCGTTTATTACATTGGTGTCAGAAGTGGGATCTAAAGTGACCAAGGAATGAGTGACGGAGGACAGGAAATGCTCGGAGGCGCCGAGGGCGGTCTACCAAACGAACCCGCGCCAAAACAAGAAGCGAAGCCACAACCAAAAAAGTGCATCGCAGGAGGAGAGTTCTGGAATTCAGCAACTGGTGAATACCTTATCCCAGGCCCTGAAGCAGAGCATGGTGGTTTCTAGCGAAACGGAATCTAGGAGAAACGTACGAGCTCCGCGTGTTTATTCAGTGGGTCAAAATTTCAAAACCTGGCTTTCGCAGTTTCTTCAGTATGCAAATCTTGTACATATCAAACCTTCAGATCGTCGATCGAGCGTATTTACTTACCCTGCTGGATCAACCGGCCTACAAAGCGGTTGAGCTTCTGAAACTTTCAGGATCGTTAACCTTCGAGGAATTCACGGCACAACTGGTTAAAAGGTTTGATTCGGGCAAGACGAAGGAAGATTATAAATTGCAGTTACGGGCTAGGTCTCAAAGGCCGAATGAGGATTTCGAAGCGTTCGCCGATACTTTGATGGAGCTAGTGGAAAATGCCTACCCAGAGGCAGCTTATTCGTTCAAGGTGGAACTGGCAAGAGATCAGTTTATTCAAGGAGTGGCAATCAGCGATGATTTACGAGAAAAGGTGTTCATGAGTCAACCGGCGTCGCTTGTGGAGGCTGTTCGTGTTGTTCGTCAGTTAGAAAGCGCGCGTAAAGCTTGTCAGTCTGTGCCATCCGTGGAAAAGAAAAAGTCGGTGAACGCGGTGAGTGCCTCAGCGGATGGTGACAAAATTTCAACTGAGATTCGTGAGCTTAAGGAGATCGTTCTAGGTATGAATGAGAAAATTCGTGAGCTGGAAAGGAAAGCTGAAACGACTTCGACTGCACGGCGCCGCAGTGACGTGGTATGTTTTGCTTGCCGCCAACCTGGCCATTTTGCTCGGAGTTGCCCATACAAAGAAGGGGGAAACAGAGGTCGGGGCCTGCCGAGGGCCAGGCAGTCCCCGTGAGGTCCGCAGTAGTGGCCCAAGCACCAATAGTCACCAATGAGGTAAACGACCCTGTTTTTATAAGTAACAATGTACTTTCTGCCATATCAGACTCTGGAATCTATATTACAGGACTTGTGAACCATAGTGTAACTGGTATATTGCTAGACACTGGTGCAACTGTTAGTGTTTTGAATGAAGAAACATGGAGAAAATGTGGGCATTTCTCAAAAGTCAACCCAGTGACTGGGACTCTGACCACAGCAAATGGAAATGAATTAACGGTTCTGGGAGAAACAAAAGTCAGATTTCGTGTAGGAAACATTGATTGTTTTTGGGCTGTCATGATTGCACGGGGCCTATCCCATGATTGCATACTTGGCTCAGACTTTTTCCAGCACTTTGGCTGTCAAATTCACTATGACACTGGAACCTTTGTAGTGGGCCATACTGAAATTCCAATCAGATACTGCAAGGTTACACCAAGTGTTTGCAAAATTTTTCTGAATGATGACATACAAGTGGAACCCGGAACTGAACAAGTGATCGAAGCCAAGCTGGAGAATGGATATGATCGTAACACTGGAACGCCTGGGATTTTGGAGGAGTCAAGGGAACTAAGAGGCAAATCAGAAATTAATGTAGCTCGTTCCTTAGTGGTCCCCAGGGATGGACTGACCATAGTTCGAGTTGCTAACTTCTCCGATAGGCCCATCAGACTGCGGCCAGATTTTCCTGTTGCTGAATTCCACCCCATTAGTAGTGTGGATGGTCGTGTTGTTTCTATGGAAACGGATCCAGATTTTACAAGTACCTCCCATCCATCTTGTTCGCTTATTGACAGCTCAGTAGTTAAAGATGAGCAGCCGATGGAGGACGAAAAGTGGAAATCACTTTTACAAGGTAACCTGGAAGGGCTGTCGGAAGACCAGAGACGACAATTTTCGTCTCTAGTAACGGAATATGAGGATATCTTTTCGAAGGACAGCTCTGATTTAGGAAAGTCAGGCCTCTTGGAACATGCCATCGACACGGGTGATTGCAAGCCAGTGAAGCAGCCTCCCCGTCGGGTACCGCCCTACCAGCGAGAGGTTATTGATAAGCAACTAGATGAGCTCCTAGCTACAGGCAGGGTTGAACCGTCTCAAAGTCCATGGAGCAGTCCCGTAGTGCTTGCGAGAAAACATGATGGGACATATCGTATGTGTATTGACTTTCGTAAACTCAACCAGTCTACGAAGAAGGATGCCATACCCCTGCCTCGGACAGATGATTTGTTGGAGGCCTTAGGTGGGGCTCAGTGGTTTTCTAGCCTGGATTTAGCTTCGGGGTACTGGCAAATGCAGGTGAAAGAAGAGGATAGGCCTAAAACAGCTTTCTCAACTCATCGTGGACAGTTTCAGTGGACAGTGATGCCATTTGGATTGACAAATGGCCCAGCTAGCTTCACCAGATTAATGAACCTTGCACTCAGTGGTCTCACCTGGACCCACTGTTTAGTGTATTTGGATGATATCATCATCTGGGCTCCTACCTTTGAAGATCACATTCACCGTCTCCGGCTGGTGTTTGATCGTATAAGGGCTGCTGGTTTGAAACTAAAGCCATCTAAGTGCCAATTTCTTAGAAAGGAAGTTGTCTTTCTAGGACATGTCGTGTCTTCTGACGGGATCAAGACTGACCCTGAGAAAGTTAAAGCTGTTGAAACATGGCCAGTGCCACTTAATGTCAAAGAGCTTCAAAGCTTCCTCGGACTTGCTAGCTATTACAGGAAATTCATCCTTGGGTTTTCCATCATTGCTGAACCTCTGTACCAGCTGTGTAGGAAGACTGTGTCGTTTAGTTGGCAACAGGGACAACAGGCAGCATTCGAGGAACTGAAAGGCCGTCTGATAAGCGCGCCAGTGCTAGCTTACCCCAATTTCAGTGCTGAGGCAGGGTCTTTCATACTTGACACTGACGCAAGCCAGTACCAGGGAATTGGAGCAGTTCTATCTCAACAGCAGCAGGATGGGACAGAGCGGGTGATTGCTTATGGTAGTCGCTCCTTAAACGAACATGAAAAGAATTATTGCACCACTCGGTTGGAAATGCTTGCTTTAGTGACGTATGTTGACTACTTCCGGTACTATTTGTTAGGGCGACGGTTCTGTGTACGAACTGACCATTCCTCACTGAGATGGTTGAGGTCCTTTAAAGAGCCTGAAGGGCAGGTGGCTCGTTGGCTTGAACGCCTCCAAGAGTATGACTTTGAGGTACAACACCGGCCAGGAAAGCAACACAGTAACGCAGACAGCTTGTCTCGACGGCCTAGGCGAAATCATGGAGAATGCCCCTCATGTGCCCCATCTGCAAAGCCAGAGGTAGCAACGGTCACCAGCAGGCTGCCACATGGTCATAATGATGATGAAAAGGATCTGTGGTCATTCGAGAATGTGGCACAAGCTCAAAGTGAGGATCCTGATATTGGCCCAGTTGTAGATCAATTGTTGCGGGAATGGAAGAAACCAACCGATGAGGAACTTCGGCCCTTGAGTCGAGCAACAAGAGAAATCTGGGCGCAATGGGAACTATTGGAGCTACGAGAAGGAGTACTTTATCTGCGGTCACCTGAAAGAGGCCCGTCAGCTAAGAGCAGGATGGTCTTACCTCAGAAACTTGTTAAAGAATCGCTCATGGAAATTCATGATGGTTTAACAGGTGCCCACTTAGGAAGAATGAAGACCCTGAAGAAGATGAAAACTAGGTTTTGGAGACCAGGTTTGACAAAAGAAGTTCATCGGTATTGTAGCAGTTGCCTGACCTGTGCCAAGTGCAAGCCCAGGCCTAGACCAAAGGCACCCCTGCATCCGATACCATCTGGAAACCCTATGCAAAGAATCCACATTGACATAGTTGGCCCCTTACCAAGGTCTCGAAGGGGAAATCGCTACATTCTGACTGTACAATGCAGTTTTACAAAGTGGGCGGAGGCGTATGCGATTCCAAATCAACGTGCCACAACTTGTGCAAGGGTGTTGGTAAAGAACTGGATTTGTCGGTATGGCGTGCCAGACAGCATACACAGTGATCAAGGAAGAAACTTCGAGTCCCAGGTGTTTGAGGAAATGTGCCATTTGTTGAACATCAACAAAACTCGGTCAACTGCGTATCATCCAGAGGGCAATGGGCAAGTTGAGAATCTGCACAAGACCCTTAAGAGCATGCTGAAAACCAGAGTTGACGATGATCCACAGCGCTGGGATGAACAACTAGATTACTGCATGATGGCCTTCAGAAGTAGTGTCCACTCCTCCACGGAACATACACCATTTGAGCTAATGTTTGGGAGGGAGATGAGGATACCCCTGGATGTAATGATGGGCAGTGGGCCCATGGGTAGTGAAGACAGTTACTCTGAATTCGTAGCAGACCTTCAGGGTAGCCTAGAAGCTGCATACCGTGATGTGCGGCAAAACCTCAAGGTTGCTCAGCGTCGTCAGAAAGATGCATACGACAAGGGAGTGAGACATATGCTGTTTCAACCTGGTGATTTAGTGTTGCGCTACGATCCACAACTGAAACCAGGTGAAGTAAACAAGTTCCATCGACAGTGGGAGGGACCATATGAGATAGTGGAGCGAGTCACTGATGTTACATACCGGGTGAAGAAGGTCAGGGGACATTCTAGGAAGTCTCGAGTAGTCCATTTCAACAACTTGCGGTTGTACAAGAGAAGGCAGGAAGGAAGCATGGAGGAAACGGGTGCCAAGGAAGCAGTGGATGCACCTGTAGGAGGCAACGGAGCTGGTGAACAGGTACAGACAGCATCGGAGGAGGTGGTATCAATGGAACCTGATATAGCTACCAGTGGAACCGAGGAAGAGGCTGTCTGGGTCGCAGCTAGAAGTGAAGGGTACAATGAGGTTGTCGATATGCCAGACGAGAGCGCAAGCGGGGATCCGCCCTACCTCACTGAATCTGCTTCGGACGGAGAAGTTGAACAGGGTGCTGGAAGTGACCACGTGGTAGATAAACCGGCTGCTGAGGGAGGTGGACTGTTAGATGATACCCAAGGTTGTTGCAGGAATGGGGAAGAGAACAAAGAACATGAACAGGAGGTCGAAGAGGAGCAGCCGGTTGGTCAGAGCCAAAGACCAGCACGCATAAGAAGACCCCCAGACCGTTATGGTGAATGGATTCTGAATAGTTTACAGCAGATAACTGACCGCTTAAAGATGTTGGAGGACAAGCAGAGGCAGGACAAGGAGCGGATAAAGAAACTGAAGCCAATATTGCTGAAGAAGGCTAGAGCACTGCGAGAACTTTGATAGTATTCAAACTGTTTCGGGACTTTGTTAAGAGACTAAATCAACGGATTGACTTTATTTTGTTGTAGTACACGGAATGATCGTGAATCTGGAGATTCATTCTTTGTAGTAGAGGGGATAGTGTAATGGGACACTTCGTGTACGATACATGGTGTAAGAATCGGATAGAAAAACACGTGGTAAGAATCCTTTGGAAGAACTTGTTGTATGTCACTCGGCTACGCGATTAAAACAGTTAAAACGACTTCAGGAATCGTCTATATTTCCTGTGTGGCGTTTATTACAATATGATAGGCTTTATTCTGACAAAGTTTCAAATTTTTGATTTTTGGGTCGATTTCCAACTTTGCTCGATCCTTACTGGCAGAGACTCTTCAGAGCTCGATCGAGAATTTTTTCGCATACGCCATTCTTCGCGCGGCACTATTCTCTGCCGCCTCGCTAGCCGAGCATCTTCGCTCGGCTGGCTCGTTGGCAATAAGCGAGAAAACTTTTCCGGTTCAGGAACGCAAAAGGTAAATGACTTTGTCACAAATCTTGAAGAATCTACAGTGGAACCCCGTTAATCCGGTTATCCAACGGGTCTTAAAAATCTGGCTGTATCGAGGGGGTGGCCGTGAGGTGTTCTTTAAATAAGAAAATGACTGAGCTTTTATTCGGGCCAGAATAAAGTGGCCTTAATAACGAGGTGGCCTACGGGGTGCGTTTCACTGCAGCTTTAAAATCACGTCATTCGGTAGTTGAGAAACATAGCTCCTTCCTGGACGTAGGGTTTGGATAATCATGCAGCTGAGGAAATGCGTATACAAAAAAGAAGTATTTCTTTCCGTCATGTCATCATCGAAAAGACAACAACATATGTTTCGCTTGATTAATTAATTATGAATATTGAGCTGTCTGCTCTAGAATTTCCCAACGCCGATATCGATAAATTCCAGTATTTAGACTGTTATCATCAATATTTTCAATCAGAGCTATTCGAGCTTTTTGAAAATATAAGCGAACTGTATAAACAGATGATGCTCAGACAATACGGACCGGATGGTTTTGACTCATTGACTCCTGTGCAGTCAACGACCACTCTCAAGCACTGAAAAGGAGTGATCAATATCTCACTGAGTTTTCCTTTCCCTATGGTGTTTATAGAATTCATCAAGTAGCTGATTTGTCGGGATGTACAACGGTTCATATCTCGATGACCCTTCATGGGTTTACAAATGCGAAATCTTATGAGAACCAAGGGAAGGATATAAAAGGTCTCTAAAGTTCACACTACACATATACATGTACCGGACCAACGTCTCGAAACTTCCTTTCTTGCGTTTTGTCTTTCAATTGCGTGTATAGGGTTTCATGCTATTGCTCACAGCTGTCTGACAGCTTGACAGCTCAAGTCAAAACTCTAACCCTAAACCCTAACCCAAAAGCCGTTTACTGACTTGTTAGGGACGTTAGTTATGTTTGCCGAGTGAAATTAGCTGAAAGTGCTTCTACTCTTCATCTTATGCAGTATGCAGATGCAGTTCTCTATCCCAAACAATACATTCGTAATATTTCGAGAATGGAGGGTGACCTCAAGAAGAGGTAAGTTGTCGCTTTGTAATCTCTATAAGCCTATAAAGTATAATTGGTTCCCTGAATTATACGACATTTGTTTGTTTCCACTTGAACAGTTTCAGTTGCGTTTTCTTCCGCCTAGACTTTGGATTTATGTGAGTCATACAGTAAAAAGCACCGTAAAAAGACAAGAGAAAGAAATTACACGCACAGATCATGATAAATAATTAACTCATACACACTTACATAGTTGTACTAGTGGAACCTCAATTTAACAAACCTCTATGATAACTAAGTCCTCGGTAGAACGAACGATTTTCTTGGCCCCAGAAATAGTAAAAAATATGGAAAAGAACCTCAAAACGAAACCTAAACGAAACCTCGTTATAGCGAACATATTTTGCTTGTCCCTTGACCTTGGCACTCCGTTATATCGAGGTTCCACCGTAGTTATGTCATCCGAGGAGTAGCCCAATTTTTGTTTTTCTACACGTCTTTTAAAATGATTGACAAACGTTTTCAAAAACATACACCACATATGACAGTGTTTCATGTTTGCAGATATTGGTGGATCCTTCGTGGCCGTTCTTGCTCTGGCGGTGTTGTACGAGTGTGTCAAGGGAATTCACGTCAGGATACGTCAAAAGAACTGGGAGTTATATAAGACGACATTTAATGTCGATGTTCGGAAGTAAGACTTGTATTTAATTTCACGTTTGGAATTGATTTTTTCAACCAATTTCAAGGTTCAGAAATAGCTCATGCACACATGGTAAATTTAATCGTCACTAACTTTTGTTGACTTATATACAGCAGCAGGTATTAGCAATGCCTTTTCCGGTTTTACATGTAACTACTTAGCTGGGTTAGTATTAACTTAAATTAAGGATTTCTCTGCTAGGTTTTGCTTCTCCTGCATTTTATGTCGAAATTACCTCTATGAAAATTACTGACGGCTAAAATAAATACGTTTGTTAGTAGATTTAACTACTAGATTATAACTTTTCAAGGCTTAAACCACTGCAAAAACCGTGTAAGATCAAAAGTTGCTCTACGTTGGATCAAAATAGATCGCGACCAGACCAAAAAACTTTAAAAATAGAAAATGTACTGCAAAGGTTGGTCAAGACAACGTGAAAATAGGCGTTGTTACAATATTTCGGCTGGCCAACACCAGCCTTCTTCAGGTTTATAAATGCTTGTTACAAGATCTTTATATTTACCGTGAGGCATTCCTTATACACAGAGGAAAAACACTGGAGCCTGCAGGCCTTAACAGAAGAGATGAAATGTAATTTAATTTAGCTACCTTTTAATTTTCTTTTGTTTATTTTACCTTGTTATCATGTATTATTATCTTTTATGCATTTTCTTTTTTTATTAATGTTACACATCACACATCACACACGTAGCCTTTTTATTTCATTTCCGGTAAATATAAAGATCTTGTAACAAGCATTTATCCATTCAATAAACCTGAAGAAGGCTGGGAAAAACGCCATTATATTTAGCCGTGAAGGTCTCATTTAGGGTTGCACGCGAAGAAATATAGAAATATATATTTCATTTATGACGATGCTTTTAAAAAAAACTACTTATGGGTAAAAGTATCCGATGATAATGTCTTTGCCAACATTTAAAGTCACTGTACGTTTCATTTATCTGTGTTTTAACATGGCCTCTTTTAGGGATGAAAAATACCATGGGCCACGCCCAGATCGGTCTCCCTTAGGGGTTTAATTTTCCGACGAGCATCCCCGTCCCTTTCATATGCGAGTTCTCCCCCCCCCCCCTGCCCGCCAGTTTGTTAACCGCACACTGTACGCTAATCACTATCTACTTGTACAACAGAATAGATAGTGAGTAGTGTAGCCAATCAGCGCACGGCATTCGTGAAAGAATGCTAGTAGATTTATACTAATAGAGGATATTACATGGCCGCGTGGGCATACGAAATTTCTCGGTGATTATTATATAACAATTGCAAAGGTGATCTTTTCACGTGTGAAGATATTATGTCTTCCCGCAATAGTTCACCTGGTGTTTAACTGGTTTTATATAATACAAATAAAATAAAACAATTTTAATATGATCAACCCTGCCTGCTAAAGCGGCGCAGGCAAATTGATCCATTGCGAGGAAGTTGCAAAAGAAGTTGCAGTATGCGTTTGTGAAAGTTTTACTTTTCATTTCAGGCTAGATCTTATGACACAGTTTGTAAAGACGTGCCTATTTCTGGCAGAACTCTCTTTCGCTTATTTCCTGATGTTAATTGCTATGACGTACAACACGTGGTTCTTTGTGGCTGTTGTGATTGGCCGAGGAATGGGTTATTACGTGGTGACGCCACTCATTGATACCTACACCAGCAGAGAGGAGACTGCTGACTACAGTGACATTCAACGGGATTCTCTGTCAATAAGACGAAAGCGATACCCATTAATACAGGGTGCGGACATTTAACGATGACCACTACACCACCATGGAACTGGCTGCCGGAAGGCGATTTTTTTAAGAATATATTGTTTTACCATTTCATATATCAAGACCTAACCGAGAAGACTAACCCGAGCACTCTGTAGGCTAACCAGAACGCTGGTTAGGCTAACCAGAGTGAACAGTAGCCTAACCTGAGTTAACCTATTAACTGGGGTGCTATAAATAGCTAACCATACTCGTTCCTAGTGCATTCGGAGGTCGGAGCCATTCCTGTAATTAATCGCTATTCAGTCTGTCCTGAGTCTGGGATAGGGTAGGGGTTTGGTGCCTAGTGAAGAATAGGGTTGCAAAATCAAGCTGATAATGGTCTAGTATAGGGTAAGGGTTTCAGTGTATCAGCGGCACATCCTTACCCAATGATTCACTGAGTACCCTCTACCCCGGGGATTTCTGTATAAGGAAACCACAAGTACTCGCCACTGGGTACCATTATATTTTAAGTTCAAGCATTTCCATCTGTGGAGGGACTGTTACTGTCGTTCAAAAATATTTTGGTTTAAATAAAATTGAAATGATGGATCAAATCCCAGGCCATTCCAGCCAAGGGCTACAGATCCATGCTTTGTAAATAGCCAACTTGTCAGCCTAATCTATGTTATGTCCGCTTGATATTTGTTTCAGTATACATGTATAAATAAAGCTGCTTTTAATTTGCTTTTACTTTAAATGGTCGTCATGGATTGGTTCCTTAATGACTACACTAAAACTAAGCCCAAAGTTACAAGTTACCAGAGTTTCCCCTCAATCTCCGACATCTCTCGCCCTTTTCCCCCAAAACGTCGAGCACCAAAAGAGACGACTAAGGACGTATCATGTTTTAACCGATCAGAAGCTCAGGCGATACCACGTACCCGCGTAGCAAATCTGAGAATGTCGCGAGCCATATGATGAAACATTGTGGCAAGGCAGGAACAATGCGCATTATGAACCTAACGAACGGAAGGGTAGCAGCTGTCGTAAACTTGTAATTGTATTTGTCATCAGAATGTAGCAGCTGTTATTGTTTTGGGGCCAGGGGCATTTTTTCTGCTGTATTTTTTTAAATTCTCTTTTAGGGTATCGAGGGTATGTGAGACCTTAGGAACGCTGCTACCTGACACTTGAAATACAACTCGCGCATGTGAAAAGAGAGTTGCACTTTACAATCGACCACGTAAATACAAGAGTTAAAGTAAACATATTTACTTTAGACTCGACTGAAAAGCACTGCATGATTTTACCCTAGTAAGTGTTACTAGCATGAGCCAAAATCAACCATTCGTAGTGTTAGTTCAGAATGTTTCTCAGCTCTTATCTTTTACATGTAAATACACGTACGACGGTTGCTGATTTACGGCAAATTAGTTTACCACTTTGTTGTTTCTTTCCCATTTTTTCACCCTGTTTGGAAGTCTTTTTACATACTATTGTACCATAGGTGCCACGACCCGACGACAAGTGAAGCAGACTGTAGTGGAATCTATCCTTGAAACTGCCCGCAATCAACAGGATCGATTATGGATCATGTGTAAGAGGGCGTCTTTAACCTACTCCCTTGGCCTAAACCCCAAACTTCATTTCTCTTTTTGATAACCCATCAAAAACCTCAATCCTACTGCAGTTATTTTCGCATTTGGTGAGGGTACAGGTAGAGGCTTTGACAAAATGACATGTATATTGCATTATAACAAACCAACCCTATAACGCGCACTCGGGTGGGTGGCGAAGTGTTCAAAGGCCCAGGATACGAGAAAACAGAGAAAAGCAAAATAAAAGCTATTGAAGAGTGCACGCGTTTCCTCAAACAGAGAGAATATGCTTCTGTCTTCTGTCATCTCTTTGCGCGGATCGGTTCTGGTTCAAACAATGCCTGCTGAACGACCACTGCGGGAAACTTGTTTCCTAACATTTCCACCTCCACTCGAGACCCCGGTTCAGTCAGGGAAGGTGGCAAATACGCGAAACATATGCTCTTCTTTAGCTGGTAGCTGTACGAACCACTTGAAGTAAATCCTACAACCTGATGGGAATAAAATAACTAGTGAAGCATTCTGAAGCATTCGCACTGTTTCTAATCTGTAACTACAGGAATATTGCATGTACCCGTTACCGAACCACGCCTTAGAACTGAACCCTTTAATTAATGGATTTTACTTAGAACACGTCCTTTGCGATGATCCGGATCTGGTTCAATGAACCAAGATCACTCCGGTTTGTCCTAGTGCATCAACGGAACCAATGAATTTTTGCACAGAGTGGATTCATCAGTTTCTTTGATGTATCATGATCTGAGTGATCTTAGACTGATTCTGATCCGGAAGGAACGCACTCTGAGTGTTTCCTCGTATGTGGCGTCCATTTGATTGAAGTTTCAATCGTAGTTTCAACTGATGTGTGACTAGAGCTATGACTACGACACCTTATATACAAAAGCTTTCCCCCTAGCACAGACTACAAATGTAATGTAGGCTAGCGTAGACACAGCAAGTGCCCTCCCATGAAATCCGATCTCAGACATAACGTGTAATACACGTACCTTATTAGCATACCAAACGGTCTCGTTCCCTTCAGGGTCCACATCCGTTGTATCCATCGTTAGGAAACACAATACACGTTCACAATCATATTTGTTCAGTTTCAACAGGGCCTCTCGTCCGATGAATTGTACACCCTGTTTTAATGAATGAGCGAGAAAATGTTTGCCAGGGTTGCGTTACACTACATCAGTGTCACAAGTCACGCCGTAAATTTGAGAAACGTCTGTTACCTTGTATAACTTTATGGACGACATCAAATCTGCCTCAACAGCGTTGGTTGACATATTCATCTGTTGACAGAGTACAAGAAAGCTGTGTAAAGTATGCCATGATCCGATCATGTTCTCTCCAACACAACCTTTGCAAGTCTGCGCCTAGAGCGCGAAATAATTACTGTAGGAGTAATTTAGTACATGGTAATATTTCCTGTCAAGTGCTCCACAGAAGGGACAATGATGGTTTCTGATCTCATGCCCACTGTCGCGTGAATCTTTCAAGTAGATAGCTTGCGAACTAATTTTTAAATGTAGTTTACTTTATACAATAAAAAGTTTCGAAATTATCAGGAAAGGGATTGTTCCTGTACTACTCAGGCACTGTTCGGGTAAGAAAACGTTATTACATTTATTAAACTGTGGTTATCAAATACCTCAAAGCCCCACGAACGAAATCCTTTCTCCAGTCTCAACGAGTTCAAAGCGTACGTGCCAAAGTCTCCGATACCATGATCGTCACCAGCTGTCAACAGTGCTTCATACAGCTCAGCTGTGTGGTCCTTTTTGTGAAACAGCTCCCAACCTAATTCCCCTGAACCAAAGCCAAACGAATCCATTACTTTCAATAAGAAACAATCTCTTATCCCTTAAAAATAACAAGTTCCATTTTGACTGACACACAGTTCTTATAACGTTGATCCTAATAATTTGAAGGTAAAATGGATTGCGCTTTCCGCAGCTTGGAGTGAACTAGAATAGTACTCTATCTCCGAGTGAAGGGCAGATTGCCGGGCAGCTCCAGGCTTAATTGAATACTAACAGAAAAGTTATTTATTTTTTTAACTTTATCAGCGTCAGCGTGTGTACTAGGCGAATAAAGGTGTGTTGTTGTTGTTGTTGTTGTATATGTTTTCAGGCTTACTAGAGAGGCAACGTGGCAGAGGGTAAAGTGTCACGCCAAAGAATACAAATGGACAATAACTGAATAGAGCGAATTAGTTATTACGATACAACACCTATAATTGAGGGTTATACCAAAACAAAATCGTACTGCCGTTAGACACAAGTCATTTAGTTCCCTTGTCCTTGCCAGTTATCAGCTGGACGTTGCATAGATACACCCATTTTAACGAGTGAGTTATTGTACGTAATACCTCTAACCTGTAAAGGAAAACCGACTAGCTTGCAAGGGAAGTCCTGCTACTTCCATCTCCCTAAAGGCCAGATATGGAAACTTCCCATCACTCATGTCTGATGACGTCAGCTTTGACAGGACATCACGTGAGTGAGGACCGGCGACGCTCAGGCAAGCAATATCGTCGGTGATATTCTTGATAGTGACATCGTGATTACCTTTACGTTGGTTTTCCAACAGCCACCTGTGAACAGCGTTGTTAAGTTGAGAAACTAGCAATATGCTAAGTGAAAGTCGCCAGTTCGCTTGGTTGAGACAAGCAATAGCAGCGTTTCATAGTGCCAACCTCATCTGCGGACACGGCATGTCTCTTAGCATGTTAGTATTTGATTAATTTTTGGAAAAAATAGATTTGTAGTTGTTCCCCTCCTGAAGCCAGCATAGAAGTAATGCCCCCCCCTCCCCACATACACACATCATTATTACCTGAGATCATGAAACTCACTGGCACTTCCAGTGATCAGAAAATAGTGATCCCGTGCCAGGCAGGACACAGCCATTTCTGCGTACACTTTACCCTTTGGCGTCAGCATGTGACTTATGTTTGAGTGTCCCATCTAACAACAATATAACAAGTAAAATGAGAAACACACAAAGTATTTTCTCTCCTACATAAAATGCTCCTAAACTCTAACATAAAGATATTAAGTAAATTGTTGAAGGTAGAGAAAACTGTAAAACCTTTTTAGAAATTCTTTCAAGGCATGACCACAGAGTTTGAGGAATTCTGTCAGACTTTCTAAATTCCACATCACAACCTTGAGCATGCGTTATACATTATAACACTCTTTTCATGACTTCAGTGTACTTAATAGTATTTTTGTTTTTTAAAAAACTAAACCACTATAGTTAGGTTCCATAAACAAAACTACGTATTTTAGGTTTTGACTTTCGGAAGACTTGTTCTTGATAGTGTCCTAGCTTAAAAGTACCCGGCTGTAGTACAACCTCGTTCCCATGGCCTTGTCTCCTACCAAGTGAGGGAAAAGGCCACGGGAACGAAGTCGGCTGCAGTACTTCTGAAGTTAGACTGTTGGCAATTCGTCTCTTTAACATCGCTGAACATAAGGACACTCACATTAGGAAGTTCATTGGCGAAGATCGTATCAATAAAAGAGGCTGCATCTTTTCCCTTCACTTCTATTTTCCCATAAGGCGACAAGTCTATGATACCAACTTTGTTCAGCACCATGTCACATTCTCGACCAACCGGCTCAAACCAGTTTGTTCGTCGAAAGCTGGGTTTATACCCTGGTTCGTCCCCAGGAAGCGCGAACCAGTTAGGTTGTTCCCAACCAGCACGGAGTCCCATTTGTGCACCACGCTCGCAAAGTCTCTGCAAAGACGATAGCAAAAGACCGTCAGCGCTATGAACAGTAATTTTCAAGGCTTTTCAGCTACGATTATAAATTTGGTATTTTACAAGCAAGGTTACGCGTCGTAATGTGTTCTCTGTTAAGGTTGAAGTTCAGTACCATAGCAGGTATAAACATAACACTTTGAGGTTTACCTTGGACCACTAATTTATGCATCATACGTTTGAATGATTTTCTACTCAATTTAGGGCGCTAAAATGAATGGTTTAGAGCAAAATGTTTAGACAAAAAAACTTGCAACCAAACTTTGAGTATATCTTGATCAAGTGGTATGCGTTCTTACTGAACAACAGCCAGTTACCTTGTATATTTGACTGGTCCTGACAGGGCGACCCGCCCACCTCTCTAACTTAGGATGAATCATCTCATTATTCAGACCGTACGTCTCCCGAACCTTCGCTAACACATATTCCCTTGTAGTCCAGTTGCCATAGCGACCAGGTTCACATTCAATGAGATCATATGGCGGCTCTCCATCGATCATCCAATCAGATAGATATTTACCGACCCCTCCTGATGGGAAACGACATGAACAATAAAACCTTTTGTCAATCCCTGTTGGTATTGGATAAATTTTCCTGCAATTATTTGACCAGACCAAAGAGTATCGATCACTCACCCGCGAGACCAATCCCGTAACCCGTCCCTAGGGCCAGCCACATGTTAGGAACCTCTGCATCGGGACCGAGCAGCGGAATAGCGTCCGGGGAGTAAGTTATGGGACCTGAAACAACACTTGTAATGTCGGCATTTGCAAGGACGGGTGTTCGCTTCATCGAATATGTCACGTAGTCACTGACTCTGTCCAAATCACTTTCAAATAATTCTTTTCCGAAACCCTCTGGAACCGCGGCCCACCTTAAAAAAAATGAATGTATGAGTTACATCAAACAGCCAGTTTCACAAAGGAAACAGTTCTTAGTTATATTACATTTCAAATGACGACAGCTTTTCATTGCTGCCAATGGTCTAATTTGACACTACAATAGTTCTGTTACCATCAGTCGTTAAGTCTTGTGTTCTACTCGATAAGGTACTATCAATGGCCAGTTTGGTTAACCTCGTGTTGAAATAGTTCTGAGTTGATTTGGATGCATTTCCCTATTCATAACACTTCTAATCATATGCAAATTTGAAATATGCTTCAATATTGCGGCCAATCAGGCCAAGTGAGAATATTTCGCAATGATTACGTAAGAGCAGTGTTATAAAGAGCGAGCGGACTGTTAACTCCACTCACACTCAGTTTTCCAGCGGAACGAAGGGAACGGAACGGCCCACCCTCCCGCCCCATCGCTCGGGTCGCACCGCTACTGCCCCTCCCTAAGCCAAGCGGTTCCATTTTGGCTTAGGCCGCTGGTCAATCATTATTTCCATACCTTATTTCAACTGAGTATTTATGGGAGTGTTGTGAGTGTTGTAATAGAACGCGCACTAACAACTCATGTAATATAATCGAAAACGGTTGATACCAGTACAGCATGGTTTAATATTAGTCAGTCAAACTAACCAAAACCAGCCGCAGATGAATCGGTTGTCCTCAATAGAAGACGACCTTTGTAACAACAGAATCAGTGCAACTAACTGGCTATCTTACCAGTCATCTTCCATTTTCATCTTGTCCGCGCTTTCATATGTGCCAAACCCAATTCCTTGCTTCTCTTGACGGGAGTAAACAGAACCTTCTAGGTCCCTCATAAAAGGAAGTTCTTTCTTTAAATTCGCCACTTCGGGAATCGGTCCCGTAAGAATATACTGATGATGTACCACGCCCAAGGCAAGTTCTCTCCCAGTCATACGGCCGATCTCTCTACCCCAAAAGCCTTGGAATGACAACAGCATAGAGCTTCAGTTAATAACACAGGATGTAAATGAGGTGGCAAAGTCAAAGGATACCCATTAAGGCATTTTTAAGCTATGCGCATATCTGGCCATTTCAAGTTCTCGTTTTGCAGAGAACGCATAAGAAAACTTACTTGGTGCACTAAACTTCAATGCAAGCTTAAATACTATAAACTGTTTCTAAGAAAGTCAGTTACCCGCTGCATTGACAACGTGCTTAGATTTGATCGTTCCGTGTGGTGTTTGCACATCCCACCTGCCGTCAGATCGGTAGTTGAGCCCAGTGACTGGAGCAGGCATGTATATCTCTGCCCCATACATCCGAGCTCCTATACCAAGCGCCTGTGTCATAGAATACGGATCAATGTAGCCATCCTCTGAAAAGAGTCGTTAGTATGATTAATACGAGAAGTTCACCTGTCCAACTTAACATGCATGACTTATTTTTAATGGAGATGCCTCACATTAAGATATTATCTTGCCATGTAGTTTATTCAGTGCTAAACTGAGTTAAGTGATACAGCATATCAGGAAGTAGTTGGTTGTACTGCATGGGATATAGCATTGTAATTTACGCTAGTCTCGTCGATTATGACTGAACACATGGTCATAGGGCATACTCCGTGGCCGGAACCAAACTATGGAACAAATTACCATTAAATATTAAGCAGTCGCCATCAGTAGCCGTATTTAAAACCAAGCTCAAGACTTATCTTATCAAGGACATATACTATTTGCAATGGCTATTAGATATTGATACTTGAATTATAGAGCGCTATAATTGTCCGTGGCACTTAACAATACTAATTAAAAATAAGGTGACAAACTATATATCCATGCACAATATAAAAACTTTTCTACTTGCTCCGCTTGTTGTACTACGGGCCTTGGGCCATACCCAACACGCACTCGTGGAATGATTGTTAAATAGTCCTAAGGCTTCTTCTTTCCAATTGCTTAAATTGGAAAATATACTGCGGTGATCATTCTTCACCTTCATCTACAACCGCAGTTCATATATGAATTATTTCGTATATACATCACATCATTTCATTCCTCACGGGAAGATACGAACTCAACAAATTGACCTCGCTCCCAATGTGTGGCTTCATAGCTCAGTTGGTAGAGCATCGCACCCGTATCGCGAAGGTCATGGGTTGGAATCCCGTTGAAGCCCTGATTTTTTTCAGGCTTCTTCTTTCCAATTGCTTAAATTGAAAATATACTGCGATGATCATTCTTCCCTTTCAAACCTTGGCATACATTGGATAATGCTGCCCTCAGTGGAGAAATTTGAAAACAGAGTCCTAGCGCGGATAGTCTGAACCGCGAACACGAATTAGTGTTAACGGCACCTGAGTGACGGGGTAGCACAGTTAAAACTTCTCTTAAACTTAACTTAACCCTTTTCACCCCCAAGGGTCTCCCTTTGACGAGTAAAATCGTCTGGCGTTAGACAGAGTAAAATCGTCTGGCGTTAGACAGAGTAAAATCTATAAGGGGCCACTGGTGGTGAAAGGGTTAAATAGCGAAATTGCAGAGTTAATCGGTAACAATCTTTACAAGCTCCTGTTAATTCAAAACTTAGAACAAAAGAAATTAGTCAGTTTTCTTGGATAAATCAAAACCCACCAGGAAAGTACAAAGCTCCCAACACATCGTCCACGTTCAGAAGTGGATGTACTTGCGCAACCTCCTTTGTTGCAATTAGCCTCTGTGGAGCTTTCTGCCAGCCATGTCTGTGCATTTGATACTTTGCCTCCTCAAGTCTCTCAGGAGTTGTACAAATTCGCACGCTGCCACACATGTGAAACCCTACATCCTACATATAAATCACATCACTGGCTGTAAAGAGAATCTTTAAAACAGAACAACGCTGTTTTTCAAAGGGAAGTTTCTGACGCTGCAAACTGAATTCTTAAAAAGGTCAGTTCGCAAACTCGGAAAATCCCGTTTAAAAAAACAAGATGGCGTTATTAATAGCAAAGATATCAGTGACGTCACCTATTGTTATTAATATGCCAACCAGAGAACGATTGGCTGGTGAAACAAAGAGCTCTTTTGTTTAACGCTTTGAACATTTAAATAACAAAACCAATGTTTGTAAACAAATATCTTCCCTATATGGTAAAATACGAAAAACGGTGACTGAGATTTTTAAGGCAGCGTCCACACTTAGTACGCCGGAGGAACTTGACGCAGCTTTGTTAACACAGATAGGCCTACCGTCCACAATAATCAGTCACGAAAACGGAGCTTTTCGAAAACGCTCTAAAAGGCATTTGAAAACGCTGGCTTTTCGTTTTCGTGAACGGAAACACTTCGAAAACGAAACTTTTCGAAAAACGAAGGCGGCCTGATAATCACGAGATTCATGAGATAACACAAATCCAAAATGACCGGCGTAGTATGAAAGGAAAACAGCTGATGCGTTTTCAGAATGAGAACTCCGTTTTCAAATTCCTCCGGCTTAGTGTGGACGTGTCGTTAAGAAGAAAAGATCAACTGGTAGCTTGGTTTGCCAGAAACGATAAGAAGATATCATAGAAAATCGGTTGAGCGGGCAACGTAAAAATTGAAATATCCACTGAACCGACCTGGCCAGTTTCCTGTTGAAGTGATTTGTATAAACATATACTGTAGTGCGTTATCGGCTTCATGTTCACCACTGGGTTATAGTGGGAAGTAACACCAAACTGAAAACGAAAGAAGAAGAAATAGTGACTAATTAACATGCCAAGTCACATTACCTACGGGTTCAACTAGCAAATCAAACTCACTTTCATATGAAAGGTTTTACTCGAGGACTCGGTTTGAAACCGAGGCACAAGGTAACTTCAAAAAGGATAATTATATTTTCAGTACAATAAGATAATACCTGCTAGTTGAAAGTTTTCTTTATTCTCATTACCAGGAAGGGCGTGGTCGAGTGTTGGCTGGATTTGGAATCTGGGGTCCCTCGTTCAAATCCTTCATCCTGTCCCCTACAGTTTCGCGCTCAACTGCTCGTCTATTCTGAGTAACCAAACAGCTGGTCGCCCTCCCACAGATTACATTCAATTTGCAATATTTGTTTCTTTATTTGCAATAACCCCGAATAAGCACGGCAGTGCTAAATAAATCCATGTTTCATGTCACGATTTGATATTAAGAGGAGAAATTAAATAAATCTTGTGAGTGGCAGCAAGCCTTTTCCAAGCCAGCGACCTGCTTCTATTTGTTCTTTTTTCTTTGTAATCTAAAAAAAAAGGCTAAAATCAGGTTCCACTGGCAAGCCTTACCGAGTGCCAAGTTGAGCCTGCAGTAAGTTCTGACTTCTCCAGTAGAACTACATCTTTCATTCCACCTTTGGCCAAGTGATAAGCAATACTGGTGCCCAAGGCTCCTCCGCCGATTACAACAGCCTCGGCCTCTTCTGCAAGACGTTTATTCAGCGGTTTTTGGCTAAGATTAAAAAGTATGAATAAGTAAATATTTCTCTTTTTCTAAGAAAAACTCACTAACTGGGAACAATTAAAATACTTATGATAGTAACTATACCAATCACATTTTTTAAAGCAAGGTTCCAATAGACCATTTCCGATATATTAAAATTCTTACTTGGCTCCGAGGCTTGGGAGAATAAAACAAAAGAAATCACATCGAGGTTAAGGGATGAATAATTCATTTCTTTTGATTTATTCCCCCAAGCCTCGGAGCCATGTTAGAATTTTAATATATCGGAAATGGTCTATTTGCAAATTTTATAAAACAGAATCTCTAAACCATTGTCTCCCGCGCAAAATGTCTCGCAACATTACAGTCAAACCAAGTGAAGCGTACCCCTCAAGATAACATTAATAACTTGATTATTTGAATATTGAACCCGCTAGTCGTTTCAAGAATGCAATAATGAAATGGTTATTCGAATATTGAACTCGCTAGTCGTTTCAAGAATGCAATAATGAACTGGTTATTCGAATATTGAACTCGCTAGTCATTTCAAAAATCAACATTAAATTGATTTTTTTTAACATTAAACCCATTAGCCGTATTCTTGGAACGACTAGTGGGTTCAGTTTTACAATAATCAATTCATTAATGTAATCTTAAGGGGTACTCTTCACTTGGTTTGACTGTAATGCTATTAAAAAGGAGCTTGAATCACGTTATCGCAACGATAACGACATCACGCATATTTTGAATCAAGTTAAGTTTTCCAAGAATAAAAATGTACACTTTTCTACTATATGTGTATGGCCATAGTTAATAGAGGGGAATGGCTATGAAACCTGGCAAACATCAAAGGAGCAAACAAAGATGCCAAGATTTATGTTGGAAGGTCCACGAGCGTGCACAACCTTTTGTTTTGCGTTCATACACTATGCATGAGTTACGTAATCAAAACATTTCTATTGGTTAGTTCCTCGGTCAGTAGTAAACAACTATTGTGTTTTGTGCACGGTCAAGGCAAAAAAAGGGAACAAAAACAGTCAACAAAGAACTTTGTCGAGTTTCATAACCATTCCCCTCTATTAACTATGGTATGGCTAAAAGTATAGTGATTCGATTCCCTATAAAAATGATCTCAAAAAATGATTTTGAGTAAACAGAATAACTTTAGTATGAACATGGATAAGCGTTTATTTTGCCCATTCCCGTAATTTCAGTAGGGTGTGAAATCGAGATTGACCGCACACATGATCTATTCATCAATGGCTGCCAATTTAAAATTCTTTTGCATTCATTTCAATTTGCCCAACTAAACTCGTTAAGGCTGGTTTTCACTAGCGACGGAGTCGGAGTCGGAGTCGTAATCAGAAGCGTAGAGTGATACGATCAAGTGAAAATCAAACCGACGGAGTCGGAAGCAGATCACTGATTCCGCTTATGACTCCGTCGCTTACGATCAAGTGAAAACTGAATTGTCGGAGTCGGAAGCGGAAGCGGAAGAATAAACCAATCACAACGCTCGATTCCGGGCCTTGTGATTTGTCGGTTCTTCCGCTTCTGCTTCCGACTCCGACAGTCCAGTTTTCACTAGATCGTAAGCGACGGAGTCGTAAACGGAATCGGAAGAAATGGAAACGTTCTGATTCTTCCGACTCCGATTCCGTCGAGCTTATGACTCCGCTTACGACTCCGATTTTCGGTTTTCACTAGGTCATAAGCACTCTTATGACTCCGACTACGACTCCGACTCCGACTCCGTCGCTAGTGAAAACCAGCCTAAAATTTAGAGCGTAAAAATTCTTTTGAATTATCAATTCAAAAATATTTACAAAAGGATTTTTAATTGGCAGCCATTTATGGATAGGGTCTATGAAGTGGCTACCAGAACAACGCTTCATCTTACAGAATCGCTTCAGTAAAATAAGTCCGCTATTAGATCGATGATTTGTTTCATGATGTTTCTATTAACAGCTTCGATGTTTTATCAAAAGTCTGAAAGCACAGTCACTTAACACTAAAACTAATAACGTACCTATTTACTAGAATTATAACCGACGTGAAGTGAACGTCGGACCGTAAAAGTTTAATAGAGCTTCAAAAGGTCTCCTGTCAAGACAGAGCTTTCTTGCTATTGAAACGATGTGTAGTAAGATTGAAGGTCTAGGGCAGGTGGATAATTAATAACTTGTTCTCGTTACATTGATAGGACTGAATGACGCCACCATTACACGTCACGCAATCGTCTACGCAATCGTCCACAAGTTTTAGGATGCATCAGGATCACTGATCCAAGATCTGTCTGGATCATGGCCCGTTACTTTGATGAATTGGAATCTTGGAACACTGATCCTGACCCAGATCACCCCAAAGGAACGCGCCTTTAGATACCCTCAAATGATCGTTCTTTGGAGAACAATATCTCGAATGGCGAATCAACATTTTAAGGATCTAACAATGAGCCAGAACATATTGAAGATAAAAACGCAAACACACTATACGCGTTCAAGTCCCGGGATTTATATACACCACTGCTTTACATTAGGGATAAAGCAGCTTATTATGACACGTGATAGAGTCGTATACTTTCACCTTGAGTCGTGAGAACTTGAGAAGATGTGACCGGTCGATATAACTCTTGAACCAACGTTCATCAACTTCCTAATCTTCGAGGTAGCGCCATACACGGGAGGTTTTCCACTCCATCTCCACCGGGAGTGTAGTAAGCTCGACATCTAAGAGCTGAATAGTATGCAAATTGTACCTCCGAGAATAATTATTCAGAATTATTGAAAATTAGAGAATGTTTCTTGCCAAGCAAGTTGAAGATCAGCGATATTGACTCCCTCTGTGTTGGGAAAGTCAGATCTCTTGCAGAGGCAAACAGCGACTAACCCATTCCCGGGTCAGGTTTCGCTCTCATAGTTCCCGTTTGACCGGTTTCCGTACTTGCTACTGTTATTGAATTTTTGTATTGTCTTGTCCCCGTATTGTCACGAAATGTTTCAAGCCACTTGTTCAATCATGAATATGCAAAATTAACTTTAAACCAAAGCCGAAAAGCTTTGAATTAGTTTACTAAAACAGCGAAAACAACAAAAATAATTAACACCGGGCAAGATTGTTCAAAATGTACGATGCGTGACTTTGGAGTTCATTACCTTGTGGCCATATATTGCATTTAAAGATTACATAATCGCTATTGTTGTCGGCCGTGACAAAGAACAGAAAGGGAAAATTTTCCTTGATATTCTCGCACATATTCAAAATGAATTGTAGTTGCAATAAATGCAATGATTCGATACAGCAGACGAAAAGGATGTTGAAAACAGGGACTATGACCTATCATGAGGGTTTTCCATTTACTGAGGGCCTCTTCATATGAGCCTGGTAACCGGGCTGGCTCGGTTACCGGGACGAATTTTGTTGTCTGTTCATATGGGAAATTTCAGCCCGGTCGACCGGGATGAAATTCAAGAAACAAAACCAAAATAGTGAAACATAAACTTGTATCGTTCGCGATTGTCGTAGCTTTGTGGACTCTTGTAACTTTACTAATAAAGCTAATATGCATACTTTTGAAGTGGAAATACATAGACTCAAAAAGTATGCCATTTTGGCCGCTATGATGCGAAAGCGAAGCTATTTTGTCAAAAAAGTTTCGTCCCGGTCACCCGGGCTGGAGTGTTCATATGGAAAATTTTCATCCCGGTTACCGAGATCTCGGGGCCTCTTCATATGAGCCCGGTCAACCGGGCTGGCTCGGTTTCCGAGATCTCGCCTCGCCACTCTTTCCTTCGTTAAAATTTCGATGTGTTCATATGAGAGGCCGGGCTGGCCCGGTTACCGAGATCTCGGTTTTTGCGACCGAGATCTCGGTAACCGGGATGAAAATTTTCCCATATGAACACTCCAGCCCGGGCAGTCTCACAGTGCCTCTCTCTATGGTCCAGGTGTATAAATGAGTACCGGCGAATTTAATGCCGGGGGTAACCCTGCGATGGATTAGCATCCCATCTAGGGGGGAGTAGAAATACTCCTAGTCACTTCATGCTACTGAAATCGGGATAACCTCCGGCCTGATGAGCCACTTGGCTCGTATGCAGACTTTACTCTTTATGCAACTTTATAAATGGCCCAGTAACATCTGTTTACTTTTTCAGCAGGAGATCATGACCTCAGATACTAGTCAAATCTTCCTTCTCTTGCTGGTCATCGCGAATTTTTCAGTCTTAATTGTCCACTGTTCACTGTCGCTTACTTCCCGTGCAATCTGCGTTCACCAGCATACAGTCTTGCGTCGACAAGCTTAGTAACCATGGAGATGAATGCGTCCTCCCAAGAGGCCGTTACTATGTCCTGGAGGACAAGCTGGAATTTCTTGACCAGCCTGAGGAGTGGCTTTATGGCCAAGGTACGAGAGCATTATTCTTAATGAACACCTGATGGTCGAAAGGTGATGAGGTATGCGTTTAACGTCACTGACTGCAGCCACTTGATTTTTCAAAAGCTGACTTTCTTCGGTGCCACGATGTGGGAATGGACATTGGATATTACCAACTTCATAAATAACTTAACATTTCACTCCATTAAGTACCCTCCATACTCAAGGAGAATTCTACGTGACACTGCGCCTGCTCTGTGGACCAAGGTGAACGCTAATATGAACAAGAATGGTCTCAATACGCTGACATTTTTCAACAACACCTTCTACGGTACAGATGGAGTCGGCTTGAAGTTTAGCGGATTGAACGTGACTCTGGACAACAGTTTACTTGAGTACA
>OZ026597.1:24169578-24178578 GCA_964020085.1 Micromussa lordhowensis | reverse complement strand
ATGACGGCAGCGAACATGGTTTACGAACATGGTTTACGCAACTGGGAGGTTTGGCACGATACATTGTCAAGAGCTAGCACACGTTTACCGGCTGTAGCTGGGAGCCTATTCATGTGGCTCCAGTCCAATACCGAGAATAGGAAAATGGTCTTTATTATATGGCTAGCTCCGTAAGCAGTAAGATGAACCAAGGAAAGATGTCAGATGAACGCCTGGCCAATAACCCATATTTATTACATGGCTAGGTCCGCGAGCGGGCAAGATGAATCAAATCCTGCGCTGTGATTGGCTACCCGAGCGGGCAAGATGGAGCCATCTTGCCCGCTCGGGACTACCCGCCTTGTCCCGCAAGAAACATTTCCCCGAAAGCCATATAATAAATCCTTTATTGACCAAGCTTGTTCGGTCAAGATGACTTGATATTGGCCTCGTTCTTTTTTTTGCGTGTTTATGAACCTTGACTCCGTCTCGGTCCATAAACACGCAAAAAAGAACTCGGCCAATATCCAGCCATCTTGACTTCACACTTGGTCAATAACCCATACATATTGCGGGTTTCCAATTAACAAATAAAGAAGCCTAAGCCGTGTATTACACTGTGATAAAACACGACGGGCATTTGAGAACACAAGGGAAATGTAGAAAACACTCGCCTGCGGCTCGTGTTTTCTACATTTCCCTTGTGTTTTCAAATGCCCGTCGTGTTTTATCACAGTGTAATATACGGATTAGGCTTCTTCATTTGCTTTATGATATAGATTTTACGCGCGCAAAACAATAAAACACGCTTTTTCTATGTTTTATACTCTGATAAAACATGGGTTTTTGACCAATCAGAGCGCGCGCATGGTCCTATCTGTGTTATAATTCTTTTTATTAAAAACTGGATCATTGGATAATGCAATTCGAGAGTTTTCATTGGCTTAGCCATCATGGTATATGAGCTATCATACCATGATCTACAAAGATGGCGAGCGTATGCGTGATTTTTTGGGCCTTTTTGGTTTTATTGTAGCCTAGTTTTCTATTTTTGGGAAGCGTTTTTAATAAGACAATTATTCCACTCGCGCTTGTTGGATATGAGATGATTATAGCCAACTCGGCGCTACGCGCCTCGTTGGCTATCTATCATCTCATATCCAACGCGCGCTCATGGAATAATTGTTAAATATGGAATCGAGGGATATTTGGCGCATGACCAAGTACATTCAAAATAAGGACGCTGAGTTACACAATAAGGGGCAGTGTTACCTCAGTAGAGTAAATCTGATTAGAGATCAACGATAAATTTCGTTTAATCATAAACCAGGTAGAACACCAACCTGATTATCTGTTTAGTGACTTTTCGTTTTGCTCATGAATTACCATGAAGGAGAGACGACTTTTTTTTACCGGCTATTCAGACAACAATATAATATACTTCTTTCTTTACAGAATGACGGAAGTCATATACAAACCCAAATTCGTTATCAGACGTGTGCGTTGTTGGAGCAGAACTGGGTGCATTCTAGTCCCAAATATGGACTGAGGTTTGACGGACAGCCACCAAAGGTTGGATACAGGGGAACAATGCAAAGTAACGCGGCGTGGTGTGAAAATTTTGTGGCATGATGGTCAAAAGAGACGACGGTACTACGTAACTTAGTGTTTGACAAAAGCAAAAGAAGAGTGAATATCAAGGCAACAATGGTTTTCTGTGTGTTTTACGATATGTGCGCTCAAATCCTGTGCCGATCAACAATTTTACCGTGCATGGTCACGTTCAGTGGAAGCCAGTGGTATAGTGCTGCCTTTCTGATTATTATGATACCATTCCTAAACCTGGTTATGAACTAAGTGGTTTTTATCATACTAAAGTTCTAACAGCTTTCTCCTCTTCAAAAGATCGTTGGAACTAGGGAAGTTGATTAATTTGTAGGTAATTTTTTCTGAGTGTAACTGTTTTAAAACGTACTTTAAGAAATCATGTCTGACACGGAGATAAGTGAAATCAGAAAGTGGTTCGATGAAAATTTGGTGGTGGTAAATTAGTTGTAATATTCAGTTTTAAACAAACTGTGGTGGTGGATTCGGTTGTCTTCTTTTTCTATTGAAGAAAAAGAATTTGTACAAGGTAGATCAGAATTTTTAATAGTCTTTATTATCATATTATTCCTTGTTAACGATGCATAGTGATGCCGTAAATCTTGTATTTCATGCAAATACTTTTATAGGTATATTCACCTCATCGAACCTCAGATATTGCAGATATTTCCCCTCCTCTGGTCTTCTTTGCTTTTTCTCGAGTATTTTCTGAAAAGTCAAATTAAGTTTTATACCATTACTTTCTTCACAAGGAAATTATAATACGAGTTCCGCCTGATGAGAAATAAACCTGATTGCAGGTTAATAATTGTGTAGTCGAATAGCTATGGTGGCCTCGTCGAGTAGCATCAATAAACTCAGTGAAAATGTCACTGTAAAGTCAAAAGTTCCTTCAAGACGAAAGTAGACCATAGTGGAGATTAGATAGATATCAGCGTATTACTTCCCTATGCTGATCATGTTCTCGCCTGCAGCCTTTCCCTCGAGTTTTTGAACGGCCTTATCCTTGAAAGAATTGTCCGGCCATGAGATAGGTATGGAGTTTCCAAACACGCTCAAAGCGGATTCGCTATCGTCGGGTTATTCTTGATCGGAAGAAGAATAACTAAACACAAGCTGACGAACATTACCGGCAGCGATACTGAATTCCACTTCAGAATCGCTCGGACTCGATGGAACATCACGGAGTTCTCCGTTACTCTTCTCGTTGACCATTTTCGAATTTTTAGCAGTGTCATTCAATTTTCCCTCAGGCGTCTTTTTCAACGACGTTTCACCAAAATTGCGAGAAACGTTAACGGTGTGAAGATAGTTTAACGCTATTATTGGAGATAATTCATGCGGAGACTTTTTCTCTGAAGCAGTTTTCTCCATTTCTCTGATGTGCTGCAAAGTCCACCAAAGCTTTTCATCGCGGTTTCGAAAATTATGAATCGATGTTCCAATGGGCGGAATGACGCTGTAAAGGCTGACCCTTGATTTCATCCCTTGTTGAATAGATGGCAGCATTCTGCTGACATTTGGTGGCAATAGTCCTGACAACTGTTAAGCAAGGTATAGGGCAATAATACAAAAATCTCGCCGAAAAAAGAGACAGAATTTACATAATTCTCATTACCTTTGTATTCTGTCCAACTGACGAAAATTAGAAACCACATAAGTTGTCACAAACGCTTTGGCTTTGCCGATTACCATGAAAAAAAGTACCATAAAGGTAGCAAAAAAATAATCATTGTCGTTGAATGCTCGATAAAAAATTGTTCTTTTTATTAAATACTCGACAAATGTTTTTTTTTATGGCAAAAGACGAACTACGCGCAGTCAGTGTGGGCGAGAAAAAGTAACTGGGTCCCTGGGGACAAAGTTTCTCCCCGGCTGGTCGCGCGAAAATTGGGACGAGAGCAACAAGTCGACGTAGTACAAAGTACAGGGGTGGTGGACCAGACAACACACTGAAGCTACTATTATACATGGGTTTACGATTCGATGATGATTTTTCATTACTAAGGTCGTCATAAAATGCTCGAATCCCCTCCCCCTTGTAAAAGTAGGTCGGTCGGTCGTGTATAAAAAACGTTGACCGAGGGGTCTGAGTCCAAGATGATGCTATTTGAAGAAATATTAATTTTGTTTCTCAGTTATAAATTAAATATTTTAATAAAAAGTCCAAATAGTTTTTTTATCATGGGCTCCTGTCATGGGTGACGACTTGTTCAAGTAGTGCGATGTTGTATAATAAACCTTTTAAGTATACAATGCTGAGAGATGAATGGGACGTCCACAGACATTTCCAGGCTAATAACTAGCGTATAACAAGATTTCTATTTAAAATGAAGCCAATAAGTCTTGACCAAAAGCAAAACTTTGTTTGTCAGACAGTGTACCAAGATTTTTTCCTTTTTTAATTTCCAAAAAATATATGGGTTTAGTAAGGGGATGAGAAACTAAACATTTTATGGGAATTACCTACTACTTTGTTGAGTTTTAGATTATATCAGTCTACATAAACCTGGAGGATGAAAAATGCAAACAGAACCCCACTGAAGTGTAACAAAACTACAGTCAAAATGATTAGCTAACTGCTCATCTGATCAAGAATGTTAAACAAAAAATAAAAATTGGGAACAAAAACAGAATTTGAGTGTGAGAGGCCAATAATACCGAAGTTTCTATACATCCATCTCTAACTAAAGCAGATGTTATTTTCATAACACAAACTGGGTCTAAGAGGTTAGGTTACATGGAATCCTGACTTACCATCAACTTGTCATTTGTGCACAACTTTCGTTCTACCTGAAAAAAAGGGTCGTGGGTTTGTCATGTTATATGCCCAGGAAGATCAAACAATACCATCAATGTTTGACTGTGGCTTGCATTTAGTAAAACAAGCACTCCATTTATGGTGCTAGGAATACTTTTTATCATGTATCACAGGTCCTTTCATACATATATCTATTTTGGCTACATCTTGTACAAAGTTTGGCTGGACTTTAATTACCATTTTTTGCAATTTGCACACAAAAATAATATGACGACTTAAAATCTGTGGCCATACATGAAGTAATAGCAATGCATAGCAATGTATCACTGGGTGATATTTTAAAGCAGTTGTTTGTTTCATGTTTTTTGTTACTCTGAAGAGGTTATTAAAGATGAACAGCATGTATGTGTGACTTTTGTTTTTTTAACATGTTTCTCAGTAAGTATGGTATGAAAGCACAGCCAGTCATTTTGGTGCTCGGTCATGATATCCAATCATAATGTAAAATAAGTTGGACAATATCAAAATTTGGTCAACCAATGTCTGACAACTGACTGATGTTTCCAGCACTGAATATGATGAAAAGCCTCTGTTCCCTCAGTTTCTATAGACTTTTTGAACCTTATCAATCTATAGTAATGTTATAGCTAACTAGCAGCTAAAGGAAACTTCAAAATCTCAGTGTAGCAATTGCTGGTTTTAACCATCATGCCATCAGAAATAAACACTAACTATTCAGTAAATAAATCTAGAATCTGGGATATGATACATGATTAACATTAAACAACCTAGCCAAGATTACAATCTGTGAGGTTTTCCAAATGCCTTTCATGTATGGAGAAATGCTTTGATCCAAGTTTATCAAGCTTTGTATGGAGACACGTTGATGTTCCTTTGAATGGCACCAATATGACAGCCATAAAGTAACAGAAACATCCATCACAGAGTATTACCACTAAAATAAGAAGTTATTGTATAGCACATCAAAATTGTTACCTCATATAATGTGAGAACTTTTTAGTGTTTTTGTTTGTCTTTTAATTTTAAACTACTTACAATACACGTTACGCTACATCATTTGATACAAAAAATAGTTTGATTTCATAATACACCCACACACACACACACCTACATATACACAATACAACATGCAACTGACTCTTATGTTTTTCAGATCTAAATAGCAGAGGTGATATAAAACCTAGCAGTATCTTGGTGTATAAGTTATAAGTCAAATTTGCCCAATTGCGCTGTATGAAACAACAACTTATTTTTTGACTTTGTAATAACTTATTCAAGATTTTGATCTTCCTTAATCTAGACATTTTCCTGCAATGACAAGAATACAAAATAATATTGTTTAGCGACTAGTAAAACATGATTGAAAAATAACTCGTCTTCACAATTTGGCATTCCAAGCATAATTTCTTTGTTGTTGAGGTTATTTATATTTACTTTTAAAGTGCTTTTTAGTTAGCAAAACCTAGAATGTAAGTCATCTTCTGGCTTACATGTATGAGACAGCCTTCTTGGGCCACTTGGAAAGTCAAACATGTGCTATTGTAAAACAAAAAACCCTGTCCAGCTACAACTTTGTAAAGCATCAAGTTATTAGAGGGTCTTGTGTCTGATGAAACCCAAAACCTCTGAAATTAGCATAGCCAAGTGGCAAACTGTTTGCAAATGATTTACTATATATTGCAGGTGATTTCTGTTGAACAACAGAAGTCCCTTACATCATTTACAGCTTTTATACCATACATTGATTTTACTGTTATTTTAAGTTTATATTTTAGCCACTGAGGTTTTCTAGGCTAGACAACTACATGTAGACTGCTCTCAAGGAAAGCTACACAAGCCCTGTATTGGCAAGTGTTCTTTTAAAGCACATTAAGTTTTGGATTTACTCTGATTGACTACTCCGAGAGTTAGTGTCATCTGAACAGTTGCTTAGTAACTTCGAGACAAACACTGAAGGACTATTCCAGTCTTGGAGACCAGTTCACTACCAATTCTCCTAATATCAATTTATTAACTCGAAACTCGATTCTCGATCCTCGAAAACTTTGAGGATCGAGGCTCGAGTCGAGTTTCGAGACGTTCAAGGGCTTTCGAGAATTTATCGAGACCGTTGTATCCTATCAGCCATCAGTGTGCAGTGGCTGGCGGTCAACATTTTCTTGTTTTTCCACTGTTTCAAGAAGATTTGGAAATATTACTACACAATTCAATTCCCAAGAATGCTAAAGAAAGGAAATAACCCGTCATGGGACTTTGAGCTTCAGGAAACAGGTACAAGTTTTAAACAACAATCAAATCCTCATGATTTTGCTGAAACGTGAAGATAGATGTATAATAGAAAATTGCTAATTTAAAGAATTTAAGTTAGAATATTATACTAAAATAATTAGATTATTCACTATCGATTTCTACGAGGTGATAACTGATGAGCCCAAACTCAAGTATCACTTCATAGAAATCTTGAGCTAGTTCATTGGGTTCATTTTGCAGAAATTTGGAAATGTTTAGGACTCACTGATAAACACAGGATGTCTGCTCAAAGTGGTTTCTACTCAATACATGTTTCACTGTATTTAAAAATGGTTTATACTATCAAATTGGCTACCCTAAAGATACAAAACATCTTAGATGTTTGGTCTACTGGAAAACAATAACGAAGAGTATTATTTGTCTGCTTCAAAGTTCCTTGCTTTCATCGGGGTATGTTTTCTTGTAATTTGTCCCGTCTCCCGGTAAAGGTGAGCTTACAGTGGGCCAAATCCAAGCCAAGTACCACTTGTTTCCAAATACCTCAAGAAAGTTCTGTTTCCAGCCAAGGTCGTACTCTCTCTTTTTCTTCTTCCGCTCGTACGACGTCTGACCGCGAAAAATGATGCCAATTTGGAAAAACAACATTGTACTGAAAAGCATGAACGAGAAGATAGCAAGACCACTCATCAAGGAGATGAAGAATCCATAAACAGTCGTGTAACCCAACAACCACATAACGATGGGTGTAAACAAGGTCAGCAAAGTCCAAAAGCCGAACTCACCGATTTCCTCTGTAACGAATTCGTGATGAAAAACATTGGCATACACAGCTCCTAGCCAGAGATACACTGCCAATAACATGTAGTAACGGTAGTTACTGAAGCCAACACATTTCCCAGCGAAGATACAGTGATGATCCCGTTTCAAAACACACTCGTTGCACACCTGACAGTGATGGGCTCTCGGAGGGGCGTTAAGTTGACAGTAAGGGCAATAAGACCAGCCAGGCTTCAGGACAGATGGCATTCCCATGTTCCTTCCTGTTGTGTCTGTCGTGATCAGCATGTAAAAGTTGGCGAACACGTTCAGCCACAAGAAGAATCCACAGAACACGTGTATACAGTACCATGCGGAAAATGGCGCATGGTAAATCGGCAGTACAACAAAGAGTTCGAAGATTGCTATAACCCACAGCATTACGATCATAAAAACAAATGCTACGTAATCTGAAGGTTTTCGAGGGACAAATCCCTGGAACCATTCACTTTTCTTCTCCATATCGCGTTAAAAACGGGACGTTTTCCAACTTATAACAAACGTTCAGCTCATCAACTGTGTAACCGCTCAAGGATGTCTCCTTGGAAGGACTGGGAAGAGGGTGGGGTCGGTGCCTTCAGGTCGATGTAAATACCTCATCAGCGCTTCCAAAACAAACTTTTTAACTTAATTTTCTTTAACTCTTAGCTTGCGTATAAAACAGTTGTTTTCCCCAATTGTATTATTGCAGAATCTTTTCAATTGTAAGAACATAGAACACACCCAAAGGACCAGTTACGGAAACAGAACCCAGGGTGTACCAACAACCTGACGTACTATCACGAGTCTGTTATTTTGACGTTGGGGCGTTACACGGTCAGAAGCAAACAGGTGAATAGTGTATGAACCAAAACCATCTTTGAACTAATTCGCTCTGATAAACCACACTTATAAATAGACCCATCTAGGAATTGTGTGATGTGCCAATTTATGCTTGTGATAGCATGAATAAGAATGACCGTTTTTATACTTAAGACGCATCATCCGTCTGGACGATGGGCACAAGACGCATTGTACGTCTAGGCGAACTATCCTTCGAAATGCGTCTTGAACGACGCACTAAGAGATAGACGGACGATGCGTCTTGTGCCCGTCTTGACACTACAGACGCATATAAAACCAGACGAACTACAAATGTTTGCCCAAGTTCGTCCAGACGGATAATGGGTCTTAAGTGTAAAAACGGCGAGGGCGCATTATCCTCTTGTATAAAAACGGCCATCAAGTTTTTGTGAGAAATCTGGAAATTTCTTTACACGTAAAACTAAGTGAAAATGTTGAAATTTCCATGGAGCACCTTATCACGAGGACTTGAAAAATTCCAATCTGTGGACACTCAGTGTGTTCAATGTGTTTTAACAGCGCAAGAAGAACGGCTTTAATTTTGGCCGTTCTTATATTTAAGACGCATTATCCGTCTGGACGAACTTGGGCAAACATTTGCAGTTCGTCTAGTTATGCGTCTCTGGTATAAAGACGGGCACAAGACGCATTCTCCGTCTAGACGAACTCTCTCTCTTAGACGCATTTCGAAGGATAGTTCGTCTAGACGTATAATGCGTCTTGTG
>OZ026597.1:24152078-24164578 GCA_964020085.1 Micromussa lordhowensis | reverse complement strand
TGACAGTGCTTACACGTACAAGCAAAATTTGAAAGCGGTCACTGCTCAGAAATGTCCATGGCCACCTGTCCTCAAGAAGATACGATTCGGAGATATGCGAGTGCAAGCTTGCTTCATATGTCGAATAATACAGAACGGTGCACATTTGATTTTCAAAATGATACAAAATGTACATCGATACATCGACGCTACATGTATACGTAATGGCAGCAGAAGTTGGAAGCAACTACCACAACTATTTCATTTCAATTTTCTTTAAAAAAGCACTTTTAGCCCATAATATAGCTTGAGTTTTGAATCTGTTAAATATAAAATTGTACGATGGCATTTTCAAAAACCACACCGTCCTCTTCATAATTAAATACAGCAAGTAGCTCTGTGTTCATAGCGGGATCTCCACACATCAGTCCCATAAGGTTTGTCAGAGTCATATCAATCTTTATGAGCTACTGTGAGGTGAGCTGATCACTCCCTGCACTGGAACAGATTTTTGATCTTGATGTTAGCCATCACCGGCAACAATTTGCAGCAGTCATCATCTGGTCCAATCCTAAATCAAAAGATCTTATTTGATTTCTTTGTTGTAAGACCATTTTTCCCTGAGGATGTCTTGTTGTTAAACAAATCCCGAATGAGAGCAGACTTCTCATTTTCCAGCTGAGCAATTTTGCTGCCCTTGTCAGAAACCTCCTGAAAAACATCAGCCAGAGAAAAATAATTTAGTACTTGCCGAAGATTAAGTATTACCTTTATGTCTGTATTTGTGGGATACTTTTTAAGCGAAATAAAGATACCTTCTCTACTGATTAAATGCCAAGATGTAACCTATATTGGGAAATTATATAATAATTATCATTAACATCTCTACCTTTCTAAGAAGTTCTATTTCCTCTTTTAGCCTTCTTCGTTCATCATTAACTTCTGTTTTATTATTTGCGGACTCCTACAAAGTCAAGGAGAAATTATTCACTGATAAAAAAAAACACTAAAAATATTTTAAAATCAATTGTAGACTACCTTGCAACTCAGGTAAAGCAGTCTTATGCATATTTCACAGTCATAACACTCTTGGAAAGCACAGGGTTGTACACCTAGTTCACCTGAGGCATTTTTGTCAGTCATGAAAAGAAAGGAAAGTACTCTGTATATTGAACATGTACATACCATTTCTGGAGATTTTCCTTCGATTATCTTTCCTAAACAGCCATTGATGCTTTGAATATATTGTCTATGTTCCTTAAACGACCCTTCATCCAAACCAAGTTCTTTTCTTCTTGTTTTGTGCAGCAGTAGCTCATACTGAAACTAAAACAGGACAGCATGGAAATGTAAGGAACAGTTATGTATTAAACAACCAAATTACCTTACAACACTCCTTGTTCAGTACACGACTGTGCACAGAACATATGCAGCTTATCCTAGTTGTCAAGAATGACAGGTACGCAACTAGGTAGGCAGTATGCGCACAGTGCTAAATCATGCAGAATTTTTTAATGTGATTTCAGTTACCTGTTCAAGAGAGAACTGATCTTCATTTTGAAGATGCAACTTCTCTTCTTGAATAGCTGTGATTCGTTTGAAATACCATTTTCTTGCTTTTTCAATAACCTGGAGGCCACTCTGTAGGAGACTGTGCTCTTCATCCAACTCTTGTAACCGTGCATCCTGCGAGGGAAGGGATGAGATTGCTTAGTTTTTTACTTTTAACCCTGCACTCTTGGAGTCAAACCATGAGTTCATGGACATGTAATGTATCTCAGTAGCATTAGAGTGTTAAATGAAACTCAAGTGTAACAGTTCAAATGACGGTTATGACGCAGTGATTTATGCAGGCTGGTTTGGGAACAAGAGCATCATGTTTGAGATACTGGCCAACACATAACTTGTTTGAAAGTCTTTTACGTACATTCCATGTTTTAATCCTTCAAGTGATTTTCCTAAAATCCAACACATAATCCTCTTGAGACTATTTTGCTTGCTAAAAGCATCTTTGTTGCTGTGTTGGGGATCATTTACTCTAAAAGCTTTTAAAAATCTTTAATGGGATATCGCAATTCTTTATAAATGCAGCGCAAACAAGTCAATTTTCTCCTTAATAAGTTGCAACATATTACAAACTTAACATGTCTTTATAATTACATTATAAAACCTAAGAAAATTACCAAGGAAACTACATTTTAATCCTACCAATACAATTAGTGCGGAATTGCATTTTTTTAAATATAAGTTACATGTAGTAAAAACTATCCTGGTCTATAATAAGGGCTAGCATACTTCTTCGCACTAAGGAAATCTATGAATAATATTATACACGTACAAGCCTGCAGTATTGAACTCTTAAGAGAGAACTTTTCTTTTTTTCCATTTTTGTGTGGTATTTGGCAATTGTTGTTTATAATGTACAAATATACATGCACACTCCACTAAACCGCAGTTTCTAGTTCACAAATATATTACAGCTGTATCAAAGAACATCCTCCTTGTTATTATTGAAAGTCTTGCTGTGGTTTTTAATGACAAGTCATGTTTGTTTACTTTCTTTAAATTTTGTCAGACGAGAAGAGCATCCAATATTTTTATATCTGATACACCTACATCAGCATTTGGTGCCAATATATAACACATAAGAACTAACAGACTAATATTCATACCTTATCAAATTTGTTAGATTCAGAAGGAGCTGGGTAGTGCCTTGCATGTCCATTAACATTTGTCTGCACAACAGGGCTGACTTCGTTACCAACAAAGTAGACTTTTGTAGTGGAGTTTGACCTTACTATTGGACTTCCATTCCCAGAAGTGGGACCTGAAATCATCATCAGAAGGCATGAGAACAGAAATCAATAAGACCTCTAAGAGTATATTTTAATCCAGAGCCCTAATATACCAATGTGAAGTATGTGATTCAAGATCTAGATTCTGAAAGATTGTAGACTTTGTGGCTAAGTACCTGTAGTGATAAACTATTTAAAACATTGCACAAATGTGGAAACAATATTTTTGAAAAATGAGAATAACACTCAGAACCAAAGAGCCTGAAATGGTACATGGGGCATACAGGCTGGTTCCACCTTCTCGCAGGGTTGAAATTATTGTTAGTAATTCTTCTCGAAGTAGTATTGATCATGTGTACAGTCATTATGCCTGCTAAAAGAATTTTCCACTTTTAAGAGTCCACATGGCTATCTGACCCAATTACTGGTACTGCAATTTGGAAATATCCATTATTTTTTTTAAAGGTACCACCACTCTTAGTACTGTTAGACTAGAAACACCACAGATCAGAAACAGGAAGTTCTAGCTAGCTTGCCAGGAGAGGCTTGAATTCCACAAAGCAATATATTTAATTCCACAATAAATATATTCTTCAGACAACTTTAGCAGATCAGATACTAGGTCCTTAGCAGGGAAGTGCAAATAATAAATGCAGTAGCGCCCTAGATGAATCATTTGATAACATCATAGATGACACAAATTGATAAATTAAGCTATGTCGCAAGTTTACAATATTCCTCAAAGCATCTGTTTTTTTTACTTTTTTCACATCTACTAGTATTTTTGGTTCATTATTTTCCATTTTAACTTTATCTGGGTAGTATTTTTCAGATTTTGCCTGATTTGAAGCTAAAATGACACACCATTGCATGACACATCTCGCTTAACACATCCTCATTCAGTCATGACCACTTGACCATCCCTGTAATTATACCAGCTGGTGCAAATGGATTATGTTTATAACATTCTAGAAAGAACTCAGTTTACTCCTAAAGGATAATCTGCCGCCATTCAAACATTTGAAAGATGAAATTCAACCACAATAATTACTGATCTGATAAGTCTAAAGAGTGTTTTGACATACTGTTTAGCCATAACACAAGACTACATGCAGTTAGACCAGCTGGTACAATTGTGTCTTTGAATCATGATCCTTATTGTTTTTGATTAAGGTTTACGGCACCACACGTTCGGTTTTCATTTGAAGATTGTGGATTATAATTTTTAATTCCTTTCAGCATTAATCTGACGCCAAAGGATTAGTAAGTGTCACTAAGCATTTTCGTTGCAAAGAAAAAAATTGTTATGGTGTGGCTGTTTTACTTTGAAGATTCTACATGTACATGTACCTAAACCCTAAAACCTGGAATAAAACTTTTAACACATTTTAAGTTGATCTGATGCCGAGAGATAATTAGCAGTTCTTCGAGATCAGAGAGGCATTCCTTTCTTTTTCGATGCAAATATTCAGCCGAGTGGTCGAGATCAACCGTACAAACAAACATCTCGTAACTTGATTGAACGTACAGTCTGAATCAAGTAACATTTCAACATGTGTGACAGACAAGACTGCGTAGATAAACTTATGCTTAACCACCCGGTACGCTTATAATCCGCGTGTGTTTATAGTACGACACCTTTAAGCTCTGAAATTTTAAGTGCGTTTATAAAAAAACCGCCTGAAAACAACAAATTGCACTCGTTTATTACAGCTTAAATTTAATTAGAAAAATGCTAACCACAAAGGAAAGTGCGTTGGTTATTTTTAGTTTCAAGCCCAAGTTCCCATGAATATCGTTTTCCCTTCACCGCAAGGACAATAACAAAAGAAACACTCACTCGCACTTCCGGAGCTCGGGCTGTTATTCCCGCCTGTTGAGCTGTTTGGTATCGTATTAAAACTCTGCGAGCGTCGCTTTCCTTGACTCTCATCCTTCCAATCCCGTAATTTTTTAATTATCTGAACTTTATTTCTCCTTTCACCACCTGCAAACGAGTCCTCGCTGGAGTCGGAAGTCCAATCTTTTGAGGATGTGTCCAGCTGCGGTAGTGAGTTCGACCGTTTGCTTGAGTGATCAAGGTCGTTTGCTGTTCCGTTGACTCCATTTGTTTGAGCGCGTGGCTGTGTTTTCAGGGCCAGTTTCATACCCGTGCACAGCCTTTCGAAGCTAAGAAGGCCATTCTTTGGTGTAACTTTACGCAAATTTTCAATCACTCCCTCGCTGAGACCATTCGAACCATGTGTGGTTTTCCACCGTGACTCTATGTCCGTGAGTCTTACGAAACCAGTTCCTTTCTCATCGAGAATGTCGAACAACGTTTTTAAGTAGCGAAGAAATTCCCTCGGTAAGTCCTGTGTGATATCCACAGGTTTCGCAATAATTGTAGGAGATCCCTCACAGCTATTTTGCTTCGAGAAGAGAAAAACGTGTCTCCCAATCTGTCTCGTATCCATTGGTGAGGCGGACATCTTTACCGGGTGAAAAATTCATAACACTGTCCACGCGCGATCGAGGCCAAGGCTTTTGAGGTTTCAAGGGAACAATAGCACGCTTGTTAGTGGCTAATTTTAGTAAATTACCCGATCTGAAAACAAACAATGGCTGTGGGTTTCTTTGAAAATTGAGATAAAGGATGTTTTTCGAGTTAAATAGGAATCACGTAGTGTTTTGAAAGCAGTTGATACAATGAAGTGTAAAACGACATCTAAAGACATTTTTCGCGGTAATATAGGTCCGTCTCCCGTGCTAAAATAAGGTTGTTCAAAAAGCGAGAGCTATTTGTGTCGTTTCTGACACGAAATGTCTCTCATTTCGCGCTTTCATGTTCGGTACGTGAAGTTATGACACTTTTCCATTTGAACAGATAATTACAAGTCCGAAAGGCTATGTCAACAGAATAACAATAAAATACTAATTTAAAACGAACTAACAGCTTCGAAAAGAATTCGAAACCATTGGATTGCTCGGATATAAAATCGAGTAGGAGTGAATCCCACTCATTTTGCGCCTTTTGCTAGAGTCTGCCACCTTACGAATACCGCAATTGAAGTTAATTACTTACTTTTAATTTTTGCGAGTTCTACATTTAACAAGCTTTCTACTGGCGTAGTTTTTCGAGGCAGTCGTTTTACGAACTTTTTCCTGGATGACAGCAAAAAGAAAAGGAGGTCCACAACACAATTTGACCTCAAGTATGTCTTTGAAACAAATCGCATTTTACATGATTTCAAAATCCCAAAACTTCGACTAAATTAATAGTATTAAAAAAGCATTTGGAACATTCAAAGTTTGTTTTTTAAGGAAACAATTTCTGTTAAGATTCTCTGTAATATTTTTTCTCTGGTATGTTTTGTCCTTCCTGTTTTCGATCCGGATATGAGAGGTTTCTTGTTTTGAAATGGTTAAATGCTGACTCCGTACGTATGAAAGAGAGATGTATGGTGACGTGCAGACTCATTGGCAATGGCTAAAGATCGGTATTTCCTGTCTTCAAAAAACCTTGGGATATCGTGTAACCGCAAACAGGACATCATATTGTTTGACTTAGATGACTGAACTTTGTTGTGTTTCTCTACCTTGTGTTCGCAGATTCAATGGTGAGGAATGCAGTTACACAACAATAGAAACCCACCAATGCAGATATGGTTCACCAGTAATGATTCAAAAGTTTTTACGGTCGAGACTTGCGAACGGATACTTCATGTTTCCGTGATTTAAAACGCTACTATTAGTAATCTGATTAGACCTACACTCAATCGTAAGCCAGTCTTATTCTTCTAATTCTCTAATGATCTTTTTTCTCTAGTTTTTACAGACTCCATTTTAAGAATCGTATGTCAAAAGACCCGCGCCGACCGAATAGTAAGGACCAAGTGAAAGTGCTCGATCCATCAAATTGCAAAATCAATAGATGATATCGACTGGGGACAAGATACAGCCAAATCGTACCCAGTCTATACATGTATTACAGGAGCGTTCGTTGGGAGGAGGATAAATAACAGCACTCCAAAAACGGCTGGAAATCGAGCCTAGAGCAAGTCAGACTGCGCCAGTTGGGTCAGTCGTCTTAACATATCTGAGAGCTCGGCGAGCGAAAAATGCTACATTGCAAAAAGGACAATAATTTTGTTCCTCATCTGTACTCCAAACCGTGACACACAGGGTTCTTACAGGACAATGCTGCGGATAGGATATTGTGACCAAAGATGTCTTTTTCAGCAAAAAGACAAAAGGTAGAGCTATGTAGGACCCATGTGGAGCAACACGAAATCACTGCATTGCATTTCTCACTTTGTTCACAACGGCCTCATTCTGCTACGGAACTTGATGAGTTTTTCCTCCAAAAGTGAAAACCATGGTAAATCAATAAAAATTAGGAAGAAGTTTTTTCCTACGAGGAATGTTTCCTCCTCGTGATCCTAAATGACTATAAGAACATCAAGTCCGCAATTTCCGGTTTATTTTAATTTGGACCACCAAGTAGTTACCTTGCATTATGAGGTCATAAGTATATACAACTTTTATCCGGCGTCACTTATATGATAAAAAATAAATATAAAATATCTCTCCTTTTTTGGCATGTGGGATTTGTCCGTAGCCGCCTCATGTGTTCATTTCCGCGTCACATGTCAGTTCTCCTTGACTTCTATCCAAAGTACCAAACCCGCAAACATAGATGCTTTGGGTCTGTCGTAGTTCACGTGCTCGTCACGTGGAAATGGTCGACCATCCATCCATAGTCTGGGACTAGTAGCGGGTATCACGTGTTTTCAGTGTTTTTGTCTTTTCCAAAACCGTTTAACGTCGTCATGACCTGAGCGGCTAACGACTATAACTCTCTTTGATGAGTTGGCCCACATTAGAACACCAAGATCCTACCAAATAAAAACAGATATGTGATATAGAACATTTGAAGCTAGTTTCAGTTAAGTCTGCTGAGTGAAATATAGGACTGAAGTGATGGAAGAAGCATACAAAAATCTTGTGGTTTAAATAAGTTCTCGGCAATTTCCCACATTGTACCACTACCATCGATCGTAATGAAAACACTTCCTCTCTTAGGCTTTGCCAGACCTCAAGGAACATGGGAAAAAACCGTTATCAAGTAGAGCAAACCCAAGTTTTTCCCCATGCAAAGAATCGTAGACAACTTGAAAACAAAAGCGATGGATTTTATTTCGCCCTAGTTGAGTAGAGAAAACAGTTGAAAAAAACGTTCAGTTCTAGCATGTTCTAGAGTTCTTGAAGCCTCTACCCAGACATTTTTTGGCTCGTCACGAAAGTTTGCATGCGCGTGACGCGCCTAAAAAGCGCCTGGGTATGCGAGGCTTGGAGAGGCAAAAAACGACACTTGTACGCAGACTTTACGACCGCCGCACAGCTCTCGGACCGTGGGCATGAGAGGTACTGTTATTGGTTCATTAATTAATATACAGTTGATAAAAAAGAAAAAGAAAACAAAATTACCTCGGCATACTTCTTTAATGTTTCGAAATCTGCTTGCGAGAGGAACTGATTATATAGAACACCTAAGGAATAATACCAGTGCAATCCATTAGAACTCCTCGCCGGTTTATTCAGTGTTCAGTCTTGTGTAAGACATTTTTTCTCTCACTGCCTCTTTTAACCCATCCCATTCCATCCGGGGTGGGGGTGGGGGAGTAAACACACTCCTGGTAGCTTTACTTCATTTTCATAAAGCGAAACAAGTTAAGAAACATTATCCAGTGCAGGTTTTTTTCATAAATAGCACTTGCTTGTCATTCGCCCACCGAGTAGTCAACCAGAAAGGTCTGAAAATTTCAACCCTTTCCAGCGGCTGCAGATATCTATATACTGTAGTTGTGTCTAAGGGTATGTCATTGGAATGTAGTTTTACGTCAGTGTTCAACATTACTAGTAATGCGTTCTTTCGCTCTTGTTCCAATACAAAAATATACAAAGCCTGACCACTACAAGTATTGGTCGCGTAGGTTTAACTTTAAAATTCAACTCGATAAGACACTCGATGAACGTAGCGCAATATCTTTTTTTGCTTACTGGATGTCAAGTTCTTGAAGATGCCGCACGTTCCATATTGGATGAGAACAACAACATTCTCAAGGATATTAATTGATTTAATCAATCTTGATAAGCGTACCTCCAGCAGTAAATATTGGCACAGTAAGAATATTTTGACTTCGAACTTTCTGGGAGAAGGGAATATTGAAATAAGCGTCACTTTCCTCGCCTGTAAGCCTAAGGGTGTTTACATTTACATTTAGCGCAAAGCCTTTCTGATTCTCGAGCTGTGAAAAGTTATACCGTAAAGTTTCGAAAGTAATCATTCATGTTTACTTTCGAAATCGCTTTCGGATTGGTTTCGGGTGCCTATACATGTGGGCCCATTAAACTTGATGAAATTAAATGAAATGTCTTGGTTAAATTCAAAGGAATCAATCGTTGTCTTATGACATATAGCGATGAAAAAAAAAACCCTCATTGAAAGGAATGTACATCAAAACAGAGCAATACATTGCCCTCGGACTAAAGATCCTCTAAACTAAATATACGCGATATTAGTTAAACTTTCTAGAGAACCAGCGACTGCTTGAACGACAAACAAGTGCGCAAAGAACAGATGTACCACGGTATGGCCCTATCCAAACGACGAAAAAACAGCAGCAGCTTGGGAGCACCTTGAAAGATCTTATCGGTTCATGTTATAGGTTCGTTTTACCGTTTGAGCGCGCTCTGATTGGCCAGGATGTGATTGCTTTGGTTTTACAATAGCCACGAGAAAACCTTTTCGTTACCGAGTGAGCCAAGACAATTATATACCACGCAAGCGAATATATGAAAGTTCGTATATTTGAACTGCGGAGAAAGATATGAAGACATAGATGACCATCGCAGTTTTATACACAACTTAAGCATGTTCCATTTGAAGCTTTGTATCAGTTGAGATAAAATCATGCATACTCTCTCACTTAGCTCCTAAGCTAAACGTCCTATCATAAAAAAATAGGAACCCTCTGTCCCTCGCTACCAGCCCTCCTCCCCACAACCGGAAAACCGATGCAATGCACGACAGAGTAAAATAGAAGAAGTTTACACTTGGTACAACCGACCTTCAGTGAACTTCATTCTGCTCCTTTCCAGCTCCCACAGTCGGATCTGGTCGCTTATTGTGGGCGGTATGATAGGATTCTAGGGAGATAACAAATTGGAGTTATTTAGCTTTACTTTTAGGTAGCGTTTACTGGAACGATTGTGAATTGTGGAAATATCAACGGTACCATATACATGTAGCAAAGATATCAGTGACGTCACCTATCGTTATTAATATGCCAACCAGAGAACTATTGGCTGGTGAAACAAATAATTCTTTTGTTTAACGTTATGAACATTTACATAACAAAAACAGTGTTTGTATAACAAATATCTCTCGGCCTAAAGATCGTTTGCAACTGACGTCATCGTCGCCATGTTAGATGACCATTAACAAAAAAATTCTAATGAGCTTTATTGTTCCTGTCATCCAACATGGCCGGCAAGCTCTTGGTCATTTGAATCTCTCGGGAATGGTTGCAAACCACCTATACATGTAAAATACCTATAGCGGTACAAAACAATCATTTAAACTCAGACCTTTTTAAGCATCTCAGGGTGTGCTCTGGTCCTCAAGAAATGGAGAATCTGCAACGAGAACAACTGTGTGTTCTTAAAAAACCTAAGGTAATGGATGGTCTCCTCTAATTTCTCGCTGTAGTATTTGATTTTTATTAAATTCCCCCGTGGTTGATAAGATGAAAAGTCTGACAACACGAGTTGGAGAGTTCCTGTGTTAAATGTTGTCTGAGCTACCGGAATTGAATAGAAGACATAGGGTGGGGCATCCTCAGAGACCAAACACCCGGTACTAAGTTCAAAAGAAAGTATCCACGATCCTTGCCCCTCCCCCCTACTAACGGTCTCTGGGTATTAAAGGATAAGAAGGAAGACAAGGTCAGATTTCGGGTTCTTTTATTCCAATACAAGTCATGTTACAATCTACTATAGGCCCTGCTTTTTCCCTTGTACACAAGAGAATAAACTGATAACCTATCTAACCTGTTCAGCAGATATTCCACTTGAGAGTGCCTGCAGAGAATAAAATAAAGACATTGCTTGTTTGAAGGTGCACGCGTTTTAGTTGATCTACATCTGATCTACGTGTAGTATAGAAAATATTATACACAGTGATGGAAAAGGCGGAAAAAATACCAGCTGTAAAAAGGAAATTCAGTTTGTGTCAAGTTCTGACGGGCTCATCACATTACTTTACTTCATTACTTACGTTTGTAGAGATTGGCCAAACACAGCCAAATATGAATAAACTGGTTACGGTTTATGACAGAAAACTACTCTTGAGCACGTTATTTTGAAAGGTACTGAAACTTGAAAGCCATAAGGCATCAAGACATCAGTGTTAGCTACTGTTGAATACCTGCTGAACACTGTCTCTTGTCAAAACAGCCACACAAAAGTTAGGAAACCTAAAATGGGTGAAAAAGACCAAATCCTAACATAAAACACTGAATGAACAAGCGATCATTACAGGCATCTCCACATGCGCATTACAGACACATTTTAAAGTCTACCTCAACGATACAGGTGCTATTACACTAGGTAGAAGATACTCTGTACAAATCTTGACGACATACCTACAAATTATCTCTGAAAACAATCCTACCAGCGCAACCTGTAGAGATGAACCTGTACAATGAAAACCAATAAACAGTAGGGTAAGGAAATTGTCTGCTTGGTCTAAGACAGTTATTTTTTGTTTTAAGTATTATAAAACACTTGTAACTGCATCAGGTATCAAATGTTTTGAGCTGGCATAGACATCTGCAGCAAAGTCAATATCGTTTAGCTCTAAAATGGAATAAGGGACAAGGGATGGGAAGTCTCACATTGGGGAGATGGAGAGGCTGTTGTCGTGTAAACATCTATCCAGGGCCTCTATCAAGTACATGTATCTGATATGTTGTTCTCTTGATTTTCTTATTCTCACTAACTGGATAGAAGAAAAAGGCATTCTCAAGTTCAGTTTCAAGTTCTTTTGATTACTTCCTCTTTCTAACATATTTCTCTAGAACTTCCTTAATAATATTACTTACTAGTGTAAGCATAAAGACGGTAATTTGTCTCAACAACTATGAATCCCTTCTCGTCTGTATTAGTGACAGATGTGCTTCCTGGAACAGATAACAACATTGACAGTCATCTCTCTTACTACACTATACTAACCAACAACCTTGTGATGGCAAGTAAATGTCTGTGAAAACTAATGATGCTATACAATGTAACTATTTTTCCTGTCCAAGTACATGATTTGTTGGATAGAACAATGTTACCTATTCCCGCTGATGCCAGGTTGATTGCTAATCTTGTGGGATAATATCTTCTTGACTTACGCTGAAAGATAATCAGACAATTAGTTGATCAAACAAAAGGTAACAGAATAAAACTAGCTGTTGAACTAAATTGAAATAATATGTTATACTTAATGAGTTGTGCACACCATACCTTTCGCTGAAACACAAGACCAAACTCCCTTAGATGTTGAAGAAATTTTAACTGGGATTCACTCATTCCCTCTGTAGAATAGTCCTGCAAAAGGGTGTGACTATCAGACCAACAATATACCAATTTACCAGCATGCTGCAACTACTTATTAACAATGATTGAGTGAACACA
>OZ026597.1:24139578-24144578 GCA_964020085.1 Micromussa lordhowensis | reverse complement strand
TTGAAATAAAAGTACGATAGTATGTCCTACTAGCAGTTAATTTCTCCTACTCTGAATGTTCAGCATTACTGCTTGCAGGGTAGTGGCAGTTTAAATCAGAATCAAATGGAAGCTTTTAGTAAATTGCAAGGCTTTGCTATGTACACTAAATTATGATACAAACTATAAAATTTCAATTGTTTTTAGGATACTAGAAAATGTTGAAAGATTTGTAGGCAAATGGGTTACAGGAGACTACCTGAGCAAGGGCTTTACCTGAACCAATAACTCTGACTCTCTATACAGGGTAGAAGACTAAGGGCTTATGCATAAGGTGTAAAGAAAGCAAAGATTTGTGTGATGCATGAGAACTAACTGATAAGACAAGTGTAATACAATAAAAAAAGGGAATTACCACGTTTGGAAAACACTAGAATATCATGGCATATAGCAAAAACTTTCGATGCGGAAAATAACTCTAAGCCGTTGCCAAGGCAATACTCCATTTTATTGTAATTAGTCCCTTTTTTACATTATTTTTCACTCCTTTTTCACACCTCTTTTTGTATTACACTTTTATAGAATTTTTCGCACCCCTTTTCGTATATATTCCGTTCTCACGCTTACATTTTTTCATTCACTAAAGGCTATAGACTGATAGCCGAAAGCTTATGTTTGTTTTTAACCGTTTTTAACCAGAGAACGCTTTTACATTTAAACATAATACAATAATTCATCATTAAATTAATTGTGAGTTAAAAAATACGACTTTTGTTAAAATTTCTCTATAAAACTTGATCTTGGATCTTGACCACACCTCTTTGTTACCTTCTTACAATCCCACTACAATGGCATGCAGAACTGTAAGTGTAACTGCAACTGCAGAAGCAGCAGCATATAATATTATCGCAAAGTTCTGCATTTAATAACTGGTAAATTGTTGATAGGTTTATACATGACTACCTCCCATCTCTCCATGCTGTATTTGTCAAGGAATGTGATATCTCTTGCATGCTTATCCTTTTCAGGTTGATCACCAGATCCTATCCATGGATTTCCACTAAAAATGAACGACCAAGTAACGGGCTATAAATGGAAGGTCTGACTGCATTTAACTGGAACAAATGTTGAATTAATTAAAGGAACTTTGCACTAATTAACATTACCTACCCCCCACAAAGGGCAATCTTCAGATTGCTGCGGAAAATTGCATTCATCTCAAGTCTATTAGGTATTCCACCACTTGACTCCTTCCATATCCTAAGACCCTTGAGTCTGTTTAAAGATCCTATATAATGCCTGTCATAGGGTAACAAGGAAATAATTACCTTTAATTAAATTAAACTAATTAATTAAACACAGAAATGAAATGAGGCCAAATCCTAGTGGACCAAGTTAATCTCATGAGGTGGAATTTAAATGCTAAATATAGATCAGAGATGAAACAATGTCCATGCGTCCACATGTTCCTCTGGGATTTAACCTCACTTTGTTTCTGCTTCCAATAATTAATTATTAACATGGCTTTCTATCACTTGTAGATTAATGGAGGTAATTAAATGTTATGCTCTCAAGTTTGTTCAACTTGTCTACTAATAAATAATACTTTATTGAAATTCTCACTGAGAATACACTGCTACATGGATCAAGTGACATCATGACTAGACATTCACAAATGAATGCAATAACTAACAAACGTAAATGAGCAAAGTGTTATAATCAACTTACTGTAAACTATAGTTTTACAGTTTGGCACATGTGAAAAATAGCACAATGTATTTTAAGTACATTTTTTTCGGTTTTCTTAAATAGTCACCCGTAGTCGACCCCATAGTTCACAATTACTGACTACTGACAATTAAATATGTAGTCAATTACAGACTACAGTTTTGTACAAGCAGAGTGACTTACTCCACAATTTCACGAAAAATATTAATGGATTTACGGAGGAAATGTCATTTTAAGCATTCAACATTGAATTTATTATTTGGACCAAATTATCCACACACATCCAACTGACGAGTGTGTGGGAGTTAGAACATGCTAGTGAACTTCTAGTGAGAAAGATTATTCACCACTATTGCTGCATTTCTGGAATTGATCACTAAAACATCATGAACTAATTCTTAATAAACAATAGAGTTGAATGGGCCATCATTGTTATAAATTACAGATGCAAGAAGCCATGAATGGTGACCGCTCATAAGGCTAAAAATAGAATGTACTGTTATAAGTGGATTATAACTAAGCCTCACAGAAATGATATTACCAGTATGTGAATACCCATCACAAAATCAAATTACCAATACAACTAGATTTTAACATATCATACTTCTGGTGTTCAGCTTTAACCCATGCAGTTACCAAGGTTTCAGGTATAGGCTGGTCAGCAAACAGAGTTCTCATTACAAATTGCTTTGCAAGTTCTGGTAACTCCCTGAGATAAATAGTAGAAATGTGATCAAAATAACTGGAACAGAGTATTATTAATTATAATACTGATTTTATGGTCTGAATTTTGCTTTGGTTTAAAACCGATTGTAAATTTTAATTACATCACCCCCTCCCTAGGTTTAAGTACCACTCCACATCTCACTAAAGCTATGTTGAAACCTCATTCAGATTTATATAAAAAATGAAACAAGGGAAAACGCTTTTCTGACCTAATTAGCTTTGTTAGAAAGTGTCAACTATCTTGTATTCACAAAAAAAATTGAGGGCAGAATATTTCTTGTGGATTGTAAAAGGGTTGACGGTAACCCCAAACTGAGTTGAGTTCAAATTGCCATAAATTGAGTGACACATAATCTCCAGCCTGTGGACCATTCTACTTTATATCTATATCCCTTTCCAATGTCCTCCTCCTCAGAAAATTCAATTTTTATTTACTCCCTTGAGACAACTCTTAACCAGCATGGTGGCCCCATGGCTAGTGCGCTTAACTTCAAATCAAGTGGTCCAGGTTCAAATCCTGGCCGGGACATAACCTTGTGTTTTTGGGAAAGACAATTTACTCTCACAGTATCTCTCAACCCAGGTGTAAAGATAGGTACCAGTGAATTTAATGCTGCAACGGACTGGCATCCCATCCAGGGGGGAGTAGGAGGATTCCTAGTCACTTGATGCTACAGACACTGGGATAAGCTCTGCGCCAATAAAGAGGGAACACTGCGTTAACTCAAAGGTTTAATAATCGCCAACTAAACTCGAAGGCGAGCACATGGAACAGACATGCTACGGACGCGCGTGCGCGCCGATGACAACCGCTGGGGACAATGTAAATAACGTAGTGGCGTGGTTGCCTTCTACTCTCTAGAACCTAGGCACAGAAGTAAACTGAATGAACATGCAAAATGAACGACTAAATGTAGGAACATACAGAAGCCGAACTAGAACAACAATGAAAGGAAAACCGAAACTAAACTGATACAAGCACAAAGGGTGCAGTCTCTGGTCCCTTAGTTTTGTCCTTCTAAATGGAGCAAGTAGTAGAAAGCTACTAATATAAGGTGAAACAATGCGGATGAGTGTGACCGCGAAGAGCGCAAAAGCCTAGCACACTAGTTTAAGTCCCAATCCTGATTTTGCCAAAACGGGGCGTGTCGTTGGCGGCCAGATCTCCTGGGAGGGACGACAGCAGCCGAATCAGATGGAGCACCTGAAAGAACGGAGCAGTCTGGAGAAGAGACTGGAGTGGAGGGTGGCGGAACAATGGCTGCAGGGACGGGAGGAAGCTCCTGAACAGAGACAACGTCATGCGCAAGTTGCGGAACCGTGGGTTGTTCATAGACGGAAGGCTGAGTAACCACCAGGGAAGGTGCAGGAACAGTGCAGTGCCTAGGGGGTAGAATAACAGGATCGGCGTCATCATCAGAGTCAAGTGAGGAGGGCTTGTGAAGGCCACGAATGGGACCCTGTGGAGACTGAGCTAAAACTGTCGGAGGCACTGGATAACATTCAGACATAGGCACTACATAAGGTTTGCTGCGAAACTGGGAGGTGGAGAACTTCCGCAGCGTACAAGAAAGGTCCTCACGAACGCCGACCACAAGGTACTTCTCACGGGCTTTCAATTTGTCTCTGTCACCTTTCAAGAAGACTAAGTCGCCGACAGAGACAGCAGCTGTGGGTAGGTTGGTACGGCCACGAGCCTTAGACTTTGCACTGGGTGCGTGATTTTGCTGGCGGGAGTAATTCTGACTAAGGATGAGTTGTCTGTCAACTATGGGTAGCTGTTCACCAGTCAGCTGGTCGCGCTGAGTCCAGACCTCCTGCGCCGAAAGGCCATCACGCCGGATGCGGGAGTTTGTATTTGCCGTTGCTAGGGCCAGAGTGACGTCAGACACAGGTCCTCCCTCAGGGGACAAGTTTAGGAGCTCTAAGCCGAGCTCCTCAATGGCACGTTCTGCGACAGGATTCTTGTTAGGATTCTTGACCCTGCCAATCTCCAAGGTAATGCCGTGGGAGAGGAGGATTGGGTCGGTGGCAAGTGCGCAAAAACCAGGGGCAGGATCAACACGGACTGTCACACCACCATCGTGTAAGGAACGCAGCCGGGAACATAAGACTATGAGGCCGTTGCGGAGATCCTCATGTTTTTCACTCTTGATAAGGGTGGTTAAAGTGTAAGAGGAGACAGTCTCTCTGAGTACAAGGATTAACTGTCGGTGGCGTCGGGCAACATCAGCAGCGAAGGAAATGCCAATGGATTGAGGGGCGTCCTCGCTTGACTGGGGCTGGAAGTGTTTAGGGATTGATTTCACAGATTCACAGATGTGACAGGAGGAAGATACAAGGTCGATGGCTTTGTCAACATCTAGAGCGAAGAAGTATCGGCTGAAGAGATGCTTCATTTGATACTTTGACGGGTGGCTGAATCGGATGTGAAGAGCTGTTAATAGACCTTCTAAGACAGATCGGGGGACGACCAGGCGCTCACGAGGGGGTTGGAAGGGTTGATGGTCTCGCACAACGAGAAGGCCGTCAGCGGCGATTACGACATCCTTAAGGTAGCGTTTCAC
>OZ026597.1:23894578-24134578 GCA_964020085.1 Micromussa lordhowensis | reverse complement strand
GCACTTTCTACCGGCATTGCACTGAACGCTTCACTGGGCGCAGCAAAAATATTTTTGTTTACATCGGTAATCTTGTTTTTGTTCGATCGAAACAACCATGGGATTTGGACTGCAGCTTAGACTCCTGCTTTGGAAGAATTTCACTCTGAAGAAACGAGCTCCAGTAAGTATTTTTAAGATAATCGTGGTAGCTTTTTCCCGTTGTATTTGTGACCTTACAGGGAACATATATTAGTTTAAGCTTAACCTTTTATTGCACATTTAGTTTCATATTTTGCTACAATGCAGCTTACGTTGAGGAAGGACGTCAACATTCACGATCTTGCTCTGCTCTTTTTTTTCAGATTACTGTTCTGATTGAAATCCTTATACCACTGGTTTTGTTCCTTGTTTTGATGAGCATTCGTTTTAGACGAGAACCGGACTTCGTTCCTGAAGGTATGACTAAGCACAACTTGCTTAATAACTTTACTGCGGGAACATTTTCTTTGTACTTTGCCAGCGAAGCGTGATAAGGATTAGCTAAAAATTATGTAATACGCGTAAAATAAGGTTACTTAAGCCTACGTGTACTTAGAAAGCTTGAAACTGTAGTTTACTAACTGTATAGGTTTAGGTTTAGTGTGTTATTGCCATATTAATCGTGGCGCTGTAGTGCCATGATTTTAATATGGACGTCCGAAGATTTCGTAATGTGATTGAACAGTCCTTTTCCCTTGAAAATAGGAAAAGTGTACCGTCATTTACATGGATTTTTTTACATTAGTTTAAGTTTACATATTTTAATTTGCTTTATTTGGGCATGCGAAAGTGAATTGGTCTTAGGTGTGTGTATGCGTGAGAGCGAGGTTTTGAACCCATAGGCACATCTTGTTTGGCAAGATGTAGTGGAGCCAAAATACCCATGGTGAGACCAGGTGAGCTCAGCCAATTGACCGTGATATTGTAGGCATATCAGGCCTGTGACGTGATATTACATTTTATAAAATAACTGACATATTATGCACACTCTGATTGGTCAATAGAGTTGCATGCGCGCGCAAAACCTATGTTCCATTGTACCGGTAAACACATAGAAAAATGGTTCACTGTTCCCATAATGGCCAAAGAGAGTCATGAAAATTTCTCCAGCTTCGACCTGGCTTTTGGTCTGGAAAGGTCAGAAGGCGAAAATCAAAAGAAACCAAAATCTGAACCAATGAATGAAAACAATAGTGCGGAGGAAGACGGATCCATCAAGAAGAGAGGATTTGTCGTGGTCGAAAGCAAAGATCGATCTTTGACAGCTCTACGGGAATGCAGAACACCAGCGACAAAAAGCGGATTTTGCTGGCTCAGTTGTCAATAACATGAATATCTTTCAGTCAACATATAAATGGAAATTTACAAGGAAAAACAGGACCAGAAGTTGGTTCTGATACATAAGTTTATGTGCTTCAAAATTTTACGCCGATTCTGTTTAGAAGGAATTTTTAAGTGTTTTTGGTGCCTTCTGTGGTCTGTGGAGGATGCTTTTCTGACTACAGGCGGGCTCAACTGATCAATAGGCCCTTTGCAGCTGGGGTCACGTGACCAAATTTTTCCTAGAAAATTTTTATATTATGGGCTATAACTTAAAGAATGCCAGAAATGGAAAGAGCGCATCGAAAATACCAAAATGGCCAAGTTTGAGTCCCCTGGAATGAAAGAGAAAGTTTATACGACAGTTTGAATTTTCGGAAAATTTAGAAGTTTTGTATGGGAAATGTTGCTGGAGAGCAAGGTCTTGCTCTCCAGCAACATTTTCCATACAAACCTCCTTATTTTTTTAAAAATTTAGACTGTCATAAAATGTCATCTTTTAATGATGGGGGCCTCAAATTTGGCCGTTTTGATATTCTCGACATGCTTTTTCCATTTCTGGCATTTGTTAAGTTATAGCCCATAATTTTATGAAAAGTAGGTCACGTGACGGCTTAGCTGCAAAGGGCCTATTTGGATTGTCAAAAAGCACGGAAAATATTTCTTACGAGTTGACATTTAAGCCTAGGAGAAATTTTGAGTTTAAACTCAATAACGCATGCATGCACAACACGATAAATGAATTTGGTTTCTGTGAGCTTAGCTTTCAAGCGAGAGCTTTCATTTAACTAAATACAGAGAGACACGTACTTCTTAGCCTTCAACATAAATAAATAAATTCCAAAACAGCGTTTCTGTAGCTAACCCTTATTCCATTTGCAAACCTTTGGAAAGTTGTCGTTGAATCACTTCACCAAGCGTATGAAATTTGTACTACTTGCAAACTGTACGTACAGTCTTTTACTTTCACGATGGCCGATTCCACCCACACATCTCTGCATTTCCCTGTCAAAATCACTTATGTCCAGGATTGAACGTAGTTACAAATTTTGCAAATTTTACGATTTTTCGTTTTAGGTTCAAATGTAACAAATTTTGCGAGTATTCGTTTAACTCTACAAGATATATGAAAAATCCGCTGCCTCAACGATTTTTCGGTACGTTGTGACGAAATTTACAATTTTATGCTAATAGATAGACGAGCAAGCGCCGGCTTGCGGAGTTTACAAAAATTACAAAATTTACGATTTTTCGCTAACTTCACGATTTTTCAATGAGTCATTGTGAAATTTGCGATTTTTTGCACTTCTTTGTAATGCAAATTCCACCCTCTAGTGCCGACCTGCGGATTTTACAAAATTTGCGATTTTTTGCAGTTAATTAACATAACACAAAAAGGCCGCCAAAGACGACAAGCATGTTAATGTACCCTCTGGAACGATAAAGCGGGATGAAAATATGCCATTATCGCATAAATGTTACACACAAAACAAGATAACAAGCTGCATGTTCCCCTGGTTTAAGGCGTTTGTTTTGACCGAGTATCTTATTCAAAACGGGTTACGGAGAAAGCAAGCGGAGTGATATGAAATTAACATAACGCATCGCAAGCAAAACATTACACGAGATAAGCGTTCATTGTTGCCCGAGTATCTATTCCACCTTCCTTCTCAGCGTGCGTGTCAAAAGAAAGATAAAACGGGAGGAGAATATTCCATTCCACTGAACACTCTTTGTATTCGAGTATCTATTCCATCTTCTTCTAAGCGTGCGTGTCTATAGAAAGATAAAACGGGAGAATATTCCATTCCACTGAACACTCTTTGTATTAACCTTGTAGCGAAGCACTCATTCAACAAGTAAGCTTCTTAAAGAGTTATTAGAAAGCTAAACACGCTCTTTTTTGAAACCCCGATGGCGTAGAATCGATACATTACTTTCAACAAGAAGGTTTTCAAATGGTGCTACACAGTCCCACAGTGTGGCGGACAAATATGAGAAGGATAGTATTACTTCAGGAAAAGTGACGAGCAATATAAGATTATAACACAGTAATGTTTCACATGCTGCTCCTGCAGCCCGACGGCGTAGAATCGATACATTACTTTCAACAAGAATGTTTTCAAATGGTGCTACGCAGTCCCACAGTGTGGCGGACAAATATGAGATTATTGAAATACAAAAATGGATAACCCAGTAATGTTTCACATGCTACTCCCGCAGTCCCACAGTGGTCATGATTAACATAGTAACCGTATTATTAACATAGTGACTGTATATAAAAACCACGAATACACCTCGTTCTTTCATCCACTGTGGCGGACAAATATGAGAAGGGTAGTATTACTTCAGGAAAAGTGACGAGCAATATAAGATTATTGAAACACAAAAATGGATAACACAGTAATGGTTCGGTGTGCGACACTTGCAGACTGCAGACTGTAGACTTTTTAACTAAAATATTGTATTCCCATTTCCATTACCAATACCTAACCGTAAACAGGCTAACCTGGTGATTTGCGCTAGTACTTCAAGTAAATAGTCCTTTGTGTAGCTGCACCGTTTTGGCGCCAAAATGTAGTCGCAAAGGATCTGGTAACGAATTAGCCTTTTTATATAAATAGGCGTAACACATTTAAATACTCGCCTTGCAATAATCCGAATACATCAGCTAGAAGATCATGTAAAGAGCCGTGTAAAGATGTGTGGATTACCCAACAGAATTGTAAGTAGCATTTTGCTGCGAATATTTCAGTCTTTAAAGTGCAATTTCATATTTAAAACGCAAATATTTCATTTGCTTTGCAGTTTGACTGTTGTCAATTATGTCACCGTTGGCGACGAGTTCAGAAATAAAGCGGTTATCTGTACATCTACTGTAGCCTTCGAATTAAAGTAACGCTTCGCTACGTAAGCGCGAATCACCTGGAATGGCCCATAGCAGTAACCTTGAGCAAAAGTGCTTTCAGCGATGTTTACTTTTAGCGGACGCCAATCCCAGACAGGAATTTTTTTTCACCATTCTACAACCACGCCGGTACACTAAAATAGTCCTATAATACCCTTATATCAAAGCAACAATCTATATGCTGCTTTCTTTATTGACAACCGTCTTTAAAGACTACGGACACTTCATTTCAGAGAATTCTATATTAAGGGACTACTTTGTATGCCTGGAACTGTGAGTTTAATGTTGAAACTACTTTTGAAATTCGCAGAGAGCAAACGTGGAATAACCTTTGCTGCGCGTTGTAGCCCATGCAGAAAGATATCAAAAATGCCCAATTTATTTCCACATACAAAATAGTTATTCGAACAACCGTATCCCTATTAACAACTTCGGACGCTTACATAAGTACACAATAAAATGACAACTATTTGGCAGTAAATGGGACTAAGGTTGTTGGGTGCTCCCTGGCAAATCTAAGGGTGGCATTAACACACCCTGTAAATAGGTAAACTGAAATAGGGGTGCTAGCACCACACCCCGCAAGTAATGGATGAGCCAACAAGTGTGGCGCGTGCCGCACCTGGAATAAGGGATGATGGATGAGCCTACAAGTGTGGCGCATGCCACACCTGGAAATAAGGGATGAGCCAACAAGTGTGGCGCATGCCACACCCGGATAGATATAAGCCTGAGGTGGGGTCAGGGTCCCACCCGGCCTGCTGCGTGCGAAGCTAAGTGACAGGTGTGCACCCAACCCTGTAGTCCAGCTGTTTATTGACAATGGGTGGGGGAGGTGGGGAAAATTACAGGCAAATCGCAAACTAGCTACTTGCACTAGTGAAAGACACATCAACGCAAGGCGTTGTTCGGTATGAGAGCAGGAAAGTAAAAATTATAAATGATAACTTGATACTGTTTATCTTGTATCCATTACACAAAATAACATTGTTTTGTTTAGGCTGCATGCATACTGGCACGCAAACCGGGATTAGAAAGTAAGGCGAAGAAATAAATAGTACAATATTCTAGTCAAATGTAATTGCTATTGTAGTTCAAGGACAGAGTAATGTTTATCTCACGCCCACAAAGGGCAATGTCTGCTTCTGTAAATGTTTCGTAACAACTAGACCACGAGCGTTGACAGTTGTTAGACCTTGTAGAAACATGAGTTGCACTAGCGTGACTTAAGGAATGATACATAAACGTGATCTGAAACGCTACGAGTTGTTAACTCTATTTTACAAGTAAAATTACCATTAAAGGACATTCCACTGTCGTGCTCAGTAATAATGTTTTACCCAATGTCATGAAATTAATGTTCATACCTTTCATTTCATTGACCAAACAAAAGATGAACTGAGTAAATTGAATTAAAATTCTAGTTTCATGTGAAGTGAGGGTGCAAGGCATTTCTTATTAATGTTCTTTTATAAAATTACATTTGCTTTTTAAGGGCTGTCAAAAGATACAAATTTACCTAACTACATGTATTGCAGTTCTGGTAATTTCCATCTATGACATTCATTTGACCCTTTGAGTAATTTCCTAGAATTCATTGATAGGCTAGGGAATTTTCATCAATTATCATGAATAGATTCCCTAAGTGGTGTTACATTTTTCGCAATTCTCGTAGCTTTCTCTGGGCTTCCCTGAAACCCTGGCAATAAATTTCATTGATTTTGCCACAGGTCCTACAAATTATCATAAATTTCGCAGTTTTCGTAACCCTCATAAATTTTGATGGGCCTTCCCTACAACCCCTTGAATAATTTTGTTGATTTTGTAAGTGGTATTACATATTATCGTAAATTTCGCAGTTTTTGTAAATTTCGCTTTTTTCGCAATTCTCGTAGCTTTCTCTGGGCCTTCCCTGAAACCCCTGGAATAAATTTCAGGGATTTCGTCACAGGTCTTGCAAATTATAGTAAATTTCGCAGTTTTCGTAAATTTTGCAATTTTCGCAACCCACGTAAATTTTGATGGGCCTTCCCTACAACCCCTTGAATAATTTTGTTGATTTTGTAAGTGGTATTACATATTATCGTAAATTTCGCAGTTTTCGTAAATTTCGCTGTTTTCGCAATTCTCGTAGCTTTCTCTGGGCCTTCCCTGAAAGCCTTGGAATACATTTCGTGGATTTTGTCACAGGTGTTGCAAATTATCGTAAATTTCGCAGTTTATAAATAATTTCGTTATTTTCGCAATTCTCGTAAATTTCGAAGGGCCTTCCCTGCAACCCTTTGAACAAATTTTGTTGATTCTCTAAGTGCTAGTACATATTATCGTAAATTTCGCAGTTCTCGTAAATTTCGCTGTTTTTGCAATTCTCGTAGCTTTCTCTGGGCCTTCCCTGAAACCCCTTGCAATAAATTTCGTGGATTTTGTCACAGGTCTTACAAATTATCGTAAATTTCACAGTTTTTGTAAATTTCGCTGTTTTCGCAATTCTCATAGCTTTCTCTGGGCCTTCCCTGAAACCCTTGGAATAAATTTCGTGGATTTCGTCACAGGTCTTGCAAATTATAGTAAATTTCGCAGTTTTCGTAAATTTTGCAATTTTCGCAACCCACGTAAATTTTGATGGGCCTTCCCTACAACCCCTTGAATAATTTTGTTGATTTTGTAAGTGGTATTACATATCGTAAATTTCGCTGTTTTTGCAATTCTCGTAGCTTTCTCTGGGCCTTCCCTGAAACCCTTGGAATAAATTTCGGGGATTTTGTCACAGGTGTTGCAAATTATCGTAAATTTCGCAGTTTACAAATAATTTCGTAATTTTCGCAATTCTCGTAAAAATTTCGAAGGGCCTTCCCTGCAACCCTTTGAATAAATTTTGTTGATTCTCTAAGTGCTAGTACATATTATCGTAAATTTCGCAGTTTTCGTAAATTTCGCTGTTTTCGCAATTCTCGTAGCTTTCTTTGGGCCTTCCCTGAAACCCCTTGCAATAAATTTCGTGGATTCCGTCACAGGTCTTGCAAATTATCGTAAATTTCGCAGTTTACAAATAATTTCGTAATTTTCGCAATTCTCGTAAATTTCGAAGGGCCTTCCCTGCAACCCTTTGAATAAACTTTGTTGATTCTCTAAGTGCTAGTACATATTATCGTAAATTTCGCAGTTCTCGTAAATTTCGCTGTTTTCGCAATTCTCGTAGCTTTCTCTGGGCCTTCCCTGAAACCCTTGCAATACATTTCGTGGATTTCGTCACAGGTCTTGCCAATTATCGTAAATTTCGCAGTTTTCGTAACTTTCGCAATTTTAACAATTCTCGTAAGTTTTGCAGGGCCTTCCGTGCAACCCACTAACTAAATTTTGTTGATTTGTCAGACAGACTTACAATTTATCGTAATAATCGCAGTTTTCGTAAGTTTTGTAATATTCGCAATTTTCAAAGAGCCCTTTCCTACACCCATTGAATAAATATTGTTCACTTAGTCAATGGCATTGCGAATTATCGTAAATTTTGCAGTTTTCGTTGCTGCGTTCAATCCTGGACATTACTCGTCAAAATGCGTTTGAATTAATTAGTATACTTATGCGTTTCACCAAGAGCCTTTTTCTTTCCTTTCTTAAAACGTTTTTAGCGTGAAATGTTTTCGTCGCTTTGCTCTGCAGATTTTGTGTCCGACAGCGAGTCTGTGCTTTCATTCTGTCAGTCGCTGTGATTGGTTTTTCGCGTCAATCTTATGACTTTGATGAGAATTAGCAACTTGATCACGAAAGTACAATAAATTTTCCTCTCTTTGACAAGCGTTTTCCATAGTTATTTCTTAAAAGCAATAGACCACTCTTTCTATGGGTTTACTGGCATAATAAACCACTAGGGATGTTGGGAGAACACTCAAAAAAGCTTGTAAATCACTCGCCTAACAGCTCATCATTTACAAGCTTTTCTTGTGTTCTCCCAACATCCCGCGTGGTTTATTACGCTAGTAAACCCGTAGAAAGAGTGATCTATTGCTTAATTAGAAAACAGCCCTAAGAAAATATATGCGCTGATTGGTTAATAATCATGTTTCTATAACTCGATAGAAACACAGAGCTCGCACAAGCTGTTGGCGCGATGATGGTGCGAGCAAAGAGAATTTAAATTTTGATAATCAAAGTAAACAAGTTGTTTTCCTTTTTTCATGGTGGTGTTTTTTAAAAGAAATAGAAAACATATGTTCTCTGTGTTTCTATCCAGTTATAGAAACACTCGTGAAAGTTTGGGAGAACTCGAAAAAGCTGTGGAAATATTCGCCTGCGGCTCGTGCTCCCACAGCATTTCTTGTTCTCCCAAACTTCCACTTGTGTTTCTATAACTTGATAGAAACATGGTACATGTTTTCTGTTTCTTAAACATTATGCAAAGATGTGTTCTTGAGATATATTTTCAGGTTTAACATTTGCAATTTAATGCAAATGGTCATTGAAACAGGCAATTGCTAAGCATTTTAACTTTAAAATTAAAATGGCAATAATTTTTTTAAATTTTTTTAGAAAATTTTATTTTTTCTTATAAACTTCACGTACTACATGCGACATTACATACAATGTAAAATTACTGAGTTACTTACAATATGCTATATTGCTTAATACAACACTTACAATACATTACGTTACCTTGCTTACAATATATTATGTTATATTACTAACTTACAATACGTTATATTTCTTACTTACACGAATCACTTGGACTAGGTTACAGAACGACATGCAATACCGGTATTTGGAAAAACCATAATAACTAATTTAAACCTTACAATTTAAATGTGTGATTTACGAACTGCATGCATTAATTTATGAAACCAGACCACTTCTTTAAAAAAATATTATGTTTGTTTGACATAAGAGCTATACATATAATGTTCAATTTCTATTTTGTCATTTACAAGATTTATGTAATCTGCAAACTGAAATTTAAGGCTATTTAATGCTTTGCATTAAAGAAAGTGCTTACCAATAAGAATAAGGTGGTTTAGGGTTGAACAAGAGGACCAATTATTATTTTGATTTCATTTTTTGAATAGTCTGCGTAGCTTGGCGGTTTAACCAATTCGAGTGGGCTAAAACGAGCGGCGAAGCTGCGAGGAGGAGCCTTGGGGATAGACAACTGAGAAGCCGCCTGCAAGGATGACCGGTATTTTGTTAGGCCAGTACGCTGGCATACTGGCCATTTCCATTGGATCAGAAGGCTAATACGTCAATCAAAAATTTCAGTAATCTCCCAAGGGACCGCTCCAACAAACAACACCGATGTTTGGCGCATATTATCAAGAAAATGGCAGAGAAAGCTCTCTCAAAAGCATTATCGCGCCTGAATATTCTTCGTGAAGATTGCAAAATTGTTCTCAAATCTGAGCAAGAAACAGCCGTAAGAGAGTTACTTCATGGGAGAGATGCGATGGCTGTTTAAAATGAGGTTGACTAGCCTACACGACTCCTCATTACGGTTCGTGACATTTGTATATTTCTCTGTTCGATCTCTCAACCTTTTTGTTACTTCACTCGTGTTTATCAAGGGCACTTCATGTTGTGTTATAAAGAGGAATTTTTGGTAGAGCTGAGCCGGTAGACGGTGCTATAGCAAATTTAGAGGTCATTGGTCTGCATAGTTTCTGCTGTTATCGGCATGTCGCTTTGCAGAGTTTGACACCTCTTTAATTTGCCATGTGTTTATGCATTGCTTAGGCTCATTTCTAATGCAAGATATGTCTCCAAGAATTTGCTTTCGAGGGACAAAATATGAAATTTGCCGTGAACATGTTGCTTACTTGCATCATATAGTGTGACACCGGGCCCGGCCGTTTGATTAAAACTGCATGCAGGTACAGTATGTAGATTCTTATCGCGGATATCATATTTGTCCTCTTACGTTTTTCTTCGGAGACGCCGCAGTTTTACTTCGAGAAAGCTATACGTCTGTCTAGAGATGTTCTTATGTTTCTTGCATATATCTGATCGAGCTTATGTTTCTCGAGCTCGATGTATAGGTTTATTCCTTCTTTTGTTTGTTCTGACACCACATGATTCAAATGTAGCTGTAGCTGTTTACGCGCAAGTCTGTGTTGTATATGCCATTGTTCGGCTTAGTTCAGGCAACTGCGATGAAATGTAAGAGGCTTCTTAAATTCTCTGAATTTGATTTTAAGCAGACAACAACAAAGTCAACAATTATCTTTTCCATTTCTATCGATTCTGCCTTTGAGAGGCTTTTTTCGGCGTATCGCCCTTCGCCGCCATCGAGCAAACACCGCATCGGATAGTACTGTTTTGATGTGTTTCACCGTGGCTTTTCCCTGCGAATCCATTTCGCTGCAAATTGGAAGTTTCATATTACGACGTGCGCTGTGATTGGCTGGGATAATACGATCCACAAAACCTGTCATCAGGTTGACAAAATATGTAATTGGGGGCGGCAATAAAAAATGTATGTCATCCGGGCAGGAGGTTCCTTGCGACTTCGCCCGTCGTTTTAACGCGCTCGAATTGCTAACAACGTGCTCGAATTGCTAACCGCTAAGCTACGCAGGCTATTCTTGGAAAGACTTATGGTCCTTTTAGAAATAGACTGATACCATTCAATACATTCCGGCCAGAAAGAACTAGCAAAGGGACATGATACGAATAAATGACTGACCGTTTGGTCAACGTTTGTATAGAAGGGACAATTAGGGCTTTCATTTTTTTTCATTTTGTACAAGATGTAGTTGGTGTAAAGAAAATTGTGAATAATCTTTACTGGAATATTGAAAGTTTGAATTCTTTGGCTACGAGAAAGGGTCAAGAATATATTTTCTGACGTTCTTGGATATCAAATCCACATTCTGTAAGTCTTTTCTCAGCCGATGGAGGAGAAAACTTCTGATGATCAATCATAGATCTGTAAACCATTTTGCACGTAGGTTTATCAACAGCAGGTAAATTAACTGTGGCGAAATGCACTCGCCCAGTGAAGTTTTCACTCACCTAGAAAGATACCTTTCCCAAAACAAACCATATGTTTTTAAGTATATTGTAATTACAGATGCCCAGCTTGTTTTTTGGTGTTGAGTCTTCTTAAAAAGTCCCAAAAATGAAATTTCCCCTAGGAAGTGTACTTTTAAGTCAACTTTACTTATCTTCAAATGCCTACCCTGCACTTGTACTTATGATAGCTTTTCATCTAGTTTGTTATTTACATGAACATAGTGCAGCTCTGTTTTCTTATATCACCCCTCCTCTCCCCTGGATTTTCAACTTTTTATATTCCTCTGCATTCCCCTTTCATTCACTCATTCATTCCCTGGCCATTCTCTGGTCATTCTCTGGCTATTCGCCAACCATTTGCACTATTCTCTGTTCATTCTTTGGCCAGTCTCTAGCCATTCTCTAACCATTCTCCCACCATTCTCTGGTCATTCTTTGGCCATTCCCTGGTGATTCTCTGGCCATTCTCCCACTATTCTCTGGTCATTCTCTGGCCATTCTCTGGTCATCTCTGGACATTCTCTGGCCATTCTCTGGTCATCTCTGGCCATTCTCTGGCCATTAACTGGCTTTCTCTGGCCATTCTCTGGTCATTTTTTGGCCATTCTCTGACCATCCTCTGGCCATTCTTCAGCCATCCTCAGGCTATTCTCTGGTCATCACTGGCCATTCTCTGGCCATTCTCTGGTCATCTCTGGAGTCATTCGTTGGCCATTCTCTGGTCATCTCTGGCCATTCTCTGGACATTCTCCGGCCATTCTTTGGTCATCTCTGGCCATTCTCTGGCCATTCACTGGCCATTCTCTGGCCATCCTACGGCTATCCTCTGGCCATTCTCTGGCCATTCTCTGGCCATTCTCTGGCCATCCTACGGCCATTCTTTGGCCATTCTCTGGCCATTCTCTGGCCATCCTCTGGCCATTCTTCAGCCATTCTCAGGCCATTCTCAGGCTATTCTCTGGTCATCACTGGCCATTCTTCAGCCATTCCATGGCCATTCTCAGGCTATTCTCTGGTCATCTCTGGCCATTCACTGGCCATTCCGTGGCCATTCCATGGTCATTCTCTGGCCATTCTCTGGACATTCCCAGGCTATTCTCTGGTCATCACTGGCCATTCTCTGGTCATTCTCCAGCCATTCCATGGCTATTCTCTGCCCTTTCTAAGGCTATTCTCTGGTCATCTCTGGCCATTCACTGGTTATTCACTGGCTATTCTCTGGCCATTCTCTGGCCATTCTCTGGCCATTCTCTGGCCATCCTACGGCCATTCTCTGGCCATTCTCTGGCCATTCTCTGGCCATCCTACGGCCATCCTCTGGCCATTCTTCAGGCCATTCTCAGGCCATTCTCAGGCTATTCTCTGGTAATCACTGGCCATTCTTCAGCCATTCCATGGCCATTCTCAGGCTATTTTCTGGTCATCTCTGGCCATTCACTGGCCATTCCATGGCCATTTTCTGGCCATTCTCTGGACATTCCCAGGCTATTCTCTGGTCATCACTGGCCATTCTCCAGCCATTCCATGGCCATTCTCTGCCCTTTGTAAGGCTATTCTCTGGTCATCTCTGGCCATTCACTGGTTATTCACTGGCTATTCTCTGGCCATTCTCTGGACATCCTATGGCCATTCTCTGGCCATTAACTGGCCATTGTCCTGGCATTCTCTCTCCTCTTTCATTTCATTTCATTTCATTTCATTTTTTATTCATAATTTTAAAATACATAGCATCTTCCTCTGCTCGCAAATAGCTCTGCTAGTCGAGGCGAGCAGAGGACACTTAAATCCTCTTCTCATGACTGGAAACCAAGAGAAATAATTTGAGCCAAATTTGTATTTGTGGTTTACTTTTAAACTTTTGTGCTGATGTGTTTTTCCCCTAGGAAGTGTACTTTTAAGTCAACTTTACTTATCTTCAAATGCCTACCCTGCACTTGTACTTATGATAGCTTTTCATCTAGTTTGTTATTTACATGAACATAGTGCAGCTCTGTTTTCTTATATCACCCCTCCTCTCCCCTGGATTTTCAACTTTTTATATTCCTCTGCATTCCCCTTTCATTCACTCATTCATTCCCTGGCCATTCTCTGGTCATTCTCTGGCTATTCGCCAACCATTTGCACTATTCTCTGTTCATTCTTTGGCCAGTCTCTAGCCATTCTCTAACCATTCTCCCACCATTCTCTGGTCATTCTTTGGCCATTCCCTGGTGATTCTCTGGCCATTCTCCCACTATTCTCTGGTCATTCTCTGGCCATTCTCTGGTCATCTCTGGACATTCTCTGGCCATTCTCTGGTCATCTCTGGCCATTCTCTGGCCATTAACTGGCTTTCTCTGGCCATTCTCTGGTCATTTTTTGGCCATTCTCTGACCATCCTCTGGCCATTCTTCAGCCATCCTCAGGCTATTCTCTGGTCATCACTGGCCATTCTCTGGTCATTCTCTGGCCATTCTCTGGTCATCTCTGGAGTCATTCGTTGGCCATTCTCTGGTCATCTCTGGCCATTCTCTGGACATTCTCCGGCCATTCTTTGGTCATCTCTGGCCATTCTCTGGCCATTCACTGGCCATTCTCTGGCCATCCTACGGCTATCCTCTGGCCATTCTCTGGCCATTCTCTGGCCATTCTCTGGCCATTCTCTGGCCATCCTACGGCCATTCTTTGGCCATTCTCTGGCCATTCTCTGGCCATCCTCTGGCCATTCTTCAGCCATTCTCAGGCCATTCTCAGGCTATTCTCTGGTCATCACTGGCCATTCTTCAGCCATTCCATGGCCATTCTCAGGCTATTCTCTGGTCATCTCTGGCCATTCACTGGCCATTCCGTGGCCATTCCATGGTCATTCTCTGGCCATTCTCTGGACATTCCCAGGCTATTCTCTGGTCATCACTGGCCATTCTCTGGTCATTCTCCAGCCATTCCATGGCTATTCTCTGCCCTTTCTAAGGCTATTCTCTGGTCATCTCTGGCCATTCACTGGTTATTCACTGGCTATTCTCTGGCCATTCTCTAGCCATTCTCTGGCCATTCTCTGGCCATTCTCTGGCCATCCTACGGCCATTCTCTGGCCATTCTCTGGCCATCCTACGGCCATCCTCTGGCCATTCTTCAGGCCATTCTCAGGCCATTCTCAGGCTATTCTCTGGTAATCACTGGCCATTCTTCAGCCATTTCATGGCCATTCTCAGGCTATTTTCTGGTCATCTCTGGCCATTCACTGGCCATTCCATGGCCATTTTCTGGCCATTCTCTGGACATTCCCAGGCTATTCTCTGGTCATCACTGGCCATTCTCCAGCCATTCCATGGCCATTCTCTGCCCTTTGTAAGGCTATTCTCTGGTCATCTCTGGCCATTCACTGGTTATTCACTGGCTATTCTCTGGCCATTCTCTGGACATCCTATGGCCATTCTCTGGCCATTAACTGGCCATTGTCCTGGCATTCTCTCTCCTCTTTCATTTCATTTCATTTTTTATTCATAATTTTAAAATACATAGCATCTTCCTCTGCTCGCAAATAGCTCTGCTAGTCGAGGCGAGCAGAGGACACTTAAATCCTCTTCTCATGACTGGAAACCAAGAGAAATAATTTGAGCCAAATTTGTATTTGTGGTTTACTTTTAAACTTTTGTGCTGATGTGTTTTTAAATAAATAATGAAAAAGTAACATGACAACCATAACTTCCCGCATCTAATTTATTAGTACTAGCTATGTGGTCTTTGATCCTACAGTGTGTGTAGCTCTATCAAGTCCACTCCTCCTTCAATAGGATGTAAAAACTGTAATGGCATGCACTACTGGGAGCTCATAGTGAGCTTTTGTGGTATAGAGTCTGTTACTCTTTATAGTTTACAACAACTGTAATATTTTTGTTATAATGCATACAGTCAAGTGCTACTGATGTCCTCTGGAATGCTGGGATGGGATGCTCTTGGGATGCTCTTGATGCAGTGAAGGTGGAGTGCTCTCCCAGCTTATAGTCTGTAGATTCTTATTGTGTGGCCTTTCTTTTAACACAGAGGTGTTTCCAGTGCGTGCCCTGCCATCATCAGGAATCATCCCTCTGCTTCAGCAGTTTTGTAACAACAAAGATAAAGATGAGCATGGATTTCCAGTGCACCCAAATGCCAGGTATAATTATATTTCTTGTTTCTTGGTTTGTATTCTTGTAATAAAAAGACTCTTCACTCTATATTTTTACGACAACTGCAGAAATAACTGCAGAAATTCTTTTGCGTTCATTGGCTAATTTTCATCGTCAAGGCGTACATTTCACAATTTATGCAATGTTTCAACGAGTGAGAGCAGACAATTTGACAATTTATTATTGTAAATGTAATTGACATCAGTTTTTCATCTGTCTGTCCTGTTATTGACAATGAATTTCGCTATAACATTGTCAAAGTAGTCTGTGGACCCACTTGGCTAACGCCTCATGGATCCACAGCTACTTGGACAATGTTATGATGAAATTTTGTAATCGGGACAGATGCATGAAAAACTGCCGTCAATTTGTGAAATAGTCAGAACAGTTTTGAACTCTGTCTGAAACTCACCATCTCTTGTATGAGACAGCAAATCTCCTGAATATAAAGAACTGTGTCGTGAAATGGAGGTTGGGTGCCTGATCGAGGCATCCAGAAGCTTCCACTATAAACCAGGTCCTAGATGGAGACCACTCCCATGGCTGGTAAATCCTGGCAACCCAGCCATGAGCCCCCATGCAGAAGGTTTAAGAAAAGGGAGGGATGGGGAAGGGGAAACAACCTCAAAGCAGAGTCTCGGATGCTCAAGGAAAGTGCTGACAATGTGAAACTACTTGTACCCCTCATGGCTCAAGAGCATGTGGCGCATGCTAAAATCTAAATGGCACTGACCGCAAAGGCAAGACTTGCGCTCCTTGTTGTTAACTCTGTTAAATTGAACCCGGACCATTTTGTAACCTGTAACACCTTTTATGGCTGAATATGCTTGATTTTCCCTTGATGCTATGGGCTGCCTGTTGATAATAGAATGCACCCACAAAGTAACAAGTTTGCTGTGGGTGTGGGGAACAAGGCTACAAAATGACAGCCATGCTTCATGTTACAGAGCTCAAAGGTATAAAGGTGGCATTTTGTTGGCCACTTTGCCCTTCAACAGACATTGCCTTCCAGTCAGACCAGTCAATGTTTATTTTAAGGGGAAACTCAGAGAAACAGAGATGTAGAAGACAACAAATCAGGCTCTCATAGTTTTACTAAAACAGCATTTTCTCTTAAATTTGTTTATTTTTGACATACCTATAACAGTTGCCTTTTTGTTCTTTCAGTATTGGTACAGTTCTGGATCACATTGCAGACATTTTGTCATCACCTGGTCTGTCTACTGCTGATGACTTAAAAACACTGCCACAGGATTATGTTGATTTTCACAATAACTTAAACAAAATGCTTTCACATGCTCAGAATGTTGATAGTAAGTCCATTTCTTGAATGACATATTTTGTAGTCGTGTAGGGGGCAACCAAACTACTTGTATGTGCTCTGCAGACTGCCAGGTGATTTTTACTTATTTGAAAGTGAAGGTCTGGGACAATACTGATTAAGCTATTCCAGGATTAGTGAGTAGTTTGATTTGACTTTTGTTACTTTTCAACTGTGAGTTTGTGTATTGTTTGCAGGAGTTCAGGGAGCTGGGGTGGCACAGTGGTGAGAGCGCTCTCCTCCCACCAATGTGTCCCGGGTTCGATTCCCGGACCCGGCATCATCTGTGGGTTGAGTTTGTTGTTGGTTCTCGCCCTAGTTCCGAGGGTTTTTCTCCCCGGGTTCTCCGGTTTTCCTCCCTCCTCAAAAATCAACATCTCTAAATTCCAATTCGATCAGGAATTCGAGGGCCACGGGTTTGTCAGTCGAAGACTGTTATGTGCTACCCTCGTTAAACAAAGTCAATTTATTTTATTTTACTTATTTATTCCACTTTTAAGTCTGAATATACATTCAAACTAAACAGACAAAAAGGAGTGAAAAGCACTTCTGTCTATACATCAGAAGTTATCTCCAATTAAATTTTAATCTTATTTCGCATTTGAGAAACCCAGCCCAGGAGATTTACTATTAAACCCATGGCAGTCATGGTAAAAATTATTTAATAATTTTTCAACAAATAAAATGAACCAATCTTTGTGTAAAATAATGCTTATTTTGTTGAGGAATGCCATATCTTATGAGGAAATGTTGGTTGAAACCACAAGTCCATCTCCTAGAGTCACCATGCAAGACGCTCGACTAACATTTTCAAGGTTACTGCTCAGTGCTCTATTATTTGATCTCTTTTTAGACTTCACAATAAGGGAAATACTGACTAATCCCAGTGAAGTACAACAGTTTATGCAGAACTTGTCTATCCCACCATCTGTGGCTGAAGGACTGCTCAACTCTACTGTGAATTCAAGAGAGGTGAGAGTTTTGTAGATAAAAGATCAGCAACGTGGATGCAGTGTTCTAATTGTCCTATGGACGGTTTTTTGCCTGTAATATCAAATCTCTCTCTTGCAAATTTAATGAATATGTAACATATTGTACATGTAAGATGTCGGTTTGAAGCTGGACCACAAAGTTGTCTAGTTGCAGATTGAATTTATTTTACAGCTACTTTTAATTACGTGTGGTTTCCGTTTTTTAGCTAGCAAAATATGTTGGTGTCCATGGAAAGAACATTTTGAAGCAACTTCCTTGGTCTGGGAACCATTCAGTGCCTGGGAACAACGTTAACAGATTTCCAACACAAAGCTCCTCACCTGGAGGAGCTGACCTTCTTGGTCTTTTGCTTTTTGGTACCATGAGTAATCTTATGGGTGCTGCACCCAGGCTGCCGACACCTCCTCGCGCACCTGCAACCAATTTCACCGCTCAACAGGTTTGTTTACTTTATTTTGTATGTGCAGGAAATAGCAGAAAAAGGTATGTGAGTGGGTGGATTGGTGGGGAAGGGTGGAAGTTGGGCAGGGAGCATTTTGTTGCGTATGCTGTAATACATCAGTACAAGTCATACAGCTGTATACATGTATGTGCTGATGGGTGGGGTTAGAGTTGATTATAATTATTGCACAAAATAGAATAATGACCCTTCTTGTGGTACCCACTTATATGCATATGTTTTCTCTTTTTTAGCCTTCAGACAGCACTAATGTGCAGCCAAATTCTTCATCATGTAATGCAACTGAGCTGGAGAAAGTCTTAGTTTTCAAAGGTGCAAATCAAAAGGTATACATATCATGTGTTGTTCATAACTAAGGCAACTATATGTAACAATTAGTGGAGAAAGAAACTCGAAAGCTTCTGGTTTATAAAGTGATTAGAGGTAATAGAGCCATAAATGAATTTAATACTGTCAGTTATAGGTTCTACTAAATTTGTATTTTTTTCAGGAAACACTCCAGCATTTATGCAAGCTGACACCTCAACAAGCACAGGGTTTGGCTTACTATCTTCAGAGCCATGTAGACCGTAAGGCTGCTATGCAGAAGGTAGACTAGACATATGTATATTATATTATACATATATTTACCAACAGTGTGTCATATTGCCGGCCATTTATCTGATTACTTTTAATAAATCTGTGGAAACTGTAGTTAATGATGAGATTGTACCTGAATGACTTGAAAGTTCATGTAACATTTAACTATTAAATACAATCTGTAATAACATTATAAAAGCTTCCATAGATCTGTATTCTTGTTAGGACCTTTTATTAACTTTACTGATTTATTTTAAATAAATTCTTTCTTTTTTTCCTTTTTTCATGGGGGGGGGGGGGACGGTGGTACCTTGCAGAGAGGAGCTTGGAATTGTGATGGATCAGCTAGTGCACATAACAGTTGTACAGTGGGATCTTGTGTCTAAATTGAAATTCTGTTCAATTACTCATCTGCATAGAAAAGTAACATTCTCTATTTTTTTAGCTGAATGTAACCCGCGAGGATTTGATTGCATACAACAAGTCATACACAAAACTCAGAGGAGATGTAAGTGCTGTTGTTGCTTTTCTTTTTATGGTTGTTGCTGCTAGTGTTTTCTTTTTCTCCATGACCTTGATTTTGCCTTTTAAAAAAAATAACGAAAAAGAAAAGTTAAAATTAATGATAATGCAGGAAACCACACAGAACTTAATAGCAGCAAGCGTAAACATAGTTACTACTAACTCTGGTGTATGAGTCAAGTTTTGGCCCCAGTTGTTTATACAAAAAACCAGCAGTTATCTGCTCTGATTCTAGGGAACTTCGCATTAAGCTTACAAATATAGCGAATACAGTTGAAGCTCTATTAATTGGAAACCTGTTAAGTGGCCAGTTATCCAGTTAAATACTTTAAATGAAACCCCTATTAACTGACCATCTCTATTAAGCAGCTGCATGCACCTTTTTGTCATCCTGATGAGGGTTTCTATTTTCCTTGCCCTTATCAAGTGGCTACTCAAGATTAAATGCACATATAGTTCTGTACTATATTAATACAATTAAAGTTCTGTTTGTTGTACTTAATAGAGGTTTATAGTTCAGTAAACTACAGATGTAGCCATTTATTGGAGTCAACATGTATTTGTACCCTTTTGAAAAGCTTGACAAGCACACTTGGGTTAGTGTGAGAACAGTATCTGATATTTCAGTTTAATTTTAATCTTTTTTAATTTTCAGCTCAAGAATTTGACTGAATTTGTGCACTTGGTACAGAAGGGAGTGGAACTAGCACATCTGCTTCGCCTCAACCTCTCCTTTACCCAGCACCTTGAGAACAAGACTCAGTGGCAGAGGAATAAAATTTACCTGCGGGAAATGTGGAAGAATCTTGGTCCTATCATATGTGGTCCAGATCCAGATGCCCAGCCCAAAAAGAAAGTGATAGATCACATGTATGACTATCGGTGCCGCACATCGGGTTGTAGAACGAGAGCAATGCGCCTTATGCTTTATCTCCTTCTACACAATCCTAAAATAGCATACTCTCCAAATGGCACCGCTGCTGATAAAGTCATTGAAAAGGTGATTTGAGTTTGTCATAGAGGCTACTTCATCGGCACTGTGCCATGATAAAGGGGTTTTGTTTTACTAGCTGTGTTAAGCTATGTTGAAAGTTGCGGCTTCTAAAGTTTGTACATAGTCTTTGCCACAATTAAAGTGTATCTAAACTTGGGCTTACAGAAGTTTGCAGTTTATATGGTGGTAAAAAAAGCGGTTTGTGGCAACTTGTGGATAATGACTGAGACAAGAGTTTGTTTTCCATGATTTGAACTGCTGGGCCTACTGCCTCGTATCAGGTTGTTCTCCTCCTTGTTTTGAAGGATAGTCTTTAAGCAATTATGAACAGCGAAATTCTGGGTAGTAAAAGAGTACATGCACACATGTCTTTGCCTCAGTTTCTTGTTGTTTTGTTATGTCTGTGAGAGGGCTTTGGTTTCATAATTTGCTTGAGAAACGGCAAGTGTTACCTACAGGTGAACTGTATCTGAGTTATGTTTATAGCTACCATGAACACGTTTTGTTGAACTGAGCATGCTTTTTGGCCACTTACAAGAACTCTTTCATTTCCATATAGGCAAACAGGACATTTTCAGACATCGAGAAGCTTGAACACCTAGCTGAAGATTGGTTGAACACTTCACAGAAGATTCGTAGAGTGTTACAGCAAAATGACTCGCAGTACTATCTTGGACTTGTATTAAACAGTGAACACAAGTGCCTTCGCCGTCACAATAACATGGCTCATAATTTGACTGGATACAAGCCCAGTGATTATTTCGGGTATTACTTCCCATGTTAACTTAGTCTGTCCACTCACGTTTATTGTTTTTTTGCTACGAGCTATTTTTTTCGAGCCCCTCGTGTTTTGGTTTTCAAATCCCCTGTGGTGAATACTTTTGCTTGATCTAGAGTAACTCAAGACAAAGTAGAATGGGTGGACAGACTAATGTTAACCATATGAGTTGTTGATGTTGTTTTTATTTTTCTTATTAAAATTGTGCATGCTATCAAATGTTGTTCATTTTACGAAACATTTTTCAGCGTGCAGGTGTATCCGTTTGTAAATCAAGTTACAGTGTATTTCCACGGAAATGCTATAAAACAAAACATCTGTCAATCTTGTCAAAAAACAGATGGCGTTTTGAGCAGCGATCTTCAAATAACTGAGTTTTCATGTATGTTCAACCTGCTACACAAGCATGTAATACATTTTGCATATTTACCTCTTCAGTCAATATGAAGGTCTTGACGAGCTACTGACCCGAAGTTGTGATAACACCAACCCCTTGATCACTCAGCTGGACACCATTGACAATGTGGCTCGTCTGTGGCTGGAAATGGCCTCACATCTCAACCTTAACATCTTCAAGGGTTTCAAGGATGAGAAGTCATTGGTAAACTATGCTCTGAATATTAACAACTCAAATGGAGGGGACACCTCCAAAGTCGTCGCAGGTCAGTTTTTCCTGGTTATTAATGTGTCTCTGTATGTGATTGTATTACTGGGTGATTAGAGTTAAAATATGCATACCCTGAGAATGGCTGCTAAATGAGAACAAGTTCATGAAACCCTGTAAGAAGATTGGGAAAAACTGCGATTAAAGCAGACACAGTTACCGTTGCTTGTTGACAAGTCAAAAGTCGTCGCTACCAAATCCGTTCACCATTCTAATTTACTATAGTTGGTTTCATTTTGACGAGGAAACAACTTGCTCTTGTTACATGGTAAGAAAAAACAATTACAGTGGGACCCTGTTAATCTGGTCACCAATGGGCCCTGAAAATTCTGGCCGTATTAACGGGGTAGGGTCAAATTTCATGACTGGTCTAGTTTAGGTTACTTCTTGACAGATATTCATATGTATCACAAGTACTCTTCCAAACAACTGAACAGCATCCAGAATGCAGATATGATTCTGAAAAATTAAAACTCCTATCAAGGCATACAGCGTTAACCATGGAAAGATGTCATTGGCATGACATGTTACAGGCAAAGGGTCAATTGTGAATATGAAGTGTTTGGTTCGAGTGGTAGTATTAATGGGGTAAAAATATTATGTATTTATTGACTGAATGGGAGGGCTGGACAGGAGAATATTTGGCTCAAGGTCAGGACATACGGACCGAGCGCAGCGAGGTCCGTGCATCCTGACCGAGAGCCAAATATTTTCCCGTCCGGCCCGACCTCACTCAGTCAATAAGCATTTTATCATATGACCACTTTTTTTTTCATTTTCATTCTTTGGTGGAACGAGGCCGCGCGCGGCAGCATTGTTTCATTTCGAGAGTGGTGACTTTCTTTCTGTTGCTTCACTGTGAGTAGGTAATTGCAGCATTTCGGCGTCCGAAAGCTCACCGGGATAATAGAACTCACTCTCGGAATGTTCGCTTTCACTCATTTTCAAGGAAACACTTTTTAGCAACAAAATTGTTTCGTACTGTTTTTGCCGGGCTGTACGCATTTCCAGTAGGGCCGTAGGCGTTTTTCCGGCCCTATCACTTTAACGCGTACTGCCCTCATACGGGACCTTTTTTCTTATGGTTTTCCAAGGAAATTGCTCGCGGGGCCGTACGGGTCGTACGATAATAAGTATTAATACAGAATGTGCCTGTTGGCCGTATTAATGGGATGGCCGAATTAATGGGGTTTTCTTGTAAGATAAGGTATGGGCGTTTCGCCAAAACAAAAATAATTGGCCATCATAACAAGGTGACCATATTAACGACGTAACTGTAAAGTAGGGTTTCACTGTAGTGCTAATGATTTTCCAACACCTTTAGGGCGCTTGCTGAAAACCATAGGAAATTTCCTGCAACATTACAAGTAGTCTTCGCCCTAAAGCCTACAAAACCTTTTTTAAAACTATTATTCATTTTCAGGGATTGTGTTCATAAATATCAAGGTGAATGCTAGCCTACCGCCTCATGTCAAATACAAGATTCGAATGAATGCCACTTACTTCACACCTGCAACTGATAGTATTCGTGACCGTTACTGGATGCCTGGGCCCCAGAGCTGGAACCAGCGCTACTATGATCTAGGATTTACTTGGCTACAGGATCAGATAGAAAGGGCCATTGTGGATCTGCATGCAGAACGGGATGTGGTCAAACCAGCTGTGTACTTGCACGAGATGCCATATCCATGTTACGTTAGAGACAAGTAAGAGTTCTAGTTGTGTTTTTCTTCACATATATTACATTTTATAAACTGAGCCACTACGCGCGCTCCCATTGGTGGATAGGTGTGTTTAGATGAGAGTACGTGAACACGGTTGTGACGTTTTCGATGCGCGCATATTTTTGAGAATTCTTTTATAAAAGCAATAGAGCACTTTTCCATGTTTATATAGCCTCACCTAAACACTCGGAGGGTTGGAAGAATTCTCGAAAGTTATGCAAACCCTCGTCTACGTCCCGGGTTTGCATAACTGTCTCAAATTCTCCCAGCCCTCCTCGTGTTTAGATGAGGCTATATAAACACGGAAAAAGTGCTCTATTGCTTAAGTGTTTGCAGTCTGTAAGATAGAGCGTTTTCGCTTACAGTTGTACTTGGCCAGCAACCTTGTAAGTTTATTGGAACCAAAGAAAGAAACGAAAAGACAATATATAAAATAAAGCAAAAGATAAATTAGATAAGATAACAGTTACATAAGAATTTAAGATCGGTTTGGTACATCAACATGGCCGCCATTTCAAGTTTTGGTACACCAATATGGCTGCCGTGACGTCATGTGGAAACGCCCTGCAGTGCCAAGTATTTTCACCGAAAAGGTGACCAACATTCAATATCGCTGCGGTGTCAATGTGTTATCAATTAGACATGTGATGTAAATAAAATCATCAACTGTGGGATAGTGTCTTCATATAACACCAAATTCTCGTACCAACATGCAACAAAGATTTGAGGATTATTCTTCGTGCAATATTATATGAAGTCTTCTGAAATTCAAAACGAAATATGGTGTCGAAAATGAATGGAAATGAGGTTTTTCCTTATCAATATGAACATGGAACATTAAATGCTACATTAAAAGAAATGCATTGCAGTGGGTACTGAGAAGTGTTCTCCAGTTTTATTAACTCTTCTTTTTTCTATGTGCGAAATAGTTTAATATCCACTTGGGAAGACACTTCTCTTTTCCAGTATCCAGCGACAAATCGTCCATTCTGCCATTGTTCCACTGTACACAACCTTTGTCTCCAGCCATAACCAGACATGGAGACATGGAGGGGCTTGTATGTACAGTAGATCCCATTTCAGGAAAGCACAATTTCAAGTACTCAACATGATTATTTTTCTTTTCTTGTTCTCTCATAGTTTTATGTTCATCATTGAGCACATGATGCCACTGTGTATGACAGTGTCGTGGATTTACACTGTTGCGCTGGCCGTACAAGCCATCGTTTATGAGAAAGAACAACGCCTGAAGGAGGTCATGAAGATGATGGGCTTGTCTAACGCTGTGCACTGGGTGGCCTGGTTTATAACATCGCTCTGTGTTATGTCCATCACTGTATTTCTTCTGGTTGTTACCCTTAAGGTAAAGAGCTCTACTTGCTTTCGTTTGTTGTGAGAGGTGCGGTGGCATCAGGGTTAGTGCGCTCGACTCTGGATCAAGCGGTCGGAATTCAAGCCCAGGTCTGGGACGATATGTTGTGTTTTTTGACGAGACCTTTCTCCTTTCTCCACCGGTCAATTTAATATTGGGGAAGCCCTTGCGATGGACTAGCATCTCATCCAGGGGAGAGTAGTGATACAGAAAGCGAGATAAGCTCGGACTGTATATATGGGCCACTGGCCCCATGCAGAATTTACCTTACCTTAATAGCGGGCATAACGAAAGTTGTCACGTTTTAGTGAAACACTAACATAGGTTCTCTTCTTCATGTCCACAGTACGGCAAGGTGTTATACTACAGCGATCCCTTGGTTGTCTGGGTGTTTCTCATGGTATTTGCCGTGGTGACGATTGTGTTATGCTTTCTGATCTCCGTGTTTTTTTCCAAAGCAAAGATATCCTCAGCGTGTGGTGGGATCATTTACTTCTTAACCTACTTGCCATACGTGTTCATCTCTATCCGAGAGGAGGCTGGGAGCGTAAACGTGTCGGGAAAAGAGAAAATGGCTGCCAGTCTCTTCTCCACCTCAGCGTTTGGACTTGGTGCTAGGTATTTTGCTATCTACGAAGAAGAGGGAGTCGGAATGCAGTGGTCTAATCTGGGCAAGAGCCCCGTATGTATTTATTTTATTTACACAGAAGTGGAACATTACACTCTGCATTCTCTTTATTAGAAAGTACGCTTGCCAAAGTACTCTTCATTTTAACAAATCTGTGAGTACATTAGCAAGTAAAACTTAATGATAAAAGCGAACTACGTTTCTGAGTCGTCATGCCACCATTTTCAAGTTCTCAATGTCCAATCAGACTGAATCCGAACAAAACTATTAGCGTGACATTGCACATTTAATAATTATTCCACAAGCGCGCGTTGGATATGAGATGGTAGATAGCCAACGAGGCGCATAGCGCCGAGTTGGCTATAACCATCTCATATCCAACAAGGGCGAGTGGAATAATTGTTTTATTGAAAACGCCCCCAAAATAGAGCAAACTAAATTAAAAAAAAAACGCCTCCAAAAAATCACGCGTACGCTTACCATATTCGTAGAGCATGGTATAATGGCTCATAGCCCATGATGGCTAAGCCAATGAAAACTCTCGAATTACATTATCCAATGATCCAGTTTTTAATAATAATTAATTATTTAAGCTGATAATCTCTTTCTGACAGTTTGTTTCTTATCTATTTGATCTTGAAAATGGTGTCCTGATGACTCCGAAACGTCGTTCGCTTTTATTGTTCATGTTTACTTGCCTGTACATGACATCCTTTGCTTATAAGGATCATTGTGAGTATTACAGTAGGTCCCTTACACTAATTTGCACTATGTACTGTAATCCATTCTTAAGTACTAAGAGATATCTCGAGTGGTACTCAAGTGATTTATCAAATGGCATTAATCACGTACGGCATAGAAGAACCACGGCTAGTTTTACTTTTCAGTCAGTTCGCTAGATATCCCCTTTTAAACTTTGTCACTGGTGTAATTTTAATTATAATTTCTAGTTGTAAGCAAATTGGACATTCCTTTCTCTGCTTCCCTCTCCTATCTTTCCACAATTTGTTTCTCGTGTCACTATTTTCCATTATCCTCGTTAAAGCACAGCCTTTATGCCAATAGAACCGGACACAACCTAAATCCTCCTCTGTCTTCTCCAGATTAAAGGCGATGACTTTAACCTGTTGAAAGTTATGTACTGTATGATAATGGACACTGTGATCTACGCCATCTTGGTGTGGTATATTGAAGCTGTTCATCCTGGCTCGTATGGCCTGCCTCGGCCCTGGTACTTCATCTGTCAACCTTCTTACTGGTTTGGCCACAATACGCAAGCCTGTCCTAAGATGAGCCGCCGTACATTCCAGATGATGACAGCCGACGAGTTGGAGGATATGCCTCAGGCACAAGGGCTTCTGGCGTATGAACGAGAACCTATTCACCTGTCGCTTGGTGTGACTATTGAAAATCTTGTAAAGGTACCTTAGGATTATGGAGCTTACCTAGGAGATGCTGTTGTGCGTTGTTAAAAGACGTCTTGCAAAGAAATATTTGGTGGCAGTAGCACGCATCTTTTACATAATGAGAAAGCAAAGTTGCGACAGTTGGGCGACTGTTGGCCGACGTGCTGGCCAACGCAATGGGATCGGATTCTTTACCTTAAGGAGCTCAGTCACAGATTTTGAGTTATTTTATTTTCTATACCTACAAAATTACCTTTAATTTGAAGGAACCCGAAAATAGTACCGTACTAACTTAGTAAATCACCAAATAGATAATAATAAACCATAAGGGAACAAGAATGGTTAAGGATGGAGAGGATTAACACGGATTACAAAAGTCGAACTTGAAAACTTCAAGCTTAACTATCGAAGATGCGGAAACCGTGACGTAGCTTGTTTAACCTTTAAGAGCTATGACATGATAAATAATTTTATGCAATGCACAAACATTTCCTTAAAATGAAGAGGGGAGTACTAGCAGTAGTAGTAGTTAAGTCAGGAAGAAAATATCAAAGAAGTAGAATATACTAGAATGGAGACATGATTGATCATCGCAGTTATGCACACACCTTAAGCAGCTGTGAAATTAAAGCCTGAAAAGAAAAAAAACATTCATGCCTGAACGGGATTCGAACCCATGACCTCTGCGATACTGGTGCAGTGCTCTACCAACTGAGCTATCAAGCCAACTGGTAGCTGGTCATGTTATGAGTTCGCCGTAATATACCCGCAGATGGTGAAGAATACAAGATTACTGCGATGATCAATCATGTCTTCATATCTTTCTCTGCAGTTCAAATATACGATCTTTCACATATTCACCTGAAATAAACTAAAAACATACAAAGATGGAAAAGACTAAGGAAGGTTGGGACGGAACTTGATGCTTTACACCTATAAACTCCTTTAGGTTTATTTTGTATACAGATGCAATGGTTTAAAAAAAATCTACACAATTATAGTGTAAGGACTCAAACAAACTATGGTCTTTATAGCAACTCTGCTGTTTTTAACAGGTGTACAAGGAAGGAAAGAAACTGGCAGTAGATGGATTAACACTGAATCTCTACGAAGGACAGATAACCTCGTTCCTCGGTCATAATGGGGCGGGCAAGACTACCACCATGTCCATATTGACAGGCCTGTTCCCTCCCACAGCGGGTACTGCTTATGTCTATGGCTGTGACATCCGTATGGACATGGACAAGATCCGACGCAGTCTGGGAATGTGTCCGCAACATAATGTGTTATTTGGCAGGTCTGTTTAACGACGCACTGTTTATCGCGCGGAGGTTTTGTCTATCGCTTTGTAAGACTAGTACCGAGTACTATACTAGAGGTTACCAAGCTAAGCGCGGTAGCCAAGCATGACGTCTTGTGAACTGTTGTACCTTTGCTCGCGCGGCATGGTGTGTAGTAAAGTCGTTCTTATTTAGAGGTTTCATCTCTGTTTTTTACACTTTTATCGCCTGACACAGCGTGATCATTTTGAAAGCAAGCGTGTCACTCACTCAGTAACTGACTTGGTCACTAACTAAGACATTAGAACTTGGTCACTAACTAAGACATTAGAACTTGATCACTAACTAAGACATTAGAAGTGTAACTTTTTAGAAACAGGTGAAAACCTAAATCATGACGTTTTCTTGTTCTGGATGAGAGTCGACCTTTGAACAGACTTGATTTGCCCGGTGTTTTCGAAGATAGGACAGTTTTGACTGTAAAGCTGTAAAGTTTATTGCACAGTTATAGAACGCCAGCAGTAGGCATTTCGTCCGGTTTTGACGCAGAGGTCACAGAATAATTACTATTAGTGGCTATTAATATTTCTTGAGCATGTCAGTTTGACTGCAGTAACCCCATTAGAACAAATCAGTTGTACATTGTATGTACTAAGAGAAGGGTTTGTGACTTGTTATTAACCAATGGATTAATTAATCATGAAGCTAACAGGAGATTTTGTGGGATGTTTAGGATGACAGTAGATGAACATTTGTGGTTCTATGCACGCTTGAAGGGAATGCCTGAAAAGGATGTCAAGAGAGAAATGGATCAGTAAGTAGTTCTGTTCGGGGCGTGTTCGTGAGGTGGACATAACGTATTTTGTTTGGTGGCGCTTATCCAGTAGCCTCCTACGCAGACGTTCTTTGGGCTCGTCACGCAATCTTGCGTGACGAGCCCAAAGAGCATCTGCGCAGGAGGCTACTTATCCAGTGAATAGTGATTTATCCTGTGGATAGTGTTATTACACTCATTGAACAACTGGGATCAGTCGAGTAGGTTCTAAGGAAACTGTTGTGTTGTACCGGTGGAGAAGTGAAAACCCTTGACTTATTAACACTTAGCACGGTAAATCGTATATTTCAAGTTTATGTTTCGGGTTCTAGCTTTTATGACTGGATAGCGAAGGCTCGAAGATTTTAGGAATTTTTTACAGAGTATTTCTTTTAGGGCTCAGTAAATGCTAAAACTCATTGTTATTTAACAGACTCGTAATGGACGTGGGACTGCCCACTAAGCGCCACTGCGCTGTAGAGACCCTGAGCGGGGGCATGAAGAGGAAGCTCTCTGTAGCCATGGCTTTTGCTGCGGGGTCGAGAACTGTTATCTTGGATGAGCCCACTGCGGGTGTGGATCCTTATGCTAGAAGAGCCATATGGGACCTTCTTATCAAGTACAAGAAAGGTGAGCTAACATGTGCAGGCATTACAGAGAACTTTAGTTTCTCGGCAAACTACACTTGAGTAATTCAGTTTAGTTTAGGGTGATGATGGGTTATATTGGAGTGGTTAACATCACATTTGGGTTTTAACCCAGAAAAACATTCAACTTACCAGTGAGTGAAGTACCATAAAGACTGCAGCCAATCTGAATGCTGGACCACTAGCCTGGTGCATATTGGTGGTGACCTGCTGGTCCTAGGCAAAGATGTTTTCTCAAGAAACTGTGCTGCCTCTGGTCTCATATTTTTTCCATCAAACGACTCGCCACCAGTGCGTTAAACTGTGCGATACCTTCAAGGCTCGTGTGCAGATAGTAAAATAAAGGCCTCATATCATATAAGGTTATTCGGAAAACAGTAGCTTTCAGTTCTTGTGGAAAACATTTGTAAAATTAATACGGAGTTAAGTAAGGTGGGAAATGTTGTGACAGAGTTTAATTTAGTAACTGAAGACTTCTTATTAATTAAACGCTAGACTTGCCACAAGTAATACTTCGCTTCTTCAGGCCAGGGAGGAATTTTTGGAAAGGACTTTTAGAAAGTCTAATTAAATGCTTGCAGGTCGAACTATCTTACTGTCGACGCATTTTATGGACGAGGCTGACCTGCTAGGAGACCGCATTGCTATTGTGTCAAACGGGAAACTCCGGTGTGTAGGCTCACCACTCTTCTTGAAAAGCCACTTTGGAGATGGCTATCACCTTACTCTGGTGAAGAAGCGCAATAGAACTCCCCAGGGGTCCATAGTGAATGTACACGTGCCACCAACAGGATCCAGCCAGACCCTGGAAACTGGTGAGATGACTTCAAGCGAGAACACACTCCAACCCGGTTAGTGCAACATTAAAATCGTAACAATTCCAGAGTAGTTCGAACTTCTTTTGCGAGACACGGCCGAAACTAAGCCAGATACTTGCTGTCTATAACTATAAAATTATTTATAAGTCAGCACATATTTTGGTATGACATCTGGATCGAATTTTATGTTAACCCTATGTTTGCTTCCGTGTTACCTGTTGCCTTATGTTGTGTTTTTGCCTCGCGTATTCATTGCTGTGCTGTACCAAGTATTTGTGTGACCATAGTGACCGAACTGTACAATGTGATTGTGTAACCATAGTAGTTGACCCGCAGCTCAGAGAATAATAAAGCTGCGTTCATCAAGAGACTCACCTTGTGAAACCTTTATGATTAACAGAGAATCCGAACGTCGGCGAAGATCATGTTAAAAAAGTGACGAACTTCATAAAATCTCACGTACCTGCTGCCAGACTAGAACAGAACACGACGCAGGAATTCACCTTTGTTCTTCCTGATAACTCAGTCAAGCGAGGGGGATTTGAAATTTTCTTTAGTGATCTGGAAGCGAAACAAGACGAACTGGGGATAGATAGTTTTGGACTGACAGATACTTCTCTCGAAGAGGTAATTTTTGATAGATTATGGACATAAGTATGTGATCCTCGTGTCTCGCCTGTCTCCACCAAGGGGTGTAACTGGGTCCTGGCTAGTTTTCGTGGAAACTGTTTTTCGTTAGTTTCAGGGAAACCTAGAAAAATGCTTGAAGGTAAACCTGCCATGGATGAGCATCTCATCGAGCTTTTTGAACCTCTAGGCTAAAAGGACATCACGTTGTTATGGTTCAGAATAGTTAGGAACTTGGAGAGCGTCAAACGAATTTGGCAGATAATAAACTATGCTCGCAGGTGTTGCATGCGAGGCTACTAAGTAAGTCTTTCATTACGTTTTACTGATGTTGTTATCATACACTGGATTTCTTTTGCAGGTTTTCCTGAAGGTAACTGACGTTACATCTCGAGATGAATCCGGTGAGATAGTTATCTTTAGTTAATGCGCATTCTTTGTCCTAAGGTATCTCCGGCACACTGGGAATTAAAATGTCCTGTAACTTCTGAGGCTTCTCGTCTCTCGCCGATCTCCGCTGGACTCCTTGTCTTGTGAACATTTGGTGTTAATTTTAAGAATTTTTGCGTTTGCTTCTTGTATTCGCTTATCGTGCCATTGTGTAATATATCTCGCATATTTTGTCTTTGCACATCTTTTCAGTCTTTTCTCATAGTCAAACCCTCGGGGCCTGGTGGTTAGCGCAAGAATTCTCCTCCTAGCTTATTATTTTCAGCACAAAATGTGTTTCTCCTGGTAGGAAATGAGTTTAAGCTACATTTGTATCAATATCCTAATGTTAACTTTACTTTTCCGCCTGAAAGAAGAACTCAATTCGTCTAAGTCTGAAGACTCTTTAAACCATGGCGAGTCCTCAAGCACTATGCTCAGCGGCGACAGCGCGGGACTTGGTGACGAGTGGGATGAAGATATCTCAAGAAACGGAGAAATTGAACTCACCGACTTGCCTAATGTTCGTTACGATGCAAGGGAACAGCTGTTAAGCCCGGAGATTCAAGAAGAGGCTAGTTGTCAATATGGTGAGTTTGTTGAAAATAGCAGATAGAAACTCTGATTGGCTGGCGAAAAAGCATAGATATAAGCAGTGTGGTGAATGGCTTGTAGGAGTTAAAATAAGCAAAATCAGTTCATACAAGGGTTAACATGTAGCCTTTTTAAATATGGTTTGCAACAATTTAAATTGTTTGTATTAAAAGAAATATCTCTGTATCGTGTTTTTGTCCTTGTCTCCAGGGGTAAAATGTAATTTTATTTTGTTTTGCCTCAGCTGATCACACGCCGTTGAACACAGCATTCCAAGGTGTTGGCTCTCGTACATTAACTGGTGTGTCTCTAAAACTGCAGCAGTTCTACGCTCTTGTGATTAAACGATTCCACTATGCGCGGCGAAACTTCAAAGGAGTCATCTCTCAGATTCTTTTGCCCGCCCTTTTTATCACCATTGCCATGGTAATGGCTCTCTCTTTTCCAAAGCAACCAGACCAACCTCCGCTGGAGCTGACTCCCTCCATGTTCCCGCGGCCAAACTATATTCCGTTTGCGAACGAGGCCAAGGGAGTGAACCAGCTGGCGTCACGACTGGACAAAACACTGACCCTACTCTCTGGGGTGGGGGCGACGTGCTGCCTTCGATCAGTTAACCTGACAACTGCGGAAGTCAATCCGTCCAAGGAAGACTTGGCTCAACTGTTTAACCATTCCTGCTCGGTCTCCATAGACGAAGTGTCAGACGAATATTTCAAACTGTCTAATCTTCACTTGTCGTATATTTACACGAATGGATCTAACGTGACCCATTCAGTGACGCACAAGGACACGGGTAGGGGATGCCGGTGCTCCCCTAACAAGACAGCTTACGTGTGTGACCGAGGTGCGGCTGGACCACACCCCAAAGAACTGGTCACTATAACACTGGATACTCTACAGAACATTACTGGGAGAAACATTTCAAAATACTTGCTCTATACCACAGAGACATTCAGGCTCCACAGGTAATAACATAAAAATAACCAGTAGACATGACAGGTGTAGCGCGGTTACCTGGGCTCGTTGAAACCCGCTGAAACAGTGACTTTTTAACGAAAGGAACTAAACATATACTCCAAGAATACAAATCTATAGTTTTTTTCCAAATGCGTCAGGTATGCCAATAATAAGATTCAATCAGAGTAAACAGTGATGATCGGTGTAGGGTTGGAACGAAAAATCTTGCGGGTCGTTTGTGGAAATTCGACTGTACTCAAACCCTCAGACCCCCTCCATTTTTTTCCTTCTTTTGTTTTGCAATTTTGAAAAGGGGATTTACTCTGAGAGTGCTAGATTTATCAGTTACTGTTCATCAGAAATTTATATTTTCAAACTGTATATCCATGATTTTTGACGTGCAGATTTAGCCAAATTTAGTCTTGACGTAATTTTCATTTTAATCCCAGTTTTCTTTAGCAAAATTGTAGGATTAGTACATTGCTCGTGTTTCTAAAGCAATTGACATATGATAAACGGATTTTTGGAACTTTGTTTGAAACATTGTGGCATTCTATTCTGTAGGTACGGCTCGCTGTCGTTTGGTGAGGTGGTTAGTTTTGTACCGCAGAAGTTAGACAAAGTTAAAATAGCCTCTGTTAGAAGACTGGCTATTAGAGAAGCTGTTAAGGTTTGTACGGATTACTTATGTTTGTGTATGTCATGGGTAAATTTTAATATTCTAGTGTTTTCGTCAGAAATCACAAGGTGTTATTCTGTACCATTTAGCTACTATGATGAAAATCGCATCTTTCCTATTGAAACCATTTTATAACATAAACAAGTAGTCTCTCTGTTCACTTTTTTTCAATATCTCTTTTCATTCCAGAGATATTCGAGTTTTTAAAATATGCAAATTAGCCAAGTGATGACGTCAAATTCTCAACCTAATTTTGCTCATATATGATGAAACAAAGATCTCAGCCAATTTGTATCAGAAACGTTTGATTCTTTGCAGTAAGATTGTACTAAAGGTATTCCACAATACAAGCTTAAAAGCTTTGCTACCATGGTAACATACTGGGTTCCAGACCTCCCCAAAATTAAAGACAATTCTGGCCACCCTCAGCATCCATTTTTATATTTGCAAATGGCGCCTCGTATGCATGATCCAGCAGGCATATAAATATGTTAGCTAGGGTTTGTGGCCCCGTTTAGTGTTTTCCGAGCTGAAAATCACTAACATATCAAAATCAAGTGGGTGGGGACTGGAAAAGAGTGAGTTGCCATGGGAACAGAACTTTTTATAGCCGTAGGTGTGTTTCCTGTAGAACTATTAGCCTGCCAAGTTTCAATGGTCTGCGGTGCAAATTGGCCAAGATAGCTCTATTTATATACTTGAGATAATATTGGGTTGAGTATATGACGTCATCAGTCATCTCATTTGCATAATTTACACATTTTCCAAACTTAAATATCTCCGGAACTAATGTAGGTATTTGCAAACGGTAGACGGCGTTTTTATTCTGTCATGGAATTCTATATGATACACCTAAAATATCAAGGGGTAAAAATTTGATCATAGTACCACTTTAAAGATAGAATACTTCTTTTACCAACGTCTGTTGAGAAACATGGTTAGCAGAGGCGTTATAAAGCAGTGGTGCTTAGCAAAATTTACTTATTTTGTGACATCCAAAATGTATTACCGTCATCAGTCTTTTACTTCAGTCTTTTTAGTTCAATAGCTTACAGAGCGACTATTCTCTGGGACAATATCCCCACTCACCTTAAAGATGTCAATGCCTTCAACTCCCCTGAGCAACTTAAATTTTATTTACTGTCTGAACAACATTCTGAAAACTTTTTATGCACTGATCATCTCCATTTTATCATACCATGTACGCATCTCTTCTCAGTTCTGCACTTTCTTAAATATCTATAGAGACCTTACAATAACTGGAGACGGGTTACTCCAGTCTCCAGACTCATATTGTTCATTTTTCTGTCCTTCTATGTACGTATTTCTTTTTTGTAAAACTGTAAATGTGTGAGTGAATAAAGTTGTTGCTGTTGTTGTTGTTATTGAAGTTCAAGGAGTATGAAGGAAAAGACGCAATCGCTATTTATCTGGACCTTCATATGTTTTTTACCTTGTTTGTCTTTTTGATTTTAGGCGTGGTACAACAACAAGGGTTACCATGCCTTACCGACTTACTTGAACGTCATGAACAATGCCATTCTACGAGCCTCCCTGGCTAAAGGCAAAGGAAATCCAGCTGCGTATGGTACGTATCTGTGTCATCAGCTGTTAGAGAGGACTCTTGATAGCCACCTTTACTCACGCAGTTTGAAAGACGCTTTTAGGATTGTGAAGTTCTTGCATGGTATTGGATTCTTTAGTTGGTTTTGCCTGATCGTCCGGGTGAGGGTAATTCTGAAAAGAACTGTTGTTGGCGACTGACATTTTCATTGGTCCGTTAAATGTGATTGGTCGGTTCAGCCGAAGAATGCCATTTTACGCCACTCACCAACAATAGTTCTTTTCAGAACTACCCTCACCCGGACGATCACACAAGACGATCTACTGATACTCCTGGGTTCAAACCATTTACTATGGTATTGTTTCTGTTTGTCCTCTGTTTTTGATGTTTTCAATGGTAGTGTCTGTTTGCGAATTGTTCTATTGCTTTTCGTGCATTTTGCACCTTTTTCGAGAAGAAAATGTGTTTTTAAATCAATTGAAATATCGTTTTAGATGTTTAGTCATTATGAGCAGTCAGAGTGTTATTACATTTGTGTTAACAGGCGATGTTTCTTTCCTTCGCAGGCATAACAGTATTCAACCATCCTTTCAACAAATCGGACTCAAATCAACTCTCAGCCAGATACATGTGAGTAACACTTAGCATTTTATTGTTTTGTTAACCATACCATGTTTGAGTGTGACTGAGTCCGCGACATTCAGGGGAGATTTGCTAAGCAACGTGACTTATCCGATGGCGTTTAGTTGGCGTCACAGCTTTTATAGTGTGGGAGTATTTCTGATTGGACAACAAGAAGAGAAACAAGTTTTAGTATTTACAGCGCGTTTCTCGGACTGCTGTATAACGATTAAGGTGAATTTTCAAGTCACGTTACAGAGCCATTCATTAATAGGACTCATCCATATTTTTCTCTTGTTCTCTTCTAGGCGTCAAGGCACAGATCTTGTGATCGCCATCTTTGTTATTATCGCCATGTCCTTTGTACCCGCCAGTTTCGTCGTGTTTCTTGTTACCGAGAGGTCGTCCAAAGCCAAGCATCTGCAGTTTGTTAGCGGTGTTGATCCCGTCATTTACTGGCTTTCTAACTACGTCTGGGATTTGGTAAGTGCCAAGGTTTCATGGCTTTGCTCAATGCCAGGATTATAAAGAATGGTTTTTTTATTTTTCACTAATCATAACTACTAAACTGAACTTGCTGTGTCGTACCCCTTAAATTTTCCAAGCGTGATTAACGCTTAAGATAGACTTTACCCTACAATGTCAGTAAAATTTCATAGAGGCAGATGATGGAATAAAAACGGTAGATATGATAAAGAGAGGGTATCTTGTTGTAGAACTTAATTCTCAGAACTAAGATGAACTAGATTTGTGACAGTCAGTGAGGAGAATATGAAATTCAAGTCTGGAACTAAAACAAACTGATTTCCTCTTCAGTGTAACTACCTGATCCCAGCTTGTGCCTGTATCACTTTGCTGCATGTATTCAAGGTGCCTGCCTACTCCTCAGACACGAATTTCCCAGCTGTCGTCTGTCTGTTCTTACTTTATGGGTGAGTTGTTATGATGTAACTGTAAAGTTCATCATTATCTATGTAGACTCCTTCCTGGAAAGAGGCCACTGCGAGAGAAAAGTGCATCGGGCAGAATGGCTATTGTTCTCGCGACATTTATACTTGCAGTTCAAGAGATTCTATATCTGGTATATTTCGCATTATTATTCATAAACGATCGATCAGAACTTAATTCATTGGTTGCTAAGAACGCATGCTATACTCCACAGGGAACATCGCACAGCTCACACAAACAATGAACAGCGGGCGCTATTGTTATCGCTTTTGTTTCTCAGAATCATTGAGTCTGGAAAGGTTGGCTGATGCGTAACAAATGCGTTTCTTGGTTTCGCTAAACTGAAAGCTATTGTAATTGCTTCTTCAAAGATAGGTGAAGGTCATGAAAATCCCCGATCGCGCTCGCTTGAGTTTCTTTCAAGCTATAAAATGATAGCGCGTTCGATCGAGTTTCTATTACACTGTAAAAAGATGCGTCCTTTGAACGCACTCGCTTGATTTTCTTTCGAAATAAAAATATAGCTTGTCCTTCCTGGATCACGCTCAGGTTCTTTCATTTTAATTTAGAGGAACGAAGAGAAAGCGTTAACTTGCTCATGTATGTGCTATTTACTGATATATCTAAACTTCTTCTTTGTCATTCTCAGGCGGTATATATACGTAACTGTGCTAAGTAGGTTGATGTATTTGTTGCGGAGAAAAGTATAGTTGCTTTGCAATTGTCACGAAAGTTGTCTGCGCGCGGAAGCTACGTACACAGCTGATTGTGACAAAGCCAAGTACTTTCATACTGTATTTCCGCCTCACTGATGATTTAAAGCAGTCGGCCAAAACAGTCGCGTGAATAGGCAGTTGAATTTTACTGAACACTTAGATTTTCTGTTCATCTAGACTACGAGTAGTCCCTCTTTCGCTTAGTCCGTCGTGCGATTTTTTTCTGGCAGTTTTCTTTCACGTCACTCAAGACGGAGTAAGCGAAAGAGGGGCTACTCGCTTGATTTCTATTATTATTTCTATTATCCTCGGCTTTTATCTTGTTTACGAAAGTCCTAGTTTTCGTGTTCAGCAAGTTACTAACACGATCGTAGGCAGACTCCTCGAGCCTATATCCGTTCGGCCGTAAGTTCGCTTGAAGGACCGCGAACAGTTTCTCCAAATTCCCATCCAACTTTCTCCATTCCACACAATATTCCCGTTGATTTGCAAGCAGAATTTAGGAAATGGCGGAACCATATGTACGAGTAAAGGCTGAACCAGGGGTTCTGTGAGCTCTGAAAAGAGCTCCTGGTTCAAATCCTTTACCCTCGCATCGGTCATATTTACGGACGGCTCGGTGAGTTTGCGAACACTGCTAACCTAACTTGTGCTTTATTTAAAATTCGCGCGGCTACAGATTTCCTACTTTTTCAGCTCACATTTGCAAGTCAATAGCCTCTATTTACTGCTGACTGCATTTCGTCAATAGTTTCCTTCGCATTGTGTTTTTCTTAGCAACTATTATCTTGGAAAGACAATGACTGAGTCCCAAGGGTCTCCAGAACGCGCGCGAATTTTGAACCTTCGACGTAAAAACGTAAAAGTCTGGAACTTCTTTTGCTCGAATTTCGGAGAAAAATCGAAAAATGCGAAGAAGAAACGTGTATCTTCAATAATCCGATCTATTATCGGAAGATTCTTTCGAGCTTTGGGAGAAAATGAGCTTTTAAATTTAATGAGGGTCGTTTCCCATACTAGAAACACCGAAATGAGCACAATTTTCTAAGTTAAAAGTCTGGAACTTAATTTTGTTCTTTTCAGTTAGTTTTTTGATAGAATTAAAGTTCAACCTGGGAACTACAAAAATCCGCTCTATTATGTTAGAAAACCTTGCGCTAGTTACTGCGAAATCGCGATTGAAGTCAGAGACCTTGGCCAAATTCGGCCATTTTCTCTCTTATTGTGCCGATTTCATTGATCGTTCACGCTTGAATGGCCCGCCGTAACAGCTCATTGATATTTGCATATGTCGCGCCATTCTGCCCGATGGTCTTTTCCAAAAACACCAAGCAATGACCCCTGAAACCCGCACTGCTCAATGTGGAGACTTCACAACGCAGTCTAACGAATACTTTCCTTGGCAACTTGCGTCTGTTCAGTAATAGATCACAGAGACGTCAAAATGTGATAAGAACAAAACAATTGCACAGATGTGTTAGCAGAGTGTGTCACTGATGTTCATACCGCATTTTGGCGTCTTCTGTGATCTATTACTGAAGAAACCCACGCAACATGGAGTATTTTTTGTTAATTCGCGTTGTGTAGCAACCTGGAATGTAATGACGACATCTGTGCGTCTGTCCTGCAATTGATCCTAAAGAACCAATCAAAATGCGAGAAGAATTTTGACTTATTATATAAAATCAATTAGGCAACTGTATCTCGCTGAAGGAACGTTATTGTCGCCTCGTCTAATGCCGAGTCCCTAAATGAACTGTTGTTCTATTTCAGATGGTCCATTACTCCTATCATGTACCCAGGAGCATTCTTTTTCAGTGAGGCTAGTTCAGCTTACGTGTTTATGATTGTGGTCAATCTGTTTGTTGGAGTCACCGCCACTGTCACTACCTTCATTCTGCAGCTCTTCCCCGATGATGTGGTATGTGAACTCACGAAACAAGCGCTGCGCTCTTACAATCACTAAATAAGAAAACGAATGATCCCGTCTGAACCCGCTGTCTCTCACCAGAAGAGTTGCTTAGGAATGTAGCGTACTTTTGTGACGTCATACGGACGAAACAACTTGTCAAGTAGTAACGAGTGTTGGCGTTAAATTTAGTAAGAGGCTTGTCTGTGACAGACAGCTTACTTACTGGTTAAACGGGCTCAATTACTTTATTTTTAGTTCTTTGACCGCGTACAAAAGTACCTTTTCAGTGAAGGAAACCTGAAAAGAATCGGTTACTAAGATAGAAAAACACCAAAGAGGTAATAATAAACCAAAGAGGAACAAGGACGGTTAAGGATGGAGAAGATTAACGTGGATTACAAACGACGAGCTTGAGAAATTTAGCCTGAACATTTCAAGATGCGCAAACCGTGACGTATCTCCTTTAACCGTTGCGCCTTCTTAAGTGAAGTAGTTTGACGAAGTTATCTAAGTGGCGTGCAACAATGTCCAAAGTTATACCTTATCGTTGTGGTAGGGATTCTGACTAAGATTTATTTTCCTTCCTACAGGTGTTAACCAAAATCTTCGACGCCCTACGAGTTATCAATCTTGGATTTCCTAACTACTGTCTGGGGCACGGCCTTATGGATCTTGCTTACAACCAGTACCTCACAGAGTACTACACTCAAATAGGTACTATAACCTTTTGTTATGTGCGAGGGATGATTTCACGGTATTGGGGGTTAAAAATACAAAAAGTGTGAAATAAACTAGGAAATTAAGAAAGAGAAATAATGTTTCTAAATGGACAAGAAATGCCAAAGGTCGCAAACACAAACTATGTGCCTTCGGTGTAAAGAATGTACAAGACACTATTCGGGCAGTGCACTTTTTTTTACAGTTTATACGAGTCGAGACTCGAACAGTTCCGTTAACCTGCATTAAATCTGCTGGTTTTCAGCTGGGTGAAGTTTTATCAGTCTGTCTTCTGGTGTGTGTCAAATAAAGTTGTTGTCTGTTTGTAGGTGAATACGAAAAGATTCGAGAACCATTTGAATGGAAGCTCACTACTCGTAACTTAGTGTGCATGGCAGTGGAGGGAGTTGTGTTCTTTATTCTCACCGTCCTGATAGAGTTCAGATTCTTTATTAAGCGGAGGTAAGGAAGAGACTTTCAACATTGAAAAGATAGTTAAGTTCCCAAAGCTGCCAAAATGATGAAGCCAATTGTTTGGTTTAAGGTCAGATATTCTGTAATTCTTGTCAAAGTGAGGGATTTACTTAAGATCGCGTCAGAGGTTGATAGTCAGCGTTAGAACAACGACTCGTTTATCGTGGGCAGTGACGATTAGTTTTCTTTAGATTTAATCAACCCTACTGGGCTCTATAAAATTGTTTTGTGTTCTGTGAAGCCAGAAAATATTTACTTTTCTTCATGTGTCAAACATGTCTTGTTCCACTTCGTCTTGAGTCGGTAAGACAATGATGCGGGTGGTATATAATGCCAACTAATGACATGTTTCCTCAGGCGCACGCAGGTGTCTAAGGAGCCAATCGAAGGGCTGGACGAGGATGTGGCAGCCGAAAAAGAAAGGGTTCTTTGCGGAGGTGCGGGCAGGGACCTCATACGAATAGAGAACTTAACAAAGGTGAGTCTATCCGGAGTTGTTGGATTCAATAAACATGTTTGGATTTGCAAAAGGGTTAGTAGTTTTCCTTAAAGACACATTGTGCTGCTTAAGCAGGCACTTGAACTCTACTGACAAAATCTCTTCAAATGGCACGTTAGCTGCTACAGTAACGAGGTTACGAGAAACTTAAGTGTTAGAGCACTCATCCAAAGGCATCGCTGAAAAGCAGGAAACTAGGAAAAGTGCCAAATTATTGATCAGAGTGAGATGTGCTTTTTTTTCCTTAGGTGTATAATACAAGAAAGAGAGGTAAACATCTGGCCGTGGACAGACTGTGTTTAGGAGTTCCAAAGGGAGAGGTGAGCTGTGTGCTTCTCAATCTTTAAATAAGCAATGCATTGATTTTTTGGCCAGAAGTTGTGTCATATCTAGTTTTCTGAGACCGCTTCAAACATCACAGTTTTGTTAAGTTTGACATTTGCAATGACGTGTGCTCCGGTTCTGAATATAATCAGTAATTTCAAACGTGTTGGGAAAAAACGCATTACTAATTAGTTACTATATATAGTTACTATAGTCTGCACTTTCGTTGAGTTTCACTATTCAATTGACGTTGAAGATGACTTCCGCTCAAGTTGTCGAAACGTCAGTCACCAACAACAGTTTTTCTCAGAACTACACTCACCCGGACGATCACACTGTACGAACTAGTTTCTGATATTATTGCTCTAATTGTAGTGTTTTGGTCTGCTGGGCGTGAACGGAGCAGGAAAGACCAGCACATTTAAGATGTTGACAGGAGACACCTGCATGACTGCAGGGAACGCATTCCTAAACTCGCACAGGTTAGAAGATAAAGCACTTTTACGTTAACACCATTACTTCAGTTGTTACGTTTTAACATGCCAAGGTTCATGGCGTGTCCCAGGATCGATTTTTACAAGGTGCTGGGTTCCGCCAAGGAGCTCTGTGACGATATCTTTAAGGAGCAAGACGTCGAAGACTCGAAACCCAAACCACATTGTGTTCCTTGATGGAAACCTAAAGATAAGGGTCTTGTTTTATTTAAAAATTACTCAATAACTGCACTGAAGCCATAAAATGGCTGCTTGTTACTCTTGTACTGGTTTGTGGTGTTAACTTCAAAAAACATCCGGCAGTCTTTTTCAAATTCGTGCATGAGGAAAGGTAATTATTCATAATTTTAGCACTCAGGGCTGCCACGTCACGAAAAGATCAGGGAAAGAAATTCTCTATGTTCTGAGTCAGAGAAAATTGACATTCTTAAGGAAAGTCGGGAAAAGTTGAAATTTTAACTCTGTTGATTTAATACCATTGAAGCTTGGAATAAACTCGAGTTGTGATGACAACGACGTGTTTACTTGAGGAAGAAGGCGAACTGTCACTGTCAAAAAAAAACTGAAGTTGCTGTAGAAATGAACACACCCATTTGTTTTTTCTTGGTTAGTCTTAAAGGAACATAGACTGATTGATTACTCTATTTTTCTCAACATAGTATTGCCTCCGAAATGCAGAAGGTGCACAAGTGCATGGGCTTTTGTCCTCAGTTTGACGCTCTTTTTGACGAGCTGACTGCCAGTGAACATCTGACCCTGTATGCGCGACTCAGAGGAGTTCCTGAAAAAGAACTGCACAAAGTAAGGGGACTATAAGGGGACTTAATCGTAGTCATTCTCCACTTACATACATACATCATTAATTGACTTTTCTAAAGGGGGCTTTTCAAAGACAGTCCTACACTAGAAAAATGAACTGGCTGATTACAGCAGTATAACACTAATATTTCATTTCAAGATAAAAAGAAAAAAAATGTTTAGAAACAGCACAAAATCATTAACAAGTTCAATACTGAACTTAAGACTGCACTTAAAAACGGGTACTTAATGAATACCACCTTAAACTTACTTCTAGTTCTACGCAGACGTCACAAGTCACACACGAATCCTCAGCGGTGACACGTCTTAATTTTGTTATGAAAATCAAGCAACGCCCGGTAAATTCTCTTCAGTTAACAACTTAACACATAAATTCATACTTAAATGACTCTATTCTTCGTGGTTGTTAGGTTGTGTCATGGGCGATCAAGAAGCTTGGCCTCACACACTATGCCAACAGACCCAGCAAAACGTACAGCGGTGGAAACAAAAGGAAACTGTCCACTGCCATGGCGCTGATTGGTAACCCGCCAATAATTTTCTTGGTAAGAAATTATGTCCTTGCATCTAATGATCTTTACCGTGTTTCTAGCAGTTATTGTGCATCTTGCTCGACATTCAGATGTTGAGAGTTAGAGCCTGCAGTTGGCTTGGTTTGTTTTGTCATTGAAAAGGTAAATGGTTAAGTCTGCATACGAGCCAAGTGGCTCATTAGGCCGGAGCTTATCCCGGTTTCAGTAGCATGAAGCGACTAGGAATATTTCCACTCCCCCCTGGATGGGATGCTAGTCCGTCGCAGGGTTACCTTCAGCATTAAATTCGCCGATACCCATTTATACACCAGAGAGGCACCGTGAGAGTAAAGTGTCTTACCCAAGAACACAACACAATGTCCCCGGCCATTGAACAAGGTGCTTAATTTCAGTGTCCGCGTTTCTGTCCATGAGTAGAAATTGGTGATGGCGATCTGTTAGAGAAACCGGACAAAATGCTGGTGGGGTGGGTGGGTGGGAGGAGACCTGTGATGCAACAGCATTTGATACAGGGGTCGCTTTTGTCTCGAAAACTGCACGTGCTCTTGTAGCTCTGCTTAACAACTGATATAAATTTTGGCCCTTGTGCTAATGGGCTGCCATGCTCCTGTTCAGGATGAACCTACCACAGGAATGGACCCGCATGCCCGTCGCTTCCTGTGGAATCTGATTCTGGAGATCATCAAGGATGGTCGCTCAGTCATCTTGACTTCACACAGGTCAGTTTTAAAGTTCATTTCATGTCTGAAATCCGTTCCAGAAATTTGTGGGTTTTGTTGAGAAACCAAACCTTCCATGAGGCTCTTCAAAAAGAAACTGAAAAAAAATAGATGAAATCAAGTCCAATCAAATCCGTTCAATTTGTTGAAGAAAAAATGGAAGAGGTTTGAGGAAAATAATTTAATTGATAACTTGAGTACACAATTTTATTATTAAGTAACATTATTAGGTAAAATAAGTATGAAGTAAAATTATTCAGTTAACTATTTAGTTGATAGGAAATGGAGCCACTGTTAAATGAAATTGATTTCATTAATTTGTAATTAATGATCCTCTTTCGAGGCCTAGTCTGAAATGCCACTGACAATACTACATTTGGAAATCACACACTGGCTGTGGGTAAAATTTGGGTGGCAGGGAAGGACGACAGGGAGTAGGGGCCCAGGAAGGGGGCCCTCCTGGGGGGAGTACAGATCAGGTGGTACCGGGGGTAGCCACCCTGGAATAGAAGTTCCAGACCTGCCTCCAGGGGTGAGGCCCATATCCCACAGTCCCGGGAGACTGAGGGAACCAGGAGGGGGAGCCCCTCCTGGGGGGAGTACAGATCAGGTGGTACCGGGGGTAGCCACCTTGAAATAGGTAGTTTTCCGGACCTGTCTCCAGTGGGCTAGAGGCTTACTGTGGGGTAAAGTGCAGCTAATGGGTGCACTTCCCTGCCACCATTCTTTATTAACGAACACCAGAGTGTCACCAAAATACAAAAATATACATGTAGTCAAAGTTCGTTGCATTCTGAATAACAAGGTCTTAGGTTGCTAAGAGACGGATAGTAGTAGCCTATTGCCCTTAATGGATTAAGTTTTAAAGCTAATGATACCTATAAGTACATACAGATATATTGTAAAATCAAAGTCAGGATAAGAATGTTCAGTGTCAATCCACTAAGCTCTGAGGGCAATGTCAGAGCTTGCGTTTTTTTTTTTTTTTTTGATTTGAAAGAAAAATAAGTATAAGCCTATACATTGCAAACATTACTATGAATCTAAATGGTTTGTTTCTTAGCTTTAAGATAGACCTAAAGCGAGGTATTAGGAGTTAAAGTGTGGAGCAAGGGTTCCAGTCATGGGAGGGTGGGAGGGAAAAAGGAAAACTTAGTGGCGAAGGATCGGCACTAGCACAGAGACTGAATACAACGAGGAGGGTGAGCTTGATTAGAGGTCAGGGGCATGAGGAGGACACGTGAAAGAAATGACTGGAACCATTGATACACTGTCTTTTACAGATATAGATAACAGTGGCCTTACTTACGAAATGAAAGGTTTGTTGTGATATCTAAAGGAGGTAATTGTTTCCAACTGGAGATCCCTGATGGACTTTGAGATAGAGAATTAGAGGCATGTACTCATGTTACTGGGATTTACATATGAGCGTGACAAGAGGTTCGTAATGTTGCCTGTCTCTGAAATAAAGTGTTACAATGCGGAATGTGTGTGCCTGCTCAGGTCTCATTAACATCAGTTTATGGAGACCATAAACTTGAACTTAATGATCCTCTTTCGAGGCCTAGTCTGAAATGCCACTGACAATACTACATTTGGAAATCACACACTGGCTGTGGGTAAAATTTGGGTGGCAGGGAAGGACGACAGGGAGTAGGGGCCCAGGAAGGGGGCCCTCCTGGGGGGAGTACAGATCAGGTGGTACCGGGGGTAGCCACCCTGGAATAGAAGTTCCAGACCTGCCTCCAGGGGTGAGGCCCATATCCCACAGTCCCGGGAGACTGAGGGAACCAGGAGGGGGAGCCCCTCCTGGGGGGAGTACAGATCAGGTGGTACCGGGGGTAGCCACCTTGAAATAGGTAGTTTTCCGGACCTGTCTCCAGTGGGCTAGAGGCTTACTGTGGGGTAAAGTGCAGCTAATGGGTGCACTTCCCTGCCACGAATTGCGGAGCTTGCTTAATTAAGTGAGGGACGCAATACCCCCACAGTAAGATAACGTGGGGTCATGGCGCTTGAGCAAAAGTCAGGTGCCCTGTTCGTAGACTAAAATTACTGATAAGGCGAAGATCGGGAATGAGAACTTCCATGGCTAACTAACAGTTTAGGTACAGTTAAAATAGTAGATTGTGGAGTTTTAATATACAGTTCGTAGCAGTCTGAGTTCCACCGTCCTAGAACTTTGATTAGCCATGCAGGGATGCCTGCCGAGGCTGCAGATGTGGCGGCTCCGATGCGGAAGCTGTGGGAGTAAAAGTTGGTGGACGAGAAGCCACATTTCTGTAGAATAGACCGGAGCTCCTTAGTGAGGCTTGAGCGGGTCAGCCATGAGCCAGATTGAGAGAACATAAACAAAGGACGGTTTGCTGGAGGCTGGGCTTGGAGGATGTAATCTTTCATCGCCATCACAGAACAGATTGGTGAAGTGGACTTTGCTATGGTGAGGGTGCATCCTTGACGGAAAGGATCAGTTTTGGACTGTTTTATCTTTACCCGCATAAGGGAAGGTGATTGGATATCCGGGTGGAAGGTTATATCTTGGGAGGTGAGGTGGACCTCGGGGTTGAAGGGGCCATTACAAGTGAACTCACTAGCACGTAAGAAGGCAAAGAAAGCGAGTGTGAAGGCTGCCCAAAGCATAATATGGTCTAAATTTGTGCTCAGTGCCGGGCGGAGATAGTTGTAGATTGCAGAGAGGATTTGGGTAGTGATAGGGAAGCGATCACGTTTTGTTGAGGGGGCTAAGCGTTTTATACCTGTTAGGACTTTTTGAAGACGGTGCATTTTGTTGATATGGAGGGGGAAGTTGAGCTCACGGTGGAGGTCTTGGACGGCGACCAAATAGAGTTTGACTGTGTCATATGAAACTGTTTTGGCTAAGTGAGAGGCAAAGTAAATAAGGGTCAGTTCCGATGCTGGCAAAAGGGGTTTAGAGGGGCCCACCAATCCGTGCATAAGGTTGAAGGTTAAAAAATGTTTTTGACCTGCCTGGTAGGTTCGCCTTGTGGAGGGGGCGAGAGAGGCATGGAAGTATTGCTGTACAGAGGCTGTCAGATGAGCGTCGCTGATGAAGGGATGACGCAAGGAGTGAGAGAGGCTGTGGGAGCCAGGGCCCGGACACGGTCCATCTGAAAACGGGAAAGGGAGTCAGCAATAGCATTATCCAGCCCAGGGATGTGGTTTGCATTAATTGTGAAATTGTTAGTCAGGGCAAGGAGAGTGATGCTGCGGACAAGGTCCATTATCCGAGGGGATTTGGAGTGTTTTGAGTTTATGATGGCTACGACTGACTGATTGTCACACCACATCAGGATACGCTTCCCCGACCAAGTGGGGCCCCACAGGACGCATGCCAGGTAGATGGGGAATAACTCCTGCCATTCAATGCTGATGCCCCGTTTTTTGTTAAGCGTGTGTTCTGGTCGCCAGAGACCCTGGAACCATAGCCCGTCTAGGAACCCGCCATAGCCTAAGGACCCGGAGGCATCCGTGAAAAGTTGGAGGTCATGGGGGTGGGAGACTTGGGAATCAAGAAAAATGCTTACCCCATTCCAGTGTTCTAGGAAATCAACCCACATCTTGATGTCCTTGCGGAAACCAGCATTGAGTTTTATGTGCCAGTGAGGAAGCTGGGTACCCCTGGTAAGGTGGATGATACGCTGAAGGAAGGGGCGACCTGGGGTAATCACCCGGCATGCAAATTGGAGAGTGCCTATCAGGGATTGAAGTTCACGGAGGGTGGCTGATTTTTTAAGGGACCACTGAAGGAGGGCCTGTTTGACGCGGGCAAGCTTGTCCTGTGGGAGGCGGGCCTCCATCTTATGGGAGTCTAGGAGGATACCCATGAACTCCAGGGAGGTAGAAGGAGGGAATGTTTTGCCAGGGGCAATGGGGATGTCCAGCTCAGTGAACAGGTAGAGGACATTGCAGAGGGCTGTTGCACAGTGGGTCCGGGGTGGGGCTGCTGCGATGAAAAAATCATCCAGAATGTGAATAACCTTGGGGATGTGGAGCTGGTTATGAATGATCCACTCAAGGGCCGAGGAGAACTGGTCGAAGAGAAAAGGGGCACTACGCAGACCGAAGGGAAGAACCATATCAAAGAAATACAGGCCTTGCCACTTCATCCCTAGCAGTTCCCAATCAGAGGGGTGGACTGGGATGTTACGGAAGGCGGCTTTGATGTCCAGTTTGGACATAAAACAGTTCTGGCCAAGATCTTTAAGTATGGCAATTGCGTTATCTACTTTAATGTACTGGAGAGAATAGTCCTCAGGAGGGATGTGGGCATTGACGCTAGTGAGGCGGTGTTTGGGATAGGATAGGTGGAATATTGTCCGCCATTCTGAGGAATGTTTTTTCGGTATTGCCCCAATCGGGTAAACTTGAAAATTGGGAAAGGGGGGGGGGAAAGGAAGGGCCCAGCAGTGTGGCCTAGCGAGACTTCTTTTAACATGTTGCGGTCGATGACAGAAGGGTTTTCCTTAGCAGAGGGCAAATTGGGGAATTCTTGCGGAGCCCGGGGGCCATTATAACCAATTTTAAAGCCTTCAGAAAAACCTGTTAGGAGGTGATGCACAAAGGGTTGATCAGGGTGATCGTGGAGATAGGACGCCAGCTTCGGGATATTAATGGGGGTGGGGGGTGAGAGATGGGAAAGGTATTCAGGGGTGGCTGCGGGAGGAATTGCTAGAGCCCGTAGATGATTTAAGGCGGTCCTCTCTGCTGCGAGAGAGTTTGGAGTGGTCCTGGCCAGAGTGGGTGGCACTACATCCTGGCTGGTTGCATCTGTGTTTGTAGGGGCATGGGGAGCGGGCACAGGGGCGACCATTGTTGAAATTGTAGCAGAGGTCTGACCGGGTCGGGAAGTCCTTGGACCTAGGGGGCGACAGTGGGCAGGAGTCAGCATGGTGGTCGGAGCTACTACAGGTTCGGCAGCCCGAATTTGGGAGGCCTGTGAATGTGTCTAGGTATAATTGGACGTCCCGTTCCCCCCAGTTGAGGGAAAGGTTGTGGGAGGCACGACGCCGAAACTCGACGTCGTAGACATACCATGCCATCCCGGGGAATTTCCTCGCTGCGTCCCTGATTAACTGCTGGTAGGCAATTAACGCGGTGGCGCGGGAGGGATACATGGAAACCAAGACCGAGGAGAAAATGGCAAAGGCGTCGAGCCATTTTTCAATGGATGTGATTTTGGGCCGTTTGGAGGTGGCAGGGAGAGGAATAGTCAGCCCTTGAGCCCCAACTTGAAGGTGGAGTTGGGAGTTCCTAGCCTCTTCGAGGAGGGAAGAAATGGGGAGGAGGGTTGCAAAGTCCACGTACTCACCGTTCGTGATGGCGGTCGTCGTGGTCTTCGTCAAGTGGCTAGCCAGCGAGGGTTGACGAAAATCCGGATGCAGAGCGGCAACGTTGGCTGGATCCGATGGATTGAAGGTAGGAAAGGCTGGCGGCGGTGTAGCGACGCTCTGTTGTTGTTGTTGGCCGCCATCAGATGGGTTGAAGGCATGGAAAGCTGGCGGCGGAGCAGCGACGCTCTGTTGTTGTGATGGTTGGCCGCCATCTTGGGTGGCACTTGGCGCAGGGGGACTGGGGATCGTTGAGTAGGATCCCGTGTGGGGAGTGGGTGCTAGCCAGTTGTGTTGTTGGTTTGGTTGGCCGCCATCTTGCCGCGCGGCGAGTTTTTCGTCGATTAACGAAGAAATAATCTGAGCTAGCTCCTGTTGTGGTAGGGTATTGGTGGAGGACGTGTCAGCGACGGTAACCCCAGCAGGTGGAGGGTTGTTGAAGTGGGTTTCAAGGCGGGCGACCAGTTGTTGGCGAGTGCCCGTCTGAACAAGGTTATGCTGGGCCAGCAGGAGGCGAAGGGCTTCGGTGGCCATTGATCTGTAGTTGGTCTGTTCGTTGTTTAAGGCATTGGCAGCAGGACCTTGGCGGGTCCGAGAGAGTTTTCGAGGATTACGTCGTCCACGGTTGGGCATGGTTATGGAGTCGTGAGAGATACTTCGTACGGAGCTTCGTACGGTACGCCGAAATAAACTTAGTGGCCAAAAAGGAAAACTTAGTGGCGAAGGATCGGCACTAGCACAGAGACTGAATACGACGAGGAGGGTGAGCTTGATTAGAGGTCAGGGGCATGAGGAGGACACGTGAAAGAAATGACTGGAACCATTGATACACTGTCTTTTACAGATATAGATAACAGTGGCCTTACTTACGAAATGAAAGGTTTGTTGTGATATCTAAAGGAGGTAATTGTTTCCAACTGGAGATCCCTGATGGACTTTGAGATAGAGAATTAGAGGCATGTACTCATGTTACTGGGATTTACATATGAGCGTGACAAGAGGTTCGTAATGTTGCCTGTCTCTGAAATAAAGTGTTACAATGCGGAATGTGTGTGCCTGCTCAGGTCTCATTAACATCAGTTTATGGAGACCATAAACTTGAACTTTAATTCTTGAAAGATCACGTGTGTAATTATTGAAATAAATAGATTTTATTTATAACAAAAACTTTTTCCCGTTTAACAGTATGGAAGAGTGTGAAGCATTATGCACTCGTATGGCGATCATGGTCAATGGCCAATTCAAGTGTCTGGGAAGCTGTCAACATCTCAAAAACAGGTTAGTCGGGTTATCACAGTCTGACTGTTATACCGCTCCTTTAGTGCACAGTATTCATCACTTTCGAATTTCTGGCAGGTTTGGAGAAGGCTACATCATCACGGTCCGAATCCAGGGAGACTTACCAAATTTGGAACCTCTCTACCAGTTCTTTTCTGACAAGTTCCCACGTGCTACGCTCAAGGTAAGGGGTTTATTTCCAAGTGAATCGAATAAACTTGTCTCTCGTCAAGGACCAGTGAAATCTCGATGACATTTGAGAGCTACAGAATATCCACTAGAAATCAGTCAGAGCAGTTGAACTTCGGATCTCATTCACGCTAAGTATTCTTATTTCCGTTCGTAGCTTTAAAAACAATTGCTGGCACTGACTTGAACGTTCTTAGCATGTATGCTTACTCTTGATTCGTTTCAGGAACATCACCACAACATTGTTCAGTACCAGCTCCCCTCGAGTGTCATGGCGCTGTCCGAGGTGTTTGGTCACATCGAGTCGTGTTACGAAACTTTGAAGATCGAGGACTATTCAGTCAGCCAGACTACCCTAGATAACGTAAGAGCGATCATTTAGTCCTTTTCAACCTTCCATTCTCGTGGTTACTTGAAGTTCTTTTTTTTCTTTCCAGGTTTTCATCAACTTCGCCCGTACACAAACGGACGAAACCGACTATGATGACCAATCAACGTCATCAGGGAAGACTGGTTCGAGACTCGGTGTGCGCAGTCGCGCACGTAGGCTCAGAGACATGTGGTCTGTGGATGTGCGGTTCAGCCCTTTGGAAGAAGAAGATGGCGACACTGTGATAGGAGATAATGAGGACTGGCAAGTTACCTTCGCTGACCAGGCGAGTATTAAATGGAAACCCCTTTCAAAATGGAATTAAATGGAGTATTAAATGGAATTTCCTGATAGAAGCTCAGCCTTTATAAAAAGACCTGTAAGGTTCATGGCTGTTGAGTGCGCGTAGGACCGGAGTGGTTCCCATTCAACCACAACAGGAACAGGTGCAGATGGCGCGTAAATTTCCGGAAATTCCGAAAATTGTTAAATTTCTGAAATGCGAACCATTCAACTGAAACTTCTAGAAATCCTAGAAGGGGGAAATCTAATGAGCGCAATTTCCCGGTGAGAGATTTTCGAAAATACCTCGCGAGGTTGTTCTCTGAAATCTGAAAGTTTTTGAAACAGAAAGTTTGGTCAAATGGAAAACGTTCCTGGATTTTTCAAGATTATTGCTTTGTTTATTTGTCGACTGCGATAAGGACGAGTTGCTGACTTCATAGTGATAAGACAAAACTTAAAACGACGAATCAATCAAAAAAGATAATCAAACAAATCATGTTATTTTTCAGGCAGGGCTGAGCTTTGGGACTTCCGAAGATTTATAACTGAACTACAAGCCACAATTTCAAGTCGGATACTGGAGAAATTAGACTTAAGTTGTGTCCTAAAAAAATGTTAATAACTTATCTAACGATAACTTGCGTCATACCCTCCTCCTCTATTTAAAAAAGACCCCTGATGGCAGGTTAATCTGATGTCGGTGTATTAGATTAATGGTACATGTTAGTATGAATTAGACGGGATTCAATGCCTGGAAAACAGGTAACAAGCATCTACCAGTAGTTATATTTAACGGTACTCAACATTATATATTAACTATTTATTTCATTGTTGGACTATAAAGTTGTCCCTTGTGCTTTAGGTGGTGGGGTGGAGAAAGCAAAATGAGTGAGAAAAGTACGTTTGTTTAGGAGCTTTTCTCCGTTTAGTAGGGAACTTGTGTAGTTTAGTTAGTTAAAATAATGGAAGTAGTTTTGCAGCTAAAATACCAGGGTAACCGCAGGATTTCGGGAGTCACTTGTTGTTTAATTGTAAGTGAGCTGTGCAGCAGCTTTTTTGTAGATATCGTAAAAAGCGTGACAAAAGAATACTTTGTTGGGCGAACTGCGATAAAAAGGGACTAAATATTTAAGCATAAGCGTTATCGCTCTCTGTAACAATTGGGGAAAAGTAATGACAATATTTTGGTCAAGGTGATTTCATGTAAAGTAATCAAATCAACGGAAATAAAACAAGAATAAATCGTTCGGTTCAGTTCATGACGGTGTTGTGATAATGAAACTAACTCCAGAGTAAATGTTCGATCCAATTAATGATGTTTGTGAAGGAAATGCCAATGTCACCATTTAAATGAAATCCATTGAACAACGCTTACACGTATTACTGCTTGTGCTGTACAACGTGGTTATAAAACCCGAGTGTGACCATTGAAAAGAAAGTAGTTCCTCCGAGGCGTGTGTGCGGCCTGGTTGTTGATAAAACCTCGACTATTTTGTACTAGATATTTACACTACAATCTATAGGGCCGCACTGGACACTTTCATGTCGTAGCAGTTATTTACTTTATGGCTGTGTCTCACAAAGACTGGGAACTACCGAATTCACGAATTTGATTGGCTGAAATCGATATTGGAAGCGGTCTACAGATTTTCCCATCTAGACCGGTTAAAACGTTGCGGTGAAAAACTTGCAAACTGAAATGCAAAACTGTTGACTATTTTCTTCTAGCAATATTTATTTACGGAAGTGCCAAAAAGCCAAAAAAAGTAAAGAGGGCGAGCAAACTTTGGCAGAATTAAGTTCAGCTCATCGCTGTTCGCAAGCCACATGTCAGTTAGTACAAACCAGTTATATCAAACGAATCAAATTGTAAACATCTTATTACCGAGCTCAGTCGGTCTGTATGGGAGAATCTTGACCTCGGTCGTGTGTACAGACCTCACTGCGTTCGGTCTGTACTCACGACCTCGGTCAAGATTCTCCCATACAGACCTCGTGCTCGGTTAATAAGAGCTAATTATTACTACGCGCGCGCTCATTGGCCGATAGGTGTGTTTAGATGAGAGTATGTAAACACAGTGTGACGTTTCAGATTCGCGCGTATTTTTGAGAAATATTTTATAAAAGCCGCAATAGGCAACTGTTTCTGGGATTACACAGCCTCGTCTAAACACTAGGGGAGTTGGAAGAATTCTCGGAAGTTATGCAAACCCTCGGGTACAGTACCTGTAGTGCAGTTTATTTTTCTGTGGAAGGTTGAAGCACAGTCGTGTGGTACTGTCTATTTGGTTAAAGAGGTAGGCCAGAATTCATTTCTAAACCAGTTAGCCTTTCGGCTTTAGTTTTAGAACAGTTATAACGAAGCCTTCCATTGTACACGAAATATGGCGCTTCGATTCATGTTCGTCGTGAGGGCTCCAAACAAAAGCGTTCATACCATAACGTGTCCAAATTCCATACTTTCTAGTTTTACATCCGTAACTTACGCGTGTCTACAAAACAAGATTATGAACAGGAAATGATCATGGATAAGCCATACACTAGAAGACCAACTGACAGCATTCCCTGACAAGCCATCTGGTAAAATTCACAGTGCAATGAACGGAGACCGCGCAACAGCCGTAGAAAAGAGACAAAACGCACTATCCAGTTGAAGGGCTACTCCTGGCGCACACAGAACGCCTGGCCAGAGAAAGAGGGGATTGGAGCAGCTTATGCTCTGAAATATTAAGCAAACTACAGGGGTTTGAACGGGAGCTCTAAACAAAAGTTCATATTGAAACAAGAATATCGCTTTAAGTTTTCTTTATTGAATATTAAAATTAACGATTCTCCAGGATTCTGCTGGCAAAATCCACAGTGAAGAGGTCAGTTGCGCTCGTTTAATTTACTAACCACTATTTTAAACCCGAGAACACAATAATTGAAAATGATTGAATACCTGAAATTAATAGAAACGAATTAAATAAATGAAACTAATATTTGGCTAAATGAAGACCACCTGTTGGTGTATGTCGAGCGAGTTTTGGTTTATATAAAACCATAGTAAACTATTTAAAACTATTCTGTAGTTTAGAGCCATAGGCATCCTACATCCGAAACGAGTCAACCGGCTAGTCGCTGTAGTATCACCAGCCACGACCCGGCCTCGCTTTGAGAGAGTAGCTGTAGGTAGCAGCATTCAGCGGAGGCGCTCGGGTAGTTGGGGAACAGCACGGTGAATGATGAGTAGAAAAAAAAATTAGAGCTGGGTAAAGGCAGGGAGGGAGGGAGAGACTGGGAGACTGGGAATAGGGGACAAGAACGAAGATCACAGGCATCCTCTCTCACCATCTCCCAAACCCCTTGCCTATCCTTTGCTCGCCATTCTTCCCGCTGCCTCCTAAACACTGAAACGCCTGAAACAGACTGACAGCTGTTGTGTCTTGGACATTTTTATAACATATCATTCATTGACTATTATTGAGGGTGAACTGCCTTCCTTTACTCTGCCATTTTAAAGGATGCGATCGCCTTCTCGATCTTTCCAAGCTCTGTCTCCAACTGTTTGAGCTGCAAATTAAAAAACAAGGCAAACCCATAAAGTCAAGACAAAAAGAGTAAAAATTTACAATAACTCAAAATTTGTGCTCAAATTTCACATTCCTTAGAGTGGACAACCATAATTAGCCTCCTTCTCAAACAGCCACTCTGTTGTTTTTACTAAACGTCGATTGGCCACATACTGTAGGTATTAGACTTTAAAGGGACACTTGTTGTTCGGTAGTGAACAGCCTGATAAAATAACAACGCAGCTACAGTCGACTCTTCAACCCCCCGGCTGAGATTGCCTGCCTTAACAGAACTTACTTCACAGGTTCGCATATATCTATAGTTACGTTGTGACAACAAGTTGAATAAGCTAATCCCAGCACCCTTGGTCAGATACGTGATATCACGACTGGGAAAACCAAATGAGTCATACCTTGTCTGTATTCTGCTGTTGAACATTCTCCGGTACCTGAAACGTTTAGAAACACAGCAAATGTTAAAATTAGCAGCAGCACCCAACCTTCTTTCGCCTGAGACATCACTTGTAGTGAAGCAAAGAGCGTAAGGAGGTAATATTTGGAAAGTCGAACCAACAAATAAACCGTGATGTCGGTACTGGGCACGAAGTCTTCAATACGGCTGGTTTGATAGTCGTTGCAACTCGTGTCAAAATACATCTCATTTTACTTTGCTGCTCGTTTCGATGTACATGTAGCGAAACCAACTGTCGCAAAATTAAAAAAAAAAAACAAAACAGATGCCTCATGGCAAAAAAAGAGCGTAAGTCACAAGCTCGAAATGAGTTGTAACTTTCTGTGGCAAATAAAGCTATTTCGTTGGAAATGTTGTACCTTTGTAACGTAGTCGGCTATTTCCATGGCTTCTCTTAATTTTCCAAGCTGGCCGTTAAGTTTCTCCTTTTTGCTCTCCAACTTGGTGATTTCTTTAGCTACGTCCACCAAGCCCTGAAAATGAACAAATGCGACTGTCATTGTTATCTTTCGGGTGTACTTCAAATCGAGTATTCTAGGTGCAGCGACATAGTTTTTTTGGCTGCGGGTTTTTGATTGGTTGGCTGCATTTCATCTCTCGCTTTCTGTTTAAAGTAAAAACGAATGCGACTAAGACGAGCAGAATTTCAAATTGTCGAGTCTACTCTAACCGCCAACCTGACGCTTCTGACAGGTTACGATCTGTGTCCCAGGAGATATTCAAAGAGAGTGTAAAGTGTGTACCTTGAGAAGCACGTGTACTTCACACTTGTCTGACACGGTAGCCACGGCACATCCCTGAGGTGGCATCTCTTCACATACAACATGAATCCTATCCAAAACATGAAGAAAGATAAAGAGACGAAGACATAATTGATCATCGCAGTTATATACACAACAGCAGGTCTGAAATTAAAGCTTGAAACAAAATTCAATCATGAATCCTGACAAAAACTTTTCAAAGTCATTAATAATTCATCAAGTTTAAACAAAGGAAATCATGACCGTGACGGTGTTTGACTATATGATCGCTTAGTTAGCATAGAATTTTACGATTTCATTTCTCCGTTTTCTCTCTCGTTTCGATTGAGAAGATATATCAAACACTCAAAACAGTGTTTGACCACATTTCCAAACCCCTCAAAGTTCGTCAAAAATACTCCGCTGCACGTCGTATTTTCAGCTCTCTTCTCGGTGTTTAGAAATGCGGTCAAACACGGTCGTCTTTGATATATTACATGAAAAACGGAAAAGAGAGTCTTCACACACATGATGAATCCTGTCAGAAATATGAACAGCGAAAAAGTGAGTGAGAGAGTGAGTCTCAACACTTCTTTTAAAGTAATAAGTATCTTTTAAAGTAATAGAAAGGGAGTGAGTGTGTGTAGTCACACTAGTCTCCTCCGCAGCCGTTATTAGGGTCGTCACGCAACGCTAACGGCTGCGGAGGAGACTATAGTCACACATGATTCCTGTTCAATTTACCTCTCACTGGAGCTGAGCGTGCACGCTGTGTCCTTAAATTTGTTTACAGTTTCCGCCAAAGACTGCTCGGAGAACACCACATACACTGTACAGTCAAAACAATAGCAACTAGTTTTTTTTCTTTTCTGATACACACCTGTACATTTATAGTAAACTCTTCATAAACTACTTGATCCAAGAATGAAATTAAATCTGTTTTTTTTTTTAACGAAACACGGCAGAGAAGGAGGCTGTGTGGCCGAGTGGTTAGGGCCTTAGGTCCTGTTTACAAGCAGGTAGGGTAACCCTACTGCCAGGGTAACCCTAGCAAGAGGGTTAAAAGATAGCCCGGGTTTACAAGCAAAATTTTCAGGTAGGGTAACCCTACTGCCCGAGACAACTTTACGCTTGTTACGCTTCGGTAACCTTGCAAGTAAAGCACGAACAGATAACAAAACTGGAAAATGATTTATTTCCAAAGCAAAATTATGACAAACTGTGAAAGAACTTGATGTTTTCTGGGTCATAATTCGCTGATTTTGTCGGTATTGTGATAATATTTTGCTTTTGGGAGCCAAAATAGAGATAGCCCGGGTAGGCGGGTTAACCCTACCTGGAGTGTTTACAAGGGAAAAAGTTAACCCGCTTGCTAGGGTAACCCTAGCACGCAGATAGGGTAACCCTCCTACCCGGGTAACCCTGGCCGCCTTGTAAACACGACGAAGAAAATCAGAACAAATGTGTGCGAGCTAGGGTAACCCGCTTGCTAGGGTAACCCTCTCTCCTTGTAAACAGGGCCTTAGTTCAGCTCCTCGGTCATGCTTGCAAACAGCCAACTGGTTTGCCTCCCGCCAGATGGGATATCAGTTTGAGCCTGTTATGTTTAAGTGGTATGCCTGAGAACTAGCTAGGTGCAGCTAAGACCATTGACCACTATATATATTTAGAAAATAACCCAAAACAAATACGCACGCTGATTGGTTTAAAACCGTGTTTCTATAACTCGATAGAAACACAGAACTAGTACGAGCTGTTGACGTAATGATGGCGCGAACAAAGAGAATTTACATTTTGATGATCGAATTAAACAAGTTGTTTTTCTTTTTCTTCGTCGTGGAATTTTCTAAAAGAACTAGAAAACATGTTCTCCGTGTTCCTATCGAGTTATAGAAACACTCGTGAAAGTTTGGGAGAACTCGAAAAAGCTGTGGAAACACTCGGCTCGTGTTCCCACAGCATTTCTCGTTCTCCCAAACTTTCACTCGCGTTTCTATAACTCGATAGAAAGACGACACGTTTTCTATTTCTTAATTAACAACAACAACATTAACAGAAGCGAAACATCTAGTTACGACCCTAAATTTACAGCATGCCCAACGTAAACGGTGAAAACGGAAAGGAAAATACCTTCAGGTTTGGCACGCGTCAAATTATACTCCTGACGAATGGAACGGATCGTTTTAACAATACTTTGTAAAAGATTCATCTCATCTTCAAGAGTCGTGTCTCTCCATGGAAGCTGCAAATAGAAATAACTTTATGCTTAGTCCTCAATAGGAGGCTCGATCGATTACCAGCTGCTGTTGGAGAGAGGAACGCAGACCGGACTCGAAAGAGCGGCGGAAATCGAGCCTGAGCCCTCAAGGTCCCTACTTCCAACACGTGCTATTCAAGCACATCCTAATGCACGTTGCAGCTAGGTTTAGAGATCAAGAAATTCAAGTCTTGAGGAGTAAGAAAAGAAATTGATGTAGTATGATAATCTGTCGTCGTGGAAATAAATTTTAAGAGTTACACATTTCACGCGAGAAAATGCGTTCTATGAACGGTACCTGCCCTCCCGACCCCTCTTTTAACTCATCACCTACCTCCTCTGGGTAAGGTGTCACGCAAACACTTGGCGGTGACTTCTCAGTCCGGCGCGGTAATCGTTGATAAAGCTCCTCTGTCACGTAAGGCATAAACGGACTGAGTAGAATCAAACCGTTCTCCAAGCACGTGTAGCTTGGAAAGGTTAAGAAACATTACTATGCATTACTTTATTTTGACTTCTTTTACTCTGCTGTACATGCAAGTGTGATTCCAACTGGCTACAAACAGCCTGACAATTCATAATACTGAGGACTCTGTACTGCAATTTAACAAGGTGACAAAGAAGAAAAACTTGGGCGATTCGAGGTGACAGTAGACAGGTACAGGTCTTTCAATATTTTAACTGGAATGCATTCGTGTAACTCCAAAAATTATAATGTATAACTTTATAAGATGACACAGCTTATGAAGAGTGAAGTGGATAAACAGAACTGAGAAAATTAGCTGGTATTGTCAGGATACAGAGTGTTACGCGCTGTGTTGACAGTTTCCTTGTTGTCACTTTGTAGAACTGGTTTGAGGTACTCCTGTAAAATAAAGCACCAAACATAACTGAGAACGAACTTGAAACAGCTCTAGGACGTCTGACTTGAAGTGGATGGCTGTACCCTGAAACAACGCGTCTTTATAAGGATTCTATCGTTTCCTTCCTCCGCGAAACGAGAAAAAGTTAACTTTTGTTTCCAAACCGGCCAGCAGCAGGGCTTCGGATACCTTGATCACACAATCTACTTTAATTTTATTATCTATTTTCTTTCTTCAGGGAAATTATCACAATGCTTTCGGACGAGTTAAGCCCTTCTAAATACCTAGTTTACAAGTTAAAACAGGCCTATCGCCCCACTGCGACACTGCTGTAACGGGAACATGTCTGGTGGCCACGGGGCCCAATGTATTGATGGAAAACTATTTTAAAATTGTTCCCTATTCAGTTTCTTACCAAATAAACATCACACAGCTCGTACAACCAAAAGTTGTAAATGGCCGTAGTAGCTGACGGGAAGTCATAATTCCTGAAGCCTTCATTGGATATTTTCTCCGCGTCGGATAACCGGCTCAAAATCCAGCGGTCTTCTGGACTCTCGTTCCCTATTAGCTATATAAAGAGACATTGAAAAACTTTTAATTAAAAGACTCTAAAAATAGAAACTAATAATTAAATAAATTATTTTGAAAACTACTTGTCATAAAGTTTCTTCAACTTTTGTTGTGACAAGTTTTCACTACATAAAACACGATACATTCAGCAACTAGGAACAGCAAGACAAAAGAAATGCATCCAGCGCGCAAGCGTCGTAACGTCGCTAATTATGCGGAAAAATTGGCGGGAAAAACGTGGTAGCCGTGACCCTTTAACTACGAACAGTTGAAACAACGAGTTCGACAAAAGAAAGATAAACTCCGACGTTTCAATTTTTAGTCACAGAACAGTGTATTACGTAAGTTCTTACATGTAAAAAGTAAACGAAGAGTACAACTATTTGCACAGTTTTGGTGTGCAAGTCACTTCAGTGTGAACGTCAGCCGTACAACCGCCCGGCCTACAAGCAAGTTAAGTGATAATGCCTGCGACCGGAAGTCTGAAGATGAGTGGCTAAGAAGGTGTAAACAGATAGCAGCGTGAACTCAAACAACTTAGTGAACCAGCACTTGATGTCTCGGCAACAGTAAGTGTTAAGTCTATGTAAGCAGTGCTGTGATAAGCTTGCTTCGTATAATTCACTTTAGAATTTGCTAATTCAAGTTATGGCTTCCAAGTATTACTGGATAAAAGTAGATGTGACTTATGTCTTGTCAAAGAATTTAAACACAGCGTGAGTGTAAAAATAATCCAACTAGTCAAATTGAAACTTTCTATTTATATTTTGTGTCATCAAGTTCAACACTGTTGGCTACGTGCGTCAAATTTCCAGTACGGGAAACGAGAAGAAATCCGACTCGTTAATTCGTAAAGTAAAGGAACATCGTTGACAATTACTGACATTCACAAATATGAAGTCGAGCCTTCTAGGATGCACTCTTTTGCTTCACTGACCAACACAGGCCAATTCCCTGTATGAAACGCGCATGTGCAGGGAATCATGGTAGCTGTATTCATCAAAACAAATATCCGGTCCAAGATGATGGATACAACTTCCATCATACTCTGTAGGGAAGATCCGTAGAGGGAATTGGGCATTCTCTCACATCGTGAAATTTACAGTTTGTATACAAAATCACGATCGCCATTTGCCGGCAGCATCTCACCTCAGGTTTGACGTTCGGTTGAAAGTCGGATCCAAGACCGCTTAGTGCGAACTTTGTGGCGTTCCACAACTTGTTGCAGAAATGACGATAACCCTGTACGCGAAGTACGTCAAGATTGATGTCACGTCCTGCAAAACAACGAAAGAGGATCACATACACATGTTCGCATTGAAGTAAAGAGAGTGAAAAACGCGTGTCATCCGATGTTCTGAATAACAGCTTCAACTTACAAAGGCACTGTGTCTAGTGTACAAACAGCAAGAATGATTATTACACTGGCAGTTGTAAACGCGGACTAACCTTGCGCAGTATAAGCACAGAGTGCAAACCGCAAAGCGTCAGTACCACACTCGGGAATTCCTTCAGGATAATCTTCTTTCTGTGAAGTACAAAGATGATGAATTATAGTGACACTGCCATCTACATTGAGAATTATTTTAGGAAGTTCAGACCGAAACATGCCTAAGCCACTGAAAACCAGAAAACGTTGGTTTGCATTTGCCAAATGACTGGATGCAATTAGAAAATGAAGATAACTAAGCACAAATGTCGATTGTACAGGTAGACACATTTATGAAACTCGAGGCAGTAGCATGGTTTCAATTAGTTTGAAACTTGACCAACCCACAACATAACCAACAACTAACCTGTCCTTTCTTAGCTCGTTCTATTTCTCTTGGATCCAGGTTGCTACTGTTCTCAAGCTGAAGGTGAAGTTCCTTGCAACAACAAAAACGTCATATTTAAGAAGGGTCACTCAACAGAGCATAACGGAAGCCAGTGACAACCAAACAAGATTTGTTTCTGCCGCGCTGAACTCGGATTTAATACACACAGGTTCCTTATCTGTGCTCGGAAGCTTACAGATTAGTGGTAGTAGTAGTAGAAACTTTATTTATGTGTCAGAAAAGTTGCACAAGAGCACAGTCAGATTCCAGAACTAACATTGACATAAATCTACGGGGTCATTGGTGAGAATACATAGTTGTTTGAGTTTTTAAAACAAGTGATCCGACGGACAGGTCTAAAGTGAACATCTGAAGTGAGGTTGAAAAATAGCTCCAAATTTTTCCAAAAAGGCACACGTTTTATGAGCTCTGAAATGTATCATTACGACGCCACCATCAGCATGTATATAGTATCACCTGGAGAAAACGATAAGGTACAATAACCTGCAAACAAAAAGGTGCTCTAGAATTTTGTAACACTCACTTCCAATGATACTCCCTTAATTACGTCAACGGGGTCAATAACATTCCCCAGAGACTTGCTCATTTTCCTGCCATGCGCATCTCGCACCATTGCGTGGAGAAACACTTCAGTGAATGGCAGCTGACCAGTGAGCTTGAGGCCCAGCTTCACCATCCGGGCAATCCAGAAGAACAGGATGTCGTGTCCAGTTTCTAAGAGCGTGCCAGGATAGAATACTTTATAGTCGTCAGTCTAAATGGAAAAGAAAACACAATTACCAATCAGTTGCAATTTTGGGAAACGATTCGGCGCTACAGAGATATCAGGTATCTGACATTTCTTTTCTCCAATTTTTGAACAGTAACTATATGCGAAGCAAGCACGAATATATTTAGCACACATCTTGCTTGCATTTACTTTTAAGATTTTTTGCACGAGGATCAGAAGTTAAGTGTGTCTTCAAACATGTGGTGTGGTTAAGAACAGATGGCAGTCTGTTCCCACAAACCACTGTCCGGCGCAAATTACAACATCATCTCCTCGGCATTAGAGTTCACACTATTACACTGTAGACTACCATTCTTTTCAACTACAGTTCACACCAGAGGTCAAAATAGCACGAAAAAGAAGACTACTTAAACATTTAGGGTATAGAAAGATTCGTAAAAGCACACTAAGCAGCCCGTGACAGAAATAACTCGGAACAGGAACTTCACGTTCTCCGAACAGGAATGACCTCTGACTATGACTTAACCACGACAACCGCTTAGTGGATAACAGCTCGATAAGGAAACTGACCTCTTCTGGCCAACCAAATATGGAGAAAGGAAACAGGCCGGAGGAGAACCACGTATCTAATACGTCTTCGTCTGCAACATAATCAAAACAGAACAGTCAAACAACTGAGGCTACAACTCCAGCTTACTCCAGTCCGATACCGAGAATGCGAATATGGCCTATTCTGACGGAACTGACACTACTAGTCATTCACTTTCTGTACCTTGTTTCAGAGTGATCTTTTCAGGGGCTACATTGAACCTTTCTGCTGCTTTCTTTAGAACTTCCTCTTCTGTCCGACCACTGAAACAGAGTAAGAAACAACATAAATTGTTTACATTGATTTTAATCCAAAAAATGTTCCGCTAAGATGCATTCTATTTGTACAAAACTAAGAAAAACAAAACAAAACCAAATGGAAGCAGGTGCCAGAGTGGTTAAAGTTCTGCCAGGCACATTTTAACTGATACAATGCAGCTACAAGATCTTTTGAAACTTCTCTAATCGGTTCCTTGGAGCAAAGCAAGGGATCAGGGCTACATGTACATTGAAAACACCAGCTACTATGTAACGTGAGGACAAACGTGAATTCCAGTAAAAGAGCAGGACAACAGATCGTCGGTTCATTGCAGAAAGCAGTTCTTCACTTTACCTGACCCAGTATTTACCATCCGTATCCTGAAAAAGAGATTCATATCGTCAGCTTTTGTAGGCAGGGAACTCCTGAAGACATTTTTGCAATACTTTCATTCACTTGTAAGACTCACAAAGGATTTTAAAATATACACAACCTTAGACTTAGACTTTGGTTATTGCCAATGGGGCAATAACCAAAAAGAAGGATGGAAAACACTACGACGGACTTGAACTTAAAAACGTTAGGTTAGGTGCGTAAACCGTGAAGTGGATCGTTTAAAAAAACAACAAGCAAGTAAGATACTATGAACAGTGCAGTGCACTCCTTGAGAGGAGAAGCTGTAGAACAACAACAAAAATCGACATAAGTAGAAAGTGAAATTCACACAGGCATGATGGAGATTGTAAAACGAATAACTATAATCCTCTCACCTCCCCTGGTGGCACAGCTGGATCATCAACAGTCACAAAGTATGCTGGGATACGATGACCCCACCAAAGTTGTCGGGAGATGCACCAGTCCCTAAAGGAAAAAAAAATCATGAACCAATTGGTTACGACAAATAAGACAAAATAACAAGCGGTGAGGACTGGCAGAATAGATCCATGCTCTTCTGCAGTGGGACAAACATGTAAGATAGATTTCAGTAACATAACTAAACATCCACATTCCTTTTATTTATTTATTTATTTTAAAATTGTAAGGAATTGATTGTTTAGTAAGATTTAAAACAAAATCTATATTACAGTGCATTTGGATGGCAAGATGGACCTAAGGTGTATCTTGCCTGCTTGGGACTACCCGCTTTGTCCCGCAAGAAAAATGACCAAGCTTGTTCGGTCAAGATGGTTTGATATTGGCCTTGTTCATTTTTTGCGTGTTAATGGACCTCGACTCCGTCTCGGTTCATAAACACGCAAAAAAAAAATCAGCCAATATCCAGCCATCTTGACCTCACACTCACGTCAATAACCCATATTTCTCAATTCAGTTAACACATGACAATTACTTTTTTTGGATGAGGATCAGAAAATGTGTGAGTCTTCAACCAAGTGGTGTGGTTAAGAACAGATGGCAGTCTGTTCCCATAAACCACTGTCTGGCGCAAATTACAACATCATCTCCTCAGCATTGTGTTGTTAATTTTTAACTTACTCTTCTCAAACTCATTAATAATTCATAGGGTGATCACCCAACCAAGATATGCCACTTTGGTCACCAGCATGTGGTTTGAAACACTGGAATAACGCGCCATTCATGAGTTTCATGAAACATCAAACCCTTAATAACACATATTTACGTATTTGAAGACTTAAAACAAAGACACCAACATGAACAAACAACCTTTACATGTATTAACACCCTTTCTAACAAGAAGTAACAAGACATTTTCTAAAGAAAACGTGATAACGTTCGTTCACTTGCTTTTTCTCTGCAAGAAATTGATGGATGCTGGCAATAATACCACACACTGTTCTCGGGGGATAACGTTCGGAAGAAGATTTCGCTACCTCTTGCAGAAACTTACAGTAAAGAAAGCCAGTAATTCAAAGACGGCATTCATCCCAATCAAAGATGTGTCCAGTCACTGAACCAGATGAAAATCGTAATCTTTGAATCAACCACTGACTTCAACACTTTTATCAATCTGTTTCTACAATAATTGATAATACATGTAACTCTTTTAACAAATGTGACTGAACACGGTACTGACCTACAATTTTCGAGCCAGTTGTACCACACCTTTTCATGTATGCTTGGAATGATCTTAAGGTCTCCATTTCGAACTGCCTGTAGGTACAATTAATGAAAGTTTGTGACAACAGCGACCCTAAGATAAATAAACTGCCTGCCACACATGCTCAACTACAATAACAAAGTACAAAATAGACAGAGCAATTTAGTATTTTATGTACCTTCACAGCCATGTCTGCCATTTCCTGACAGTCAACATACCACTGAGGTTTGATAAGAGGTTCAACAATGTCCTTGGAGCGACTAGAAAAAAATTGAAGGTGTGTACACAATGTAAATGGGATTATCCTTCTTCCCTCTCTGTTTTATAGTTTTATAGTTGCTTGATTGCTGTAGCGCTAAGTTTTTTTTTTTTTTCTAGTTTTCCCCTTTTTTGCATGCAACTTTACTCTTTCTTCGCTTTTTTTGCTATTTCATTCCATTTCGCCTTCGCTTGTGTGAGTGTAAGCTACATAAAATTACAACACGGCAAGCCTAGGGCTAAACTCGAAAACCTTAGGGTTCATTTTGGCTCTAGGCATTTCCTTACTAAACTACAAATCTCAAAATTACTTAATATCTTATCATAAAAAAAGAAAATATGTATATAGATCTCTTGTAACCTTATTTCACAAGGAAATGCAAATAAATTATTGTATTGTATTATTGTATATAAATTATTCATGTTCAGATACATTGAATTTGCCACCAGTAAGAAATTAAGAGCAGTAAACTTGGTGTTAACATTCTCTCGTGTACACAGTAAGTGCAACAATGCAATTATTTTCCTCCTCTGTATGGTTTACACAATGATTATGCCAGTTGCATGTGCTGTACATGTAAGTTGCAATACTACAAATATTGATTCTATTACTAAAATGTCTTCTAGTGCAAGAGGATCAGAAGTTAGGTGAGTCTTCAATCAAGTGGTGTGGTCAAGAACAGATAGCAGTCTGTTCCCACAAACCACTGTCTGGCATAAATTACAACGTCATCTCCTCTGAGAACATAAACATCAATAATATTATTACAAGTACTGCTGATTATCTGAATTCTTGCAACAGTACATTGTTAATTTCTTCCAAGACTGATGTAAAATAGTAATTTTATCAATACGTTGTTTATCATTTGAATAAGAATGTACAGTACATGTGAATAAGAATGTACAGGTATCATCATTGAAGAGAATTACCCAGGTTTGCAACTCACCTACAGACAGGAACTACCATCTGATTGTCGTCTGTCTTGATAAACAGACCTTTGGCAGTTAGAGCATCGAGTATAACCTTCCTGGCATTGAATCTTTTCAAGCCCTTCAAAACGAAAAAAATAATCAATCAGCACTACGCTCCGCACATACAGTATTATTAAATTAATAAATCAACACATTTAAATAATTAGAATAAATAATTATTTAGATATTATTTCCAAGAACATTTGTAAATGGTTGTTGCATCTTCTCTTTGATCCATCTGTCCATGATCCATCTATATGTGTGTCACACTATCCACATTCACTCGGTCATGTTGTTTTTATTCTTTCGAAGATTTTTATTTATTCATGCATTAATTCATTTATTTATTTATTCATTTATCATTTTTTTTTATAAGCAAGCATCCTTTGTTGTTATAGATGTGACATAATGAGAGGCAACTAACCGCAAAGTGCTGAAACTCTGGATAATAATCCTTGAGACTTTTTATGTTTCCGTTATCATCAATCATGGTGACAAACGGCAGGTTGTGTCTTTGACCCACTCCATAATCATTGTGATCATGAGCTGGAGTTATCTTCACAGCACCTGGAAAATAGAAAACAAGAAATAGTGATTAGATCAAGAAGATTGGCTTGATTACGCTGCTGCATACAATTGAATACTTAACCTTATTTAAGGTTATTTCATCCTCTGAGAGGAGCCCCATGCTCAAGAAAGCACTAACCATCAAGAAGATGCTAACTTGATGCCAACTGCCCCAACACCCTTTGGTCCAAGAACACATACAGTGGAATCCTGCCACATTCGCATAGCGTAAAAATGCTGACTGCAAATGTAAGACTCGTGCTCCTTGTTGCTAACTCCCTTAAATTGTATTTAACTGCGTATAATATTTAACAATATTGCACAATCCATAATTGGCTGTTACATACCTGTACCAAACTCAGGATCAACCACATCATCACAGATGATTGGTAGTCTGCGATTACAGAATGGGTGAAGAGCAAACTTGCCATGGAGGTGCTGGAATGAAAATATTGAATTACTCCTCCATAAATTCAACTTTGGTACAGGGTATCTTTAAGCATTGGAGCTTGTATCATAGGCAAAATGAAGGAGTTATGCATATTCATAAAAGGGATGAAATTCTGTAAAACATCATCCTACTCAGCCAAAAGGGATGAACCTCTCACTAAGCAGACGTCTAGCCTTCATCCCAGTCATACACAAACTTTAACTGCCCCCTTCCTAGCTGGACAATTTTCTCCTACACTGTAGCTAGACACCTATTCTGGCCCAAAGGGTGTCCACAAACAGAAAGACTGAGTGTACATTTTTTTCTAAGCAAGATCAAGGTTTCTAACTGTGATGGTAAGGTCCTTGATTCTTTTAGTCTGACGACAATAATTTCTGAAAAGGTTATAAATTTGTCACTACTGTAGATGTCCTTCCTTACTTTGTATCTTGGATCATCTGGATGCACTGCTATGGCTGTGTCACCTAACATGGTTTCCACACGAGTAGTAGCAACTACCAACTTCTCCTCTGCAAGGTGCAGAATTGTACACAAACAATAATAGTTTATTATTACATACTTAAACTTTTTCTTTTGGCTTGACAGTAAGATGTAACCGCTCTTATCACAAGTTTTACCTGAATCCTCCACAGGGTAGGCAAAGTGCACCAAGACTCCAAATTCAATTTTGTTTTCATAACCAGGAACAGGCAACAGTGTTCTTCCTGGTAATTCCTTCTTGTCAACCTACAACAAATTAAAAGTAATAAAATGACACCTAGCTAAAGAGCAGTCCCTCTGCTGAGAACCTTGCCTTCATTGTAAAACAAATATTATTTACCATAAGGTTAACCCGGCATACAAGCAAACGTGGCCCATCAGGCTGGAGCTCATCCCTGTTTCTGTAGCATGAAGCAACTAGGAGTATTTCTACTTCCCCCTGGATAGAATGCTAGTCCATAGCAGGGTTACCCCCAGCATTAAGTTCATTGGTACCCATTTATACACCTGGGTGAAGAGAGGCACAGTGAGAGTAAAGTGTTTTGCCCAAGAACACAACACAGCTACAATTGTAGTGTCCCTGGCAAGGGCTCATACCTGGACCGCTTGACCCAAGTAACCATAAGATAACCCTGAAATGGCTATTTCCATTTTGCATTGTTCTTCACCCCACTGCATACATGTATATTTGGAAAGGGAGATTTGCTGGTGGTATATCTCCACCCATGAACTTGACATGGACAATGTGCACTACTTTTTGCTCCCACTCAATAAGGTATCTTAGTACCAGTATTTTTCAGCTTTATGCTGCACAAAGACTGCTGTATGATTTTATTCTGGATTTATAGTTGAAACATTTCTAAAAACAGTTCTCTCACAACATTAAGATACATGTATATGTGACATACAGTATGTCACACCTTTTTTAATTTTAACCTCAGGCATGAAAAATATAATGTGCATATACACTGTACATGTAACTGTACCTCAATATCAGAGATGGCAGAATTTAAAGTACAAGACCAGTTGACCAGCCTCCTGCTTCGATAGATAAGTCCTTCATCATGTAATCTTACAAATGCTTCCTTTACCGCTCTGCTCAGCTTCTGTTATGATAATCAGAAAAAAAATGTAAACTTGTTTTTGCTTTTGATTAACATAACAGTACTGAAGCAGGTGAGAAACTGTGTAACTTACTTCCTTGCCACTCATAGTTACTAACATTGCTTCAAACTTTTCTCCATACAGATAATAAACAATTATTGGATGAGGTTTTTGTGGTATCTAGAATAATGAAAGTCAAGGTAAGGGTTATCAGCTGAAGCCGAAGGCTGAGGCTGGTGACCCTTACTGAGACCTTGACAATTCTGGATATCACAAAAACCGAATCTAACATTATTGTTGTATTATACATTGAACGAAAAAAAAATGTTTTTGCTTCTTCACTGACGACAAGCAACACAAAGCGCGCAAACTTGACATGATTACCCTTAGAAATCATACACTGTGGTCATACATGACAACCCGTGACCTTGAGTGACCTTGACATAATAATTGTGTAATCTGCAGTTATGACTCACCAGTGCTGATTTCTAAAATTCACTGTAGGCTTTCAGCCAATCAAAAAAGAGTTAGAGAGTTGAATGTATAATAATAATGTCTCTGTTTGTCATATCCAAACTATAGTCAGTCTTGCATAAAGTTAACGCTCCTGTTACAGTGTGTTTTTTTATGAGAAAGTTCTGGACTGTTTCTGTGAAAGTAATCGTACATTTGGACTGCAATGCTAGCTAAACATTACCCGTTGACCTGCTCTTAGCCAATCACAATGAAGTCATTTTCAAACTCATAACTATAATAACTGGCTTAAGTTGCTAACATGTACATGTACATGTATATCTAGTATATACATGTACAGTGCATGTTCCAATCAGGTTTTACTCATGCAAGGTATATGTATTGATACATGTTGTTTTTCATGACAATAATTCACCTACAGGATCCATGGTGAAACAAGCTCTGTCCCAGTCTACTGATACTCCCATCATTCTTAATTGCTGATAGATCCGGTCACCCTTTCTGGTGAAAAAATAGATTTTAACTGTTATTGATCATAATAAACAGTTATAAGAAGTTTATTTCATTTCAGCTATATATAACACAATCATGTAGTCTCAGAGCAAAGAATGCAATTCTATTTTAATTATTTTCATCAATTATTTGAATAACATTAGATTTAGTTAAACATCTTATGATAAAAATAAGCAAAATAAATTTTACACAACGTTTCAATGACTCCATGTCATCATTTTCAAGTGAAAAGAGAATAAATTTTATTCTCTTTTCACTTGAAAATGATGACATGGAGTCATTGAAACGTTGTGTAAAATTTCTTTCGCTTATTTTTATCATTAGATGTTTGATCAGTTACACCATAAAATTACTGAGAATGTCTACTAAAGAAATATAAGGGTTCCTGGAGCAAACACAATAATATGACTACAAGTACCTCCTCAGTGCATTCTGTCACTGAGGCTTAGACCTTTTAGCCCTTTCCCTAACCCTATCCCCAATAACATGGAAAACAGAGACAGAGGTGAATAGACAAGTTACAATACACACATTTGTAGCCACAACAAACTGAGACACTATAAAATAACAGAGAGTGAAGTACATGGCATGCTGGCTGCTACAGTTGTAAGTGTACACTGTACATGTATGCCAGAAGGCACGCCTTTTTAGGATATTCTTTTTAACATTAGGATCACACGGTCTTGATTCAAATCATATTTACACGTAGTTGGTGATTATAAAGATCATTGGCAAACTATTAACTAAAGTTACAATGTAGGTTATTGGTGAGTCAACTATGTTAGTTGACCTGAATTCTTACTCATTCTTCCATTTCCACACTGCCTCCACAAACTTCTCTCTTCCCAAATCGTGCCTTGATAACCCTTGTTCACGCATCAACTTTTTTTCTACTACAACCTAAAGAAATAATAAATTTACTGTACTAGAGGTAAAATAATAAATAATGACTAACTCTTCCATTCACAGTGATCTACATGCAAATGAGGATGCAAAGAAAACAAAACAAATTTTCAGGCTCGTCCTTTGGGCAATTTCTAACTAAGATGTATAAAGGTATAGTCTGCATAAAAGCCAAGTGGCCCATCAGGCCCGCACTTATCTCCGGTTTCTGTAACATGAAGCGACTAGGAGTATTTCTACACATACAACCCCTTGGATGGCATGCTAGTCCGCCACAGTGACTTCCAGTGAGAGACACTATACGAGTAAAGCATCTTGCCCAAGAACACAACGCAATGACCCTGGCCAGGACTCAAACGCAGACAGACTAACCAGTCCAAAGTTGAGCACACTATCCATGAGGGCACTGCACCTCTGTGCCTATGATGTACCAGCCTGATTCAAATCATTCTCACAACCCCCCCCCCCCCCAAAAAAAAAGTTTATCTCTTGCAGTAACTTTTGTAATTTAACGTGAATTTCCCCAAGAATATTCGCAAGAAACTTCACTTTGGACAAAATCCACTAACAGTGGGCTATCAGACAAGACAAAAAATACTTTACCTGAGTGGCTATTCCAGCATGATCACACCCTGGGTTCCACAATGCAGTCTTTCCAATCTGTCGATTCCTAAAATTCACAGAATAATAAACGTGGCTAAATGTAATTTAGGCAAAGTTAACCTCAAAGCAACGCTCTCCTCGTAGATGCAGAAAGCTTGTCCTGCAGCTCCAGCAACAGTCAGGACAATACATGACGCCTACACGCTGTCGTTGCTGTACGCGGGCGCCCAAAGCTTCGGGGCCGCCCAAGCTCTTCGCAGGGACACCTTGTGACCCCTACACGCAGCCTCGTGCTCACACGAGTTACATTCGCAGCTGGTTCGCGGGCGCCCAAAGCTTGGGGTGGCCCAAGCTCTAGCAGGGGCACTTGGTGTCCCTTACACGCAGTCTGGTGCTTGCACGAGTCAGTTTCGCTAGCTGTCACACTCGCTAGTTCGCAGTTTTTTTTTAGTTCGCAGTTTTCGCTGTCTTTCACATTCTTCATTCGCTGTTCGCTTCGCATTTCTTGTCCGCCATGGAGTTGGACGGAGTCACGACTAGGCAAACCAACAACAGCCTTTCGGCCAGCGTCTTCGAGCCTTCGACTTCGGGGCCGACTCCGCCATCTTCCTCGCCAGCTGTGTCAACTGGAGCGAACGCCATGTCTTCTCTGTCGGTCTCCACGCCGATCGATCCGACCTTCGTGGCAGCTGTCGCAAACGCTGTTCGCGTGGCTCTTGCAGGCGAGAATGGCCTGCCGTCGCCCACCAGCAGTTTACAAGCTTCGCAGAGCCTTCCAGCGGCTTCCTTGCCGGTTTCGGCTAATGTGCCTTCGACGTTTGGGGGCGTTCCGACAAGCACTGGCCTCGACCATCGGGCATCATCCTTTTTGGCGTTCGGGAACCCCGGCATCTATTCAAGCGCAAGCATGGTACCGGTACCATCTCAAGGTAGGCCAGCATTTTCTGTTCCTTATTTTGTTTCTAAGTTTGCTACGCCTCGCTCGGCAATTCCAACCCCTGCGATCGCCATGAGCGCTTTGCCTTCGCTGCCCACGTGTCCGGTCGTTTCGACTCCTGGCATTCTCCCGTCATTTCAACAAGAGTTCGTGCTTCCTCCTGGCTTTCCTCCAGTCCCTGCCAAGTTGGTCAGCCAGATTATCGCAGGCAAGTACGTTGACCTCGACGATTTGCTCCCCGCAAACCTCTCCGAAGCAGAGAAGGAGCCGGAGTCACGTGCGTACTTCGATGGCCATTTGGTCGTGACCCCTGCTGCCAAAAAGAGTCGCCGCAAGGTCGAAGATATTGTCGCGTGGTCAGAGACTTTTACTATTTATTGTCTGATCCTGACTTCGTACTTCCCCCACGCTGGAAGGACTTAACCACTTACAAGCTGCTAATTTTACGCACTCATCGCCACTTTAGTGGTCGTGCGTGGCGTAGTTACGACATCGCCTTTCGCCAGCACGCCGCCGCCTCAAGGCTCGTGGACTGGTCCTCAATGAACTCTGAACTGTTCAACTTCCATACAGCCGGGGCTTCAGTGCGCCCTGGTTCTGGTGGTTCAGCCTCTGATTCGCTTGAAGCTTCAGGAACGCCTGCATCGCAAGTAATCTGCAGATCATGGAACCGTGGACGCTGCTCTTCGCAGTACTCTCATTGCAGATTTGCTCATCGGTGCAGCATCTGCGCGGGCTCCCATCGCCTTGTTGAGTGCTCACTGCGCACTGAGTCATCATCGAGCAAAGACCGTAGGCGCAAGTCTCAGTCCCCACCCGCCACATCCTCCTCTTCCTCCAAAGCCAGTCGTCGTGAGAGATGATATGTAGGCTCCTATCCTGGCCGTCACCCATTGGCCCTTGCTTTGGTGCTTCTCAGGAACACTTTTAACAATTTAGTCTTGACTTACATTGCTCCGTTGCATCCGTTAGGCAGTTTTGTTTGTGTTTCTTCTAGGCTTAGGTACCCCTAGGATATTTCCCTTTTATCCCGAGCTCAGTCGTGACTTCTTTGTTGGCCGAATCGCTTGTTCACGTTATATTTTCATTGTTGTCTCATCATAATAAAACTCTAGTTTTCTGTAGTCTGTTTGTTGTTCGCATTACGCATGCGTGTATGAAGCCCATATTTACCTCATTTTCCGTTCTCTCGCTCTCTACTCTAGCTGGCCCAGCACTACCTCCTGTTAGCCCTTACATCCCGAGGAGTTTGCTCGCGAGTTATCCAGCCATCCGGACCAGCAGCGAGTCGCCTATGTCCTGCAGGGTCTCCGGCGCGGGTTCAGGCTAGGCTTTCAGTCACCCCTTCAGCTTAAGCCAGCGTCTAGGAACAAACAGTCTGTCATCCTGCATGCTAATGTCATAGACGACTACCTGGCCAACGAGGTCATGCTCGGCAGGGTTGCGGGCCCCTTCCCCTCTCCCCCGCTACCCAATTTACAAATCAGCAGTTTTGGGGTTATTCCAAAAAGGGGTCAACCCGGCAAGTGGCGCCTGATTGTCGACCTCTCGTCCCCGGAGGGGTCTAGTGTTAATGATGGCATTGACCCTCAGGAGTTCGCCCTCCAGTACATCAGATTGGTAATACACATGGTTGCTCGATACGGTCCGGGGGCCCTGATAGCCAAGTTTGACGTTGAAGCGGCCTACCGGAATATAGCTGTCCATCCAGACGACCGATTTCTCCTTGGCATGAAATGGCGTGACCAGTATTACGTTGATCTCACCTTGCCCTTTGGCCTTCGCTCGGCCCCCTTTATCTTCAACTCTGTGGCAGATATGGTGGAATGGATCCTCCTAAACCAGCACGCAGTTTCCGACCTTCTGCATTACCTGGACGATTTTATCACGGCTGGTCCTCCACATTCTGCCCAGTGCGCTTACAACCTCTCCACTGCCTTAACAGTGTGCAAATCGCTCGGGTTACCTTTGCATCCCAACAAGTGCGTCGGTCCGACTACTACTCTGTCAGTCCTTGGTATCGAATTGGACTCAGTTCAGCAGGTTGCTCGCCTCCCGGAAGAGAAACTTGTGGCCTTGAAACAACTCATTGACACTTGGACTCAACGCAAATGGTGCAAGAAACGGGAACTCGAATCGCTCATTGGTCATTTACACCACGCTGCTAAGGTGGTTTGGCCTGGTAGAACATTTCTTTGGAGACTAATTGATTTGCTTTGCTGCTTTCAGAGTAGGGACCATCCAATTCGCATAAACCAAGAGTTTCGTCAAGATTTGCTGTGGTGGCAGCGTTTTCTCTCTTCTTGGCATGGCGTGGGGTTCTGGCTGTATCCGGGCCTGTCACCAGTGGCCGACCTTGAAGTGACATCCGATGCTGCTGGCTCGGTTGGTTTTGGGGCATACTCCCAGGGCCAATGGTTTTACGGACCTTGGTCTCCTTTCCAGGCCGATCAGTCTATTGCTTACAAGGAGCTGTTTCCTGTGGTCATCGCAGCGCACTTGTGGGGCTCTCTCTGGTCCCGTAAACACATCCTCTTTCGTTCTGACAACCAGGCTGTGGTGGCTCTTCTCTCCTCCAGGACTTCCAAGATACCCGTACTGATGTACCTACTCCGGGACCTTTTGCTGTCGGCTGCGCGTTGGGGGTTCTCTTTTTCCTCTACCCATGTCCCGGGCATTCAGAACAATGTTGCTGTCGCTATTTCTCGCTTTCGTTGGCAGGAATTCCGCCACCTGGCCCCGGAGGCCCAGCTGGTCCCGTGTCCTATTCCTCAGATTCTGTTGGACAGCTTAATACCTCCTTATTAGAGGATCGATGCCGGCATTTTCTGGTTCAGGGTCTGGCTCCGTCGACGCGCAAGTCGTATGCTTCTGGTCAACGCAAATTTTATGACTTTTGCCTTCACGCAGGCAGGCTTCACCAGAATGGGTCTCCATGTCCAGCGGAGGAGTGGACTTTGTGCTTGTTTGTTTCCTTCCTAGCAGACTCTGTCCAGCATTCATCGATCAAGGTGTACCTTTCAGCTGTGCGCTCACTTCATATTGAGCAAGGCTTTCCCGATCCTTTAATCAACTGTTTGCGTTTGCAACGAGTTTTGCGAGGGATTAAGCGCTCCCAAGGTTCGCCAGCAGCCCAACGTCTCCCTGTCACAGATCGTATCCTCTTTGTCATTCATCAGGCTTTGGAACTGTCTTCGTTTGACCATTGCATGTTCTGGGCAGCATGCACCTTGGGCTATTTTGGCTTTTTGCGTTCAGCTGAGTTTACCGTTTCGAATCTTGCCAGTTTTTCCCCTGAGTATCATTTGTCGGTGTCTGATGTTGCAGTGGATTCTCACACTTCACCATCTTGCTTACGCATTTGGATCAAAGCATCCAAGACAGATCCCTTTCGGAAGGGTTGCTTCGTTCACATTGGCCTGGGCCGGTCTCCGCTCTGCGCGGTCCAAGCCATGCTCTCCTAGTTATCCCGGCGGGGGGAGGAACCTGGCCCTTTATTTGTGCTCAAGTCTGGCCAACCGCTATCTCGTGCAGTGTTGACGAACTGGCTAAGACAAATCCTGTCGACGGCTGGAATCTCAGGCAACTTCTCTAGCCACAGCTTTCGTATCGGGGCAGCCACAGCGTGCAACAGTGTGCCCGATCACCTTATTCAAGCCTTGGGCCGCTGGACCAGTAATGCATATCAGTTGTATATCAGAACCCCTTCCGAGGCGCTCGCTGGTCTGTCCAATCGTCTGGCTTAATTGTGGTCCTGGCCTGTTCTTTCTTCACCCAGGCAACGGTCTGAGAGTATGCAAATAGTTTCCCAGGACTCGTATTACAGCCGGGTTTTGGATTGCAGCGTCCTGCCGGATGATTTGGTAAGCGTTAGCCTTGCTCGCAGGTGGGTGGGTGCCTGGTGCTTGGGGTTTTTGGAGTCGGAGGTCCCACGTTCCCCGTCGCTGGCCCCTCCTTTTCAAGCACCATGTAATTCGGAGGTCTGGGTGGTGGCCGCTTCCGGGTTGCCATGGTTACCTCCTTCCTCGCTTAGCTTGGCCCAGCTCCACCAACCTTGAGACACCAGCGCCCACGCTCATCTATTGTTGATGAGTTTAAATGTGGCTAAATGTAATTTAGGCAAAGTTAACCTCAAAACAATGCTCTCCTCGTGGATGCAGAAAGCTTGTCCTGCAGCTCCAGCAACAGTCAGGACAATACATGACGCCTACACGCTGTCGTTGCTGTACGCGGGCGCCCAAAGCTTCGGGGCCGCCCAAGCTCTTCGCAGGGACACCTTGTGACCCCTACACGCAGCCTCGTGCTCACACGAGTTACATTCGCAGCTGGTTCGCGGGCGCCCAAAGCTTGGGGTGGCCCAAGCTCTAGCAGGGGCACTTGGTGTCCCTTACACGCAGTCTGGTGCTTGCACGAGTCAGTTTCGCTAGCTGTCACGCTCGCTAGTTCGCAGTTTTCGCCCATCCCACCGGCCCGTGGGTTGGTTCCATCTTTGTGTGGTTGGTAAGTATTCCACTGAGTCCTTCAGTGTGACGGTGCCTCTTGGTGGGTGGTGGCCGCTTCCGGGTTGCCATGGTTACCTCCTTCCTCGCTTAGCTTGGCCCAGCTCCACCAACCTTGAGACACCAGCACCCACGCTCATCTATTGTTGATGAGTTTAACAAGTAATACAATGTAAGTCTAAAAACACTTTCGCAACATGGGCAAATGTAAAACTAAAATACAAGATATATTATACACTTTTACTTTATGGCTGACAAATTCTTAGTATGCATTTATGACGGCTATTTAGTGAACTCTCACCATCTTGTTATACAATCTTCCACAGCATTTGTAAGCGCATGACCAAGATGAAGTGATCCTGTCACATTTGGTGGAGGTATACACATCATAAATAAACCATGAGGATTGGGTTCTTGGATGTTCTTGCGCTGTTTCAAAAATATACAGAAATATTTCATTCTAGAACAATTTTGAGAACTTGAAAAATTTCAAAAGATCAAACTTTGGGAGTTAACAAACAAAACTCCATGCATGGATATCAAGGCAATGTACATGTAAGGTTGATCAATCACCTGCATTCATCGTATTACACTGTATGATCATAAAACCGATATTAATACCAACAATAACTGTATTATTTTGCTGTATGATCAAAACATCATCGCATCTTCCTTGGCAATCTTAAGCAATCGTTGCTGTTCTTCTGAAATCTTTGGAAATTTTCGGAAAATCTTCAGATACGTTTGTCTCGCATTCAGACAACTTTTGGAGAATCTTCCGAAATCTTCAGAAAGTGTACGGAAATCTTTGGAAAATCCTCAAAAAAAATCATTAGAATGTTTATATAATAAACAAAATAATACATGGTTACTTGTAGATATGGAATTTCTCTTCTCATGTTCAACTTTGTACATTGTATCTCACTCATTTGCTGTGCTCACTCGTGAGATATCAAGTTGAACACTTGAAGAGAAATTCCATATCTACGCATGCTCATGTATTATTCTCTATTATAGTACATCATAAATCAGACATGTTGGTTTCAGAGATCAGTTTACAAGTACAGTATATAACTTGCATGCTTCAAAGATTTAGTACTGGTAATCACCTGAAATGACTGTGAGCAGCCTACAAATTTATATACATGTACGCTCTATTGGTATCTTTGCATACGCATTCTGTATCACAAAAATCAGACACACCTGGCAAATAATTTAATCTTATACTCATTTTTTGGTGGACTTGTTTGTCATTTAGATGTACATTTGTACTAGTATAATTAATGTAATTCCTTACCCCATACTCAGGCTTGAAAAAACCCTACAAATGAAACAGTAACACCATTTTAGATGATATGGTAACCATGAAATATGTAATTAATTATTACTGCAATAGACTATTAATAATAATAATAATTACATGTATAATATCATTACACATGACTTCTTTATAAAGGATTGAAAAATACAGTCAACATTGATGCCAGCCACATGCACTACTAACATTATTTAACAATTACGGTAGCTCTCATGATCAATCTTACATGTACACCTGTAGTAATAGAATTAGTGTAGTTGTTTTAATTGTAAATTGCTATTAAGTTGGTACATGCATGTAGATGATCACCACTGGGTCATAATAATCTGGTTGTATCAACAGGTTGGTCGTATAAACTGGGCAAGTTTAAATAATTTATAATTTTAACACCATTTGATTTCTAACTCCTTTAAATGATCAGATGGCAGATGTGTGGGGACAAAATTAATGAGTTTATACATGTACACGTATATGTAAAGTTCCTTTGGCTCGTTTGTAATGTTATTGTGGATACACACTCAGTTAAATTTGGATATATCTACAGTTAGTGTAATCATCGAGAAAATGTTTATGATTAAACCTCAGTTTGTGGAAGCTGGTGCATCCAATTTCATTGAAAACAACTGTAATTACTTCCTGCATGCATGACCTTACCTCCTTTTCCCACCAGGCATACCATGCTGCTTCCACATATGTAGGACTGTAACTATCTGGCATTGCTCCACTGACATCTTACAGAAGATGAATGAAAATAACTTGGGTTAAGAAAAAGGATTGATACACTGATACCATGTATTGAATGTATACTGTACATCAATCACAGGTCTTACTTAAGGCAAGGTGAGAACTACATGACCTACATTCTTGGAAAGTTTACCAGCTAGAGTTATCTGAATGCTGCTAGTTTCATCTTAGTTAGTGCATTATTTACAGGTTAACGCACTCAGTGGGTGAATTATCGGGATTTACATTGCACCAGCACAAGTTCACTATCAATAAACAAGAAATTTCAATACCACATGAGGCTTTGTCAAGTGCAGTATTGAAAATTTTGAGTTCATTATTAGTGAACAAGTACATGTACAGCTAAATCCTGATAATTCAAGAGTAATGAGTGCATTAACATTTTTATTATTCAAATTAAATACACTACACAAAGAAATTGTCAAACTTTGAGTCAGCCGAAGCCATGGTGTAATGACAGTGGTGTGTTGAATTTACATCACGGTTATTACACCACAACAATAACATCAAGGAGGTTGTTTTGCCACAACCCAGTATCACATGTACAAGTTTTAATTTGATTACCTTTCTTGTCTCCTGGTGCTGTTGGTTTGTCATACACAAAAACTTTCTTTGTTGTTTCTTTCTTCTTTTTGTCTTTCTTTTTCTAAATCAGGGTACAAAATACATTATTTGAAATAAGAATCTTACTACTTCAAAATGTATGTCAAGTTAAACATTAATGAACACTACTTGTCATGAAAAAATATGTGATTGTATGTGACACATACATAACCTGCTAGCTGGGTAAAGGCCTACTAATTTCAAAGTAAGAAATACATGTACTGAGAATATTAAGCCTTGCAGCTGGGCCACCAGCTGCAAGAGGTTCACTCAAAATTACAAGTGGGAGGGGGCATTATAAAGGCCAAAGCTTTACAAAATCTGTACAAAACTAAACTGGAATTTGCAGAGGGGTGGGGTGTTCATACCATAAAACAATCTATACAATACAAGAACAAATTTTATAAACATTCTCCAATGTGGCTTTTTGGTTTAAAAGATCTGAAATGGTACATGTATGTGGTATGGTATGGATATTTTCTGGAATCACCCAATAAATTGGAGTAACATATGATCACAGATTTCTTTTCTTTTCTGAGTCTAATATTTAAATTGAGAGTACATCTTCACTTATCTCACTTTACTAAGTTACATACATGTACCAACTTTTCTTTCTACATGTTACCCCCCCCCCCCCCTCCCCTCCCCTCCCCTAGGGCAATAGAGGGGTGATGCAATGTTGTGAAATCTGATTACATAAACATAATTTAATGTTTTGTTACTGGCAGCATTGAAGAACATCTTAACTTACCCTTTCAGAGTCTAAATGCCTATATCTTATTCTACTTCAATCCACCACATTATCAAACTTTATTGTGGCAGCCAGTCCCCGATCCCATGTGCGAGTCAAAGTAACCGAAATGATTCAGCAAGGCTAACTACACCTTTACATTGCAATCCCCCTAGAATTACCTGATTCTGGTTTTCCATCAGAGCTGCCTCTTTCTCCTTCTTTTTGGCGAATTTTTCCATCTTCGCCTGCCTCTGAGCTTCTTTCTTGAGCTGGCTCGCGGTCTTCTCAACCACGCCGTTTGCGGTAGAATTATTCTGATCCATGGCGCTGCAAATCAGTCTGCTTGAAACTCTCACTGGGAAGGTTTTTATTACAAATTGCGGGCTATTTTTAGTCCAAATTCTGTGAGTTGATGAAATCAACCGAGTTAATTTCATGGACTACTTTACACGCCGGCATCCGCCATTGATTTTCGGCCTGCGATGACCCACGGGAAGCTTCTGGTTTGTATTGGATTATGGGAAGCTGTCGGTCTCAAACACAGCTGCGTAAGGCAGTGGTGTCCAAGAAATTAGGAACTGTCATTATTTCTCACCTTACTGTGAAATATTCCACTTCTAAAACGAAGTTTTTAGCATCTTAGGAACATTCTATGTAAAAGGAAAGAAGGAAAATGTCGAGCAACGATGTGTTCCAGACACCTATTCATAACTACCTGCAACTTCCGGCAGTAACACTTGCGTCGAAGATTCGCCATTTTGAAATCGGTGTTGAGGAACTTTTGGAAGTGTTCATAGAGAGGATAAATTCCGTCAATAATAGCATTAATGCTGTAGTAGCTGATCGTTTCTCAGAGGCCATACTGGAGGCGAGAGAGATCGATGAAATGCTTTCCGAAATGACCCAAGAGCAAAGGGACGAACTGGAGGTTACCAAACCCTTTTTGGGCGTACCATTTACCGCAAAAGAAGCATTTGCAGTTGCTGGCTTGCCTAACAGTGGTGGACTTGTGGCTCGTAAAGATCACATAGCCAAAGAGGATGCTGTTGTTGTTCTTCGTTTACGACAGGCAGGGGCTATCCCGCTGGCTCTGTCTAACTGCAGTGAATTGTGTATGTGGTGGGAGTCGGTGAATAGGGTTTATGGCCGGACTTGCAATCCGTATGACAGATCTAAAATAGTTGGAGGAAGCTCTGGAGGAGAGGGGGCGATTATTGGAGCAGCTGGATCGGTATTTGGAGTAGGATCAGGTAAAAACTTAGTACCACAATCATTTTAACTAGTCATTTCCCTCTCCCAGCTCCCCCCACTCCATAGGAGTGGTAGCGTTACGTGAGCCAAGCGCGAGCCCAAGTCAACCTCGAGTCACGAGTCAACCTCGAGTCAATCACAACCTAAGTCAAGCCAATTTTATTATTATTATTAGTGTTACTGTTATTGTGGCTAAACTTCAGAATACCCCGCAACTCACGCCCTCCTTAAATCTACTGCTACCGCAGTCCCGCAGTCGACATAATTTACATATTAAACTATATATAAAAACCACGAATATACCTCGTTCTTTCATCCACTGCGGGACTGTGGACCGCGGTAGCACTACAGTTTAACACTTAGTTTAATATTTATTCATCGACTACGGGACTGCGGACCGCGGTAGCACTTCAGTTTAAGACTTAGTTTAATACTTATTCATCGACTACGGGACTGCGGACCGCGGTAGCACTTCAGTTTAACACTTAGTACATACATATAGCGTTGCTAGCCAACTGCGGACCGCGGACCACAGTAGCAGTAGATTTAAGGAGGGTGTGAGTTGCGGGGTATTCTGAAGTTGCTCCGTTATTGTTGTTGTTATTGTTATCATTATTATTATATTTATTATTATTTTGTCCCGAAAAAGAAAAAAGATTGTTGGAAATAAAATAAAATTATATGAATATAGATTGTCTTAGCAGTTAACAAAAGGACATTTTAATAACAGGCTCACCTCGATCGCATCACGCGCCATCTTGTAGTCTTAAACAACATATTGCCCAGAGAACCCTGGGATTGTGTCTATTTGTGCTCAGTCCCCAACTACTGCAAACATGGTGGCAAGTCACATTATTTGCCGAGTTCGTTGCAGATTATCAAGGAGATTGTCTTCTCTAAATAGTGAGTGACGCGAATCAAGTTGACGATCTGCTGACTAAGAGAAAGTTGAACAATAACATTCCTGCCATGCCTGCCCGAGTGGGTTGCCTCTTAGTGGAATTTCATACCACAATAATTATTGAGGTGAGCCTGTCATTAAAATGCCCTGTTGTTAACTGCTAAGACAATCCATAATCATATAGTGCAAAAAGTGCTCTAAAACGTCACAACTGTGTTTTCATACATGTACTCTCATTTAAACACACCTATCATGAACCAATAAGAGCATATGTAGAAGCTCATTTATTTTGTAAATATATTTATTAAAAACTGGATCATTGAATAATGCAATTCAAGAGTTTTCATTGGCTTAGCCATCATGGGCTATGAGCCATTATACTATGCTCTACGAATATGGTAAGCCTACGCATGATTCTTTTGAGGCGTTTTAATTTTTTTAAAGTTTAGTTTGCTACATTTTTGGGACGTTTTTAATAAAACTATTATTCCACTCGCCCTTGTTGGAAATGAGATGATTATAGCCAACTTGGCGCTATGTGCCTCGTTGGCTATGTACCATCTCATATCCAACGCACGCTTGTGGAATAATTGTTAAATAAACCATGCCATGGGAGGAATTCCCAAGGAAAGTTACAATGTATCGTAAACACCGGCGTATAACTAGCCGCACTCGCAGATAAGCCGCACCCCGAGTTTGGCAACTTAGATTTTGGATAAAAAGATTTGAAAGAAATTGAAATAAATCAAAAGTGGAGTCTTGTTAACATGTAAATGCATTGTTTTTTCAAGTTTCTTGCAGTTGTCAACCCGCATATTAACTCACTAACATTTAAAACAGAGAATACTAAAACTCTCACCTATAAAAATATTTTGGCTCTCTAATAGTATGAAAATCCAACTCAGACATAAATTTGATCTTTCTCTGGCATTTTTAATCATTTTTAGTAACCAGGCATTTGATCAGGTATTTTCTCGCTCGTGGTGGACTGATCGAAGTGAGCGGTCATCGTCGACATTGTAAACAACTTTGTGGTGGAATGGAGATTCCCTGCCGAGTGAAGTTCACCTGCTCAAGAAAGGCAATGTTAAACTGGTTAAAAGCTCTTTTTAACAAAGAAGGTTTAATCATTGTGTAAACTCACACAAAAACGGCTCTTTTAGGAGCCACCAAACTCTCAAAAGCAATGATCAATGCATCATGTGGTATACTTTTATGAAGTTCTTATTAATTTGCTGCACTAAAACTGGTTAATTTATGCAAATGTACGGCATGGTGTCTAGAGGTTCTCGCAGATAAGCCGCATCCCCGATTTGATACAAAAATTTTGAGCAAAAAGGTGCGGCTTATACTCCAGTGTTTATGGTATGTAGAAAAGTATCCATAAAGACAACAACTTCTGTTTGTGTCTATGAAGTGGATGCAAATGTACCCAGCCCTTCAAAGGACAGTGTTTTACCTTTCCCATCTTTCAATCCCCCCCACTCCCACCCTCCAACAATATTTAACATCGCAAATTTAAATATGTTCCTCTTAGTTATAACCAGTGACTGGAAACTTGCATTGAATTATGGGAATTAAGTACAAGACTGTATACGCTCTTGAATGTTATGAATATGTGAATAAAATATCGACAATAGCAACTGCAACACTTGTCTTTTTTATGAAATCACCTCAGTCATAATTTAATATGTCAATAATTCAAAAAAGGTAATTATTGACAAAGAGGAAGTCCACCTGTTTTGACTGTAAGTTCACCATATCAAAACGATATGGAAATAAAATTGCAAGGACATCCTTCACCTTAGTTTATAAAAAACAAAGAATATGTAGAGCAAAATTCTCCAGAAGTAAAACAATAATAGGAAATAAATATTACTTGATGACTGTTACACAAGACATACATGTACAAGTTCTTAGGACTTATAATCTTTGAGTGTGTGGAAACGTTCAAAGCAGGGAACAATGCAAAGTGGTACAGCACATTGTTTGCAAAAAAATCTTGTTTGCACTCAATCTATCTATCGATCAGAGCAAGCCTGGCATTCTGGCTTGAACCTGGGGTTTTCATATTTGTCTGGGAAATGGCGTTCTGTAAGATGTAGCTCAGGTAGGAGTGATGGGCAGCCTTCTTTCTTGCAGGGTGGTTGCCAGTTTTCCATTAGTCCATCAATGACTGCTTGACGAAATTGCTTGGGATTTAGTTTGTTAAGCTCACTAGCTTTCCTGTACATGATAAACCCATTCACCAGGGCAACCTCTCGCACTCTATGGTAGATGGTGTGATACCATTTTTGGGACTAAAATGTAGAATTGAACCACAACATAATTCATACATATGCTCTTTGTCTTGTTTTATTTGGGATGATGTAGCCAATAGACCATTTTCATATTCTTGGTATTGGACTGGAACTAGCATGCAATTGAGGCTCATAGTAGGGGAATATCATTAAAAAGAGATTAATGGCATTCCTGCATTAGCCTCAGTTGCAAGCTTGTTCCAGTCCGATACCAAGATTGCGAAAACGGTCTGTTGATCCAACACTCACTCAATCAGTCAATCAATCAGTAAGTACATGTATATCTTAATTTGGAAAAACACTCAGTCCATACCATAAGTAAATATCGATCAATTTAATTTTCCCACTTGCAGACATTGGTGGCAGCATAAGAATGCCATCTTTCTTTACTGGAATATTTGGACACAAACCCAGTCCAAATGCTGTTCCTAACACTGGTCAGTTTCCTGATGCATCTGGGAACAGAAAGCAGTTCTTGTGCTCTGGGCCTATGTGCAGATATGCAGAGGACCTCAAACCTCTTCTTATGGTAAAGATACTGGAATATTGGATACTCATTAGATGCTATTAGCCTCTACAGTAATGTAGTGTTCAGTATTATAATGATTATCAGTGTACTTTTAATTTTTATTATTTTTGATTTTTTAATTTGGAAGCTGTGCCAAACCAAGTCAGTCCAGTGATATAGCTCTTATGGCTAATAAAAATAACTAGAGAAAGTCACTAAATTCAAGTATCTTGGCATGACCATAATTCAGCACCTCACCTGGCATGATCATATTGATCAATTACAACTTAAAGTTTTAAAGAGAATTAAACATCTGCTCCCTGTTTATGCAAGGAAAATCTGTCACAACAATGGTAATCCCTGTACTAGAATATGCAAATGTATGCAAAGGACAATATTCGAATCATTAAATCAAGTAGTAACTGGGGTTTGCTCAGATCAGTAAACAGTGCCTTACCTGATTGGAATGCCCTGCCTATGGCTATAAAAAAGTTACATGTACCACTTAATTCTTTTAGAATATTAGTATTTAATAGGTTTAAATTTTAAAAAGTAATTGTCTATTTTCTATTTTGTCACTATTTAGATGTTAAATTTCCTTAACTTACTTCTTATTATTATAACTTTAGCTTTATATTACCTTAACTTAGCAAGTTTTAATAGTTAATCTTTGTTGGACCAATTGTAATTAGTTTTTAATAATTTTTAATGGGGACCTCCCTGAAAACCACGCATTGTGACGGGAGCTTCCTCAAAAAAGATTAAAACGTATTATTATTAGTATTATTATTTCTGTAATTTTCTCTCTTGGTAATGTTTGTTCTTGTTATGGGAATTTTAGGATATTTCAATAAATTAGCAAACTGTGTACTATCATGATAGTGGAGATGGTGTTTAACTACTACTGTTACCAATGTGATTACCTACACTATACAAAATTAACTGATTTAATTTCATACTAGGTTATGGCAGGAGAGAATGCAATATCAACCCTGAACCTTTCCAGCCATGTAGATGTAACACAACTGCGATATTTTACCATAGAAGATTGCGGAGGACACTTTTTAGTGTCAAATGTTGACCCTGAACTCAAACAGGCTCAGCTGCATGTCTGTCAACGGCTTCAGGAAACTCTTGGCGTAAAAGTGGAGACACTTAAGGTTGACAAACTTGCTTATTCCCTTGAGATCTGGTCATCAATGATGTCTTCTGCAGCACAACAGCCATTTTGTTTTTACATGGGCAACCAAGAATCCACAGTGAATCCCTTCTGGGAACTGCTGAAATCTTGTGTTGGACTCTCCAACCACACCATTCCTGCCATTGGTCTCGGGATGCTGGAAAAATTTGAAAGTTTGACCCCAAGAAGTGTATCAGAATCCTTCATCAAAATGGGTGAAGAACTCAGGCTGGAACTTGAATCAATTCTGGGTGAAGATGGAGTATTGCTTTATCCATCTCACCCGTCAATGGCTTTGAACCACAATGTACCTTTATTATTTCCCTTTAATTTTTCATACACTGCTATTTTTAATGTTCTTTATTTGCCAGTTACACAGTGTCCTGTTGGGCTGAGTAAGTCAGGGTTGCCTCTTGGTATTCAAGTGGTGGCAGCAAACAACAATGATCGTTTAAATATCGCTGTTGCTATGGAGATTGAGAGGCTGTGTGGTGGTTGGAATCGATTGTACAACCAGAAACAAATGGCTCTAAACACTGAGCAGTAAATTAAGAAACCACGCAAGCAAATACTGTGTTATGTAATAATAATAATAATAATAATAACAACAACAACAACAACAACAACAATAATAATAATAATAATAATAAATAAATTATCGCCCATTCTTGGAACTGCTCATCTGTTGCAGAAAGTGTTGTACTTCTAAGCTACAGGGAGTTGCTGAGACCCAGGTAACACTTGACAACTGGAGAGAATTGAATAATGATGATGATGATGATCATAGTAATAGTAATAATAATAATAATAATAATAATAATAATAATAATAATAATAATAATAGTTTTGAATAATAAATGATTGGCCGATACTAAGTATAGTTGGCAGGCTGAGTGATGGTTGGAATCGATTGTACGACCAGAAACAAATGGCTTTGAACACTGAGCAATAAATTAAGAAAAACCTCCTTAATATAAAAACTGTTTTATATTACAAAACATTGGTTGGTTTTAAACGTACTAAGTAGAATTTAAACACAATAAAGAGTGTATCCTTTACCAGACAAGTTAAGAGCTAAATTCAGGCAAATTTCTAGTTTAGTAGATCAGCATAACACAGTTATTTCCAGTACAATAACTTGAACCTAACATAATGTAATTAGAAATGTTACTCTGGGCTAAATAAAAAATCTCGGGCATTACTCCGAAAAATTCATTAGTTTAACGACTTTGTTACAGTGATTTCAAAAGAAACTCATTTTTCTCCTTTTAAGAAACAAAAGTCAAAAAAACGTAAGAGAAGCAAAAATAAAAAATCTCGCAGGAATTTCTTGGGGAGGAATTACTCCTCCCCAAGCCACTTTGAGAGTAATTCCTTATTCGCAGATCCAGATCTCTTCCACCCGGGGAGAGGTTATTCGGCACCTAAGCCAATCTGACAACAACCGCTATGAAGCAAGCGCGATTTCGAACACACGACCTCTAGTTGCGCGCCACATATCGGCATAGTGCTTGGCAAATTGCCAGACTGCAACGCATCCCCGTAACCGATCGTTTCGCCCGAAAAAAAGACTAGATTCAAAAATGTACCTCACCCGAAGTTTTATTAAGGTGGGTCGATAGGCTAAAAAATGATGACGCTCAGGAAAAATGCAATTTCTTAAAAAATGTAATTAAGGCAGGGGTACACGTAAAGGCTGTTTTGACGTCGCTTAACACGGCCTTTCTGCCAATATCGCGGTCACGTTTCAAGCGACACTAAATCTGTCTGCTTATCTCATTATCCACTGTTTGGCGGTTTTGTGTAAGTTTTTGGGTGAGTTTTGAGCATTTGGGGAAAAAGAGATTTTTTCTCAAAGGATAGGTTAAATTGAGGAAAATATGAAATGTTGAAGATTTGATGGGTTTGGAAAATTGAAATTTGAAGTGAAGAATTAGTAGACGGATGCCAAACAGTCCCCTAGCAACCTGGGGCTCTGTCTGGTAGTGTTTCCAACCCATCTTATTCCTAACAATTTCCTTTTTTTATATCACTTCAAATTTCACGCCTATTCATGTTTACCCCCGCCTTAAAGCCCTTGAACACTTGTAAAAAGCATTTTGAAACGATCTTGCTGAATTTGACTCTAGATGAGTGTGATATTCAAGGAAAGTACACAGTGGTATAAATTACATACCAACGGCCCGGCCATCGCGACTGTTTGATATTATATAGATCAGTTTTCAACAAATGTAAACGACAGTTTGTAGAAAAGTTGTTAAGACCTGCACAACTCGATAATTGTAATTAGTTGTGAAAAGCGTTGCGTGAATCACCATCACAGCAGGGGCGGATCCAGGATTTCAAAAGGGGGGGGTGGATGGCAGGCCATATTTACTGAGGGGTGGTAGAGAAAATGCCCTGACTAAAAAAATAGGAAACAATTTTACTTGTACTTGTTTACGCCGGGTTTTTTAATTTCCAAATACAGTCCAGATGTTGTACAACTGTAATGTTACTAGTGCGAACGTTTCCCTACAAATTTCGCAATAATGAGCCAATCAGAATCTTACTTCGCCTCACTAGGCGTTATCAAATGGCTTCCTTGCGAACTTTTGCGCGAAAAGTGGCGGCAGACGACGAAACGTGGCGTAACAACAACCAGACATGAGCGAGAGCTAATTTTTCTTTCTTTATTTATTTTCTATTTCTAATAAAGTGACATTTCGAACTTTTTTACTGAAAAATGGGGGGTGGATATCCACCCTATCCACCCCCCCCCCCCCTGTATCCGCCCTTGCACAGGCTCATCATTTCCGTTATAAAAAGTAATATTCCCTGCAACTGCGGTGACTTTTTACAAAATACAGTCACCATTCCCCTCTCCCGATGTGCAAACTGCAAACGCCCCACACCCCCACCCCCACATACTTGCTGGGTTGTTAAACGCTTAATCTTTCGTGTAACAAAGTGTGTTTTTGTCGAACGTGTACTTTTGTACCAACTGACTTCACGCCAACATTTCTACTTAAGAAAGTATTTAAGAGAAATTCCTGAAGCTTAGGGTACTCAAAGATCAGTAGTGCCGTGTTGGCAGATGCAATAAACCAAAAAAATCCGTAACATTTTGGCATCTGTCACGTGACACTAGATAACTTCTCCACTGGGTTTAGTGTAAAATAAGGTTATGTCTAACTAAAGTCTGTAAAATGCACTGAAAACAAGAGTTGACTGTCAAAACTTTGTTTGATTGCACAGAACGAAATAGGAGCTTACAAGATGCGCTTGTTTGAAAGTCAAATCTTGTTTCGTGAAAGAGCAGGAAGGGTGTGGCTGGTTGCCAACCACTTGAAGCAAAACCTTTAAAATTTATTTTCTCTTCATAAGTGCAGTCGCATGCAATTGATCTTTCTTCACCATATCGAAGCAAAAGTTTTGTTCCGTTTTAACCTATTGGGCCACCTTAACACAAATTAACGTATCCCATATGTGATGGACGTTACCGTTCATTAAAACAGTTTTGACCCAAAAAATTGCGCCGCCAGTTCCTCAAGCTTGTTGGGCCGCCTTTAGGGCTACAAGGAATGTAGAAGTCCAGGCCAAGGCTGGAAATATTCCTTTGCTAGTGAAGTGGCTAGTAATTTTCCTTTGCTAGTAAAGCTTATTGTGAGCCTGTAATAATAATAGAGTTGATCGCACATAGCTTAAAACAGGCAAGCTACCTTTGGCATTCTGTCATTACATGAAAACGAATTTGTTTGAACACCTTAGCATCCCCATGAGGGGGCTTCGAGTTGCTTGGCAATCGCCAATGTCAAAAGCGATCAGTAGCCACGCACTGCTTTGATAGCGCGTTTCTACCTTCTCTCCTATTTCCTCTCGCCACAAAAACCACACGAACATTAAAGTGTTTCATATGGTATTAATAGAGACCTTACGCATATACGAAGGCGACGGCAAGGACGACGTCTATTAAAAAGTGTATTAATATTTTACTTTGGAATTTCGCGTTTACTTAGATCTATTCAGTGTGTTTTTCGGTGTTAAAACTTGCCCTCGCTGAATATGCTACGAATTCGTTCTTGGTTCAACATAGAAATTAGCTGTAAAAAAAACTTGAAAATTAGTCGTTTCACGTTGTTGATTTGCAGAGGACGTCAAATGTACCAAGAATTATAATGCATGTACACAGCCATTGTTCTGCTCAAACCTTCTGTTTGGTGACGTTTCTTTTGCCGTTGCCGTAGTGTTTTGTGTAAGGTCCCTAATTGTGGGAGGCGGGGTAGCCTCATGGTGGGTGGTATTTGTGGTATCTTGCTAGATGAAACTCATTATTCATTGCCCTCCATCGTAGTCTCGTTCGCTGTTGTTATTTAGACCTTCCCGGCCAGGTGTTGAACGGGAAACACGATCATCGGAAGCTACTAGTCAAAGAAAGCGGCTTTCACCACCACAACCCTTGACTTTCTGGCCTTCTTTGTATGCCGCTAATCATTGACGTCAGACGTTACACACGGAAGCACGCAGGCCACGAATCGTTTAGACTTACACTCTAATCTAACTATAATTGTTACCCTTGTTTAATCGCTCTTACATGCTTATTGCAAAGGCCCATGTTAGCGCTTTTTAGTTGCGTAAACAAATGCACGTTCGAACAGAAAGGGGTTGAAGGGGCCATGTTTTCCTTTATTTGCTGTAGTGTAAACAATTATATGTTTAAACAGAAGGGGATTGAGATAATACCCGTGTCATCATTCTTGTAAGCATTCTTGTATGCTTTTAAAATTACAAATGCCTATGTTTGCTTCGATTTGCCGTTCTGATAATTATATGTTTAAACAGAGGGGGTTTGAGGCAATAACTTTGTAAACAGTCCGTAAACGCAGTGATGTATTTGCGGCGGCGATTTTCAGCAGCGAGCAGTTATTAAAATTCAACGAGAGTATGCGTTTTTTCTTTTTAACAATTCGAGCAGAAGTGGAACAAATTTTTATTACTTAAGTTGCAGACTTTTCACGAGCCGTGAAAACTAAAAGATGCGGAAGAAACAAAGTCAGCAAAGTAATTTGAATTATATCATACAAAGTCAGTTCACATGATCTATAGCTACAGATTGCCGGATTCCTAAAAATGCATGCCGCGCTCTGCATGATCATTCAGGCCTTTTGGTAAGCTCGGCTCTACGTTGTCTCTACTGATCCTGGGCAATTTTTTGAACAACTTTTTACAGAGCTAGCGTCGTGTGTGTACCAGGTTCCTGTGTCAAGACTGAAGTCCATAAATGTCCAGGTTCCTAAAAATGTTCTTCATCATAGTCTTTTATTAAGCTCCTATCTCTAGAACTTTGTCTCTATTGATCCCAGGCAATTCTTGAACAGCTCATCACAGAGCTAGCGGTACGTCCATACCAGGTTTCTCTGCCAAGAGGTCCTCTTCGCACAGAACAGGTTCTGAAGAGGTTGGAGAAAAAAATGAAATTAATATAAATGCAGTCTTAACAAGGCACTTGGTATGATAACCTGTTTGCTTTGTTTTCTTTAATTTCCTACTCGCGGCGAACAATTATACTGCAAGCAATTAACTTCCTGTTCCTCAGTTTTCGCTGTTTTGCTATTTCATATTATTAACATAAATAAGATGAGATATTTTGTGCTTTGGGATATTGTGCCGATCAAAACACGAAAGCACGACCGGATTTGCTTCTGTAACCTGTAATGTCGTCGCCTCTTAGTCTACAGACGTCTGCTACACGCGATTCCCTGCATGGGTCTGCACGCGATCAGCACAGATTGACGCAATCGCAACTGGTCTCGAACTGAGACAATCAGTAATTTCTAACTCTGTTAAAAAACAAAACTGGGACAACGGGGCCGCACATGTGCTAAGTTAAGACTTTTTAACAGCTTAATTCTCACGATCACTGAGCAAGGATTTAAAAAATGTTTGACTGTCCTTTGAACCTGTGAAACAGAAAAATGCTCTCTTGCAGAATAAAAGTATTTATGCATCTTGTAATTTAATTCTGCATCCCTTTCGTTGGTCTGAGTATATAGACCATCCCGATTGTCTTCGAGACTGGGTTCTTTAACTTACACAGACTACCTAAATGGACTACCCAAGTAACAAATAAACGACACAATGGCCAAGAAACAGACAATCGCATGAAATAACACTTGTGAGTTTTCTTCAGTTGATACAATCGACAGGTTCAGCGTTGTCATGCACGTCTTCACAACGTAACGAGAACTGAAGTAAGCGTCGCTCGTTGAGACGCCATCAAATATTACCCCTTCACTGCATGTCAGTGAGTACAGCTTTTAAAACAAAGTATGAATGAGGATCTGGGTCTGTTAGGTATGGAAAGGTTATAGAATATTCAGTGTATTACCGACTGAAATCGTATAATAATGTATTAATGCCAGGAAACCTCGCAACATATCCTCAAAAACTACAAGAAGACAACTGACTACACGCAGGAAGCGTAGCGACGTTTTAACTTTTAAGGGATTGGGATCTAACTCATACAGTTCTTTGTCTACTCAGTGCATTGCTAACAAGGTTAATAACGCAATGGCCTCTGAAAAAAACTTTCGTAGTACAAGGACGGCAATAGGGGAATAACCGACTTTCTTGTCAGTTCTTTCGATTATTACCATTTACGGGTTTGCCTTTTCGGGTCATGTTCACCTTAATTTTTCTTTAGAATTTTTTACAGCTGCTTCTTACTCTCTCCTACTATAATATGAAGCTTGAAAAGATCGACAGACTGATCGGTCTCGTGTCTTCGGTTTAAAGGCCCTAGTACACGCGGCAGAATAGGCGCGCTTTTCTCAAGCATGCAACTTTACCGGCGCATCAACTTCTCTTGCCTTATACTGTCTGTTGAACTAGACTTTGTGGTCTTACCTGACAAACTTTCCTGGTGGAATGAATAAAGATCACGAAAGCGACGAAAAACAGCTCGTATAAGAACTGCACAAACTTCAAATAGGGCACAACATAGAAAAAATAAGCATGACATCTTCGCTCGATGGAAGCTATTGAAAAATGATCGCAAACAGAGTCAAATGCAACATGAGTACGCAGCTGCAATGTTCGCCGCGCATGCGCATCGCACCTTATGCTGTCATTTGACTCCCGTTTTGCCCCCAATTGCAATTGCGAAAGTTTTCTTTGGTTCCTGGTTTAAAAATATATGTTATTTATAATTTTTAAAGAGGAGGACATATTGGCCCTAGTTGTTTTCAGGAGGTTTCTCTGTCCTGGGGCCCGTTTCTCGATGGTCCCGAAAAGTTTTCGCACCCGGAAAGCCATAGCAAAATCTCGAAGCTTATGATTACAGAGAGGTTTTATTCACGTATTATTATTATTATAAAAAGAGGTTCTCTTCACAAAAGAAATTTCTGGCGTATACAATTCTCCGTTTTCAGATACAGATGAACTGAAAATGGCTTTATGGGCCCGAAAAGTTTTCGGGGCTTTCGAGAAACGTGCCGGTATTTCAATTTATTTTCGCTACTGCATTCTTAAAGGCGCGGTGGCCTCATGGTTAGTGCGCTCGACTCCGGAGCGAGCGGTCCGGGTTCGAGCCCTGGCCGGGGACAGTGTGTTGTGTTCTTGGGCAAGACACTTTACTCTCACAGTGCCTCTCTCCACCCAGGTGTATAAATTGGTACCTGCTATTTGTTGGGGAAACCTAACCAAATTGCGGGGAAGTGACCTGCGATGGACTAGCATCCTGTCCAGGGGAAGTAGAAATACTTCTAGCCGCTTAATGCTACAAAAACCGGGATAAGCTCCGGCAGCTATGAGCCAGCCTTGGCTCCAAGGCTTCACATTCTTAAAGCCCATTCTCTAAATTCTTCAAGTGTAAACACGAAAACAATTGCTATGCCTCGCATGTAAAAAGCTACGAAGCTAAGAGAAGTAGATATACCAGTTCAAACCACAGAGAGGTGCTCTGTAAATCCGAAACAAAGAAGCTTCACTTATAACTAGCTTCTCACATAGAAATATTGCTGGAGAAATTGTTTATCATTTTATATAAGTGGTCTCAGGGGATTCGTCGAGGTTACCAGACCAAGCTTGTGGTTATCACGTGAGCGGATATGGAAATGATAAAGCTTTCTAACCATTCTACAAAAAGGTCGCCAAAGCTTTTTGAATAGACGCCAAATCTTCGCTATAAAAATAACTGCAGTAATCTTGCAATCATTGTCTGGTAATCATATGGAACTTTTATCTGAGACTTAATATGAGAATATTCTTCGTGGATAGGGTGTGTTTATTAAATCAAATTTAATACCTTGGGACAATTGACGGATTGAATTGAAAACCCTCTTACGCGGTTTTGTGAACGTTTTTTTACCAACTGGGAAGTTTTAACTTGTTATTTCAACTGACAAGGCATCTGTGACAAATATGACATACAGGGCTGACCTTTCGAGAAAATATCTTTTATTCCAATTTCCGTGATTATTATCTTACCTTTGGCTTAGGCCCTGATAAAAAAGCTTTGATTAGGTAACAGGAACTTGTAGACATGACAAACAGCTAGACACGACAAAATATTTAAGAGTGTGACAGGCTGTTCAACAGCATGTTGCGGTCGCAACATTGCAAATGAAACTTAATTTTCTGTTTTACATGCAGTACGCTTTTGCAACGCTTAAACGACTTATGGCCATCCAATATGTCTTATTTTTTTTGTTGTTGCTTTTTTAAAGTTTGTCATATAAACCTAATATTTACATGTAGAAGAAAATATTTTGGATCGATTTAGGTCATTTATAGAAAATGTTGAAAGTTTTCTTCCATTCATTCTCTTGCGAAAAGTTGCTTTCCTGTAAATATTCTAAATCCAAAGACAATTTTTAAAATCACATACAAAGGAACTTAAACAAATGATTGTTGAAAAAGTTAACAATACTGTCTATTTCGTCAATATATTTATCAGTGGATGAAAATCCCAGCTCCACAACAGTATGAGAGCTACTTACCAATAAGCACTTTGGTTTTGGAGCACCAAAATGACCACGAGATGGAGAAACGGAGCGGGCTTTCCTGTTCCCATAGTAACAGCCAGCTTCCTTGAAGTGCACCTCTAGTCCTATCTTTTGCTATCGTTACAGATTACCTTATAACTAGTGCAAAGAACTGTAACGATCGTACCCCAAGCTTACAACGACTAACTTGCTCAAGGCTACGACACCAAACCAGGAAATATTTTACGGATAAAAACGCTCAAATCACGTCAGTTTATTCGATCGACGATTCAAGGTAATATCGTAAACTAGAACAAATACAAGCAAACAAAACTGGGCTAAATTTCATTCATACAAAGCTAAGATATAACATCCCTAGCATTCCATTACAATAACGGGTTCTATAAAAATTGAAAAAGGCTAAAATGAAACGAAACAAGGGAATATATGATCTAGCTAAGACCAAATCAATACATGATAACTGTGGAAAAAACTAATCGCGAATAATTAAGCTTAAAATTTAGACCAGGCAAAACAATTGGACATACTGTAAGTCATTGTTCCAATACCTTATAAGACTAGCGTAAACCATGTTGCAAAAGGGATAACATTGTTAACCTAGAGTAGCCAATCAAGGCTAACACATGTAAGCTGAAAACGATATAAGACTGAAAAAACTGCTTAGTCTAGCCAAAAAAAACGAATCAATAGTTGAGTTACATTGCGGCCTAACAACAAGGAGAGATATAGGAAATCGTTGCCGCGAAACTAACAAAAGAGCACCATAGAACAGAACCGAGGTTGGAAACAAACGGATAAGGAAAGAATATTAACCACTTACATAACAGTCCCGTTTGTCAGTACTTGACCAGAACGTCTCCAAAGAACAAGGCAAGCTTTTCTACTTACTGATCGAACGTTTCAGTTTACATGACCCATGGCTCGGGAGATTGGGCGACCACTCTTCACATTAAAGAAAATAATTAAATTTATTTATTTATTTATTTATATATTAAAATCTCGACTTATCACTTGCCCAAGCAAAAACCAGCTAACTAGAAATGCGGTTCGACGGAACTATAAGAAAATCACGTTGCTAATAGAGGTATCAATAAGCTATTGCAAGTTCATATTTGCGGAGTTTGGGGATCAAAAGTAATCTCTAAACCGGCGATGTTCAGGATGGGGTGTGTAATCAGTTACAGGAACCTTATATGAGTTGACAAAATAAATTCAAGTCGTGTGTTATTCAGTTTTATCATAAATGAAAAAAACGAAAGCTCTGGCTGCTGAAAATAGTGCTGTCATGAAAAATGTACCCGTGGTAATGAGATGACTGCTTCGTGCAGAAGAACTTACTTAGCGAACTTGACGGCATGTAAAGTAAGCTTTAAGTCTGGTACAGCTATAAACGCAGGTATTATTCGCGCCTCTTTGCCCTTCTTTGCAGATTTCGTTGCGATACCCATAACGCATCTTACAGTATGTTTGTAATGTCATAGGCCTCTAACTCGAGTTCCTTGTAGCTGTGGTTTTCACTTTACTTTAGTCAGACGCACGTCAAAAATTATTGTTCTGGTGTTTGATCTGAAGAGAAACTAGTGGCCCGAGCTCCCTTTGTTATTAGGCACATTTTACAAAGAGGCGGTTGAACATTGTTGACCATTACAACTTAATTTTCCTACACATTAAATGTGATTCCGGCTTCAGTTTAACTTTTCCCATCATGAAATTGGTCAGATCCATAAAATACTTTGCTAAAATATCGAATATTTTATTCGAAAGGAAATAATTTTCCAACTCTAAATGAGGCACGTGTAGCGAAGACGCATATTAGTGGCGGACCGTCCACAGGATAACTTGTTTTCCTTCTTTCCCTTTGAGGTCAAGTACAAGTAACAGGAAACTGACTCTTGCTTTCGGCTTAGTCCCAAGCAGACTCTATATATTTCATGTTCCCACTTCGCACCTACAGTTTTTTTTAAGCGTGGTATTAAGAAGACTTCCTTGGCTTCACTTAGACCAAACCCAGACACACCAAAGGGACGGATACAACGCAATACTTGATAACGAGCCAGTGAAAACGGTAGGAAAGATAACTTACTTATATCGGCACTATTTGCACAACTCATAAATACCACTGCTAACATTATGACGTTTCATCCTGCTTTGGTGTGACGCACAAATTACAGTCAATCCAATCGTTGGATTCTCTTTTATATTCTTTTATTGCTTAATGGTTTGCATCTTTACTATCACAGGCTGTTTTACATACCGTATGACTATGCTTAGGCAAAGCTTATGGCCATTCAAATAAAGATTGTTCACTGCTTTTCTTAAAAATTCATCTTTTAAAAATTATTGCATAGGAACTTAAGCAAACGCTTTTCCAAAGAAAAAAATTAAAAATTTTCTATTATTGGTTAATCAGTGGGCGAAATCTCTAGCTCCTGTGACATATGAGAGCTAGTTACCCATAACCACTTTGGTTTTGGAGCACCAATGACGAGATCGAGAAACGGAGCGGGCTTTCCTGTTCCCATAGTAATCCCCAGCTTGTTTGAAGTGAACTTCTAGTCCTGTCTGACACTTCCTCAGATTGCCAAGGTCTCTGGTTTTGATTTCGACTCTTATTTTGGCGAGAACCGTTCCCCCAAAAACACCTTCAAGAAGCAAAACAAGAAAACAAAACACCTTCATTCATTTAATTGCCTAATAGAGGGTCATTTTATTTTAGCTTTATGAGGATCACGGCGAATACATTCTGATCGTAACACCAAGCTGTATATAAAAAATCCTTTCTTGATTTTAACAGTTTCCAAGTCCTATTGTTGAGACAAATGCGGATACTTCATCCGCTCGACCAGTTTCTTTCTGTTCTTCCTCTACACACTGAAAACGTTGCACTTTTGTTGTTTTGAGTCTCGTCATTCAACATTAATCCAGTGGAAGAAGGGGCCTACTTCAAAACAAATTTTTGACGTTTCTCAAATTATATTACCAGGACTGTATAGAGAATACTATGGAGAAGTATTTACAGTTTGTTCTCAGATCCCCCGGGGTTGGTTGTTCTCAGTTATTAGTATACCTGGAATCAGAGAGTCCACTTCTTCGTTGACTTCCGGCACTTGTGAGCAGTCCACTGTCTTGAAGTAGAAGAACGTTTTTTGATAAATTGGTTTGTCACTTCCGGATCCAGGCTCTCTCAACAATTTGGAGGTGATCTCCAGTTTGAAACCATGTTCCTCGAGAACAACCTTGTCTAACATCATCCGTAACTGAGTGTCTGGCACTCGAGAGTCACGATCATAAATCCTCATTTCCAAGGATTCTCCCAAGTTTGCATCTGTGTACAGGGAAAAAAAGACATGATTAGTCCCTGGTCTATCTCTAACTGCCACAAAAATGATATTCCTAGAAAGTGAATCTAATCAAGGTCGGCTTGGTACAGTTCAATTCCTTGGAAGACTGCGTCAACGAAAATATCACCTTGCCATCATCGGCAGTCGAAGTGTCAACAGAATTTAATAATTTTTGCGCGACTATGTTGAGAGCAATCGGTCATATCCAGATCTTCCAGTAAGAAAACAAAAACAAAAACAAACAAATTGTTTAGTCAAACGTCATTCAGAGCCTACCGTCCACACTAATCTGTCACGAAAATGGAGCTTTTCAAAAACGCTTTTCACACCGGAGGAATTTGAATACACCGGCTTTCCGTTTTCTTGTGAACGGGAAACATTTTGAAAACGTAGCTTTTCGAAAACGATGGTGGACTATAACATGTGATTTCCTTGCCAGAATTTCCCTCCAACACAAATTCAAAATGACCGGTGATTGTTGCGTTTTTAAATTTCTCCGGCGTAGTGTTGACGGAGAACATTTGATGCGTTTTCAGAGCGAAACCTCCGATTTTAAATTCCTCCCACGTAGTGTGGACGGAGCCTGAGTGAGAAATTTGGAAATTATTGTGTAATAAAAAATTGAAATTCCTGAAAATTATGGTTGAAAGAAGCAAAAAACTGAAGGAAAAAATCACTTATATCATGGAAAACAACTGACCTGCTGCATTCCACAAAGAAAACAGAGCGACGAATATCGCAAGAATGTTCAAAGTCATCTTGAAAGGCTTGTGAAGGGGAAAGCGCTTGTCTTGAAATTAACTGACTTCTGGTTATTTCTCCTCGATTTTGAGAAAAAGCCTTAATGTAGCCCGAGATTTATACAGTGTGTTTGTAATGTGATAGGCCTCTAACTTGAGTTCCTTGTTGCTGAGTCGTTCATTTTACCGTTAGTCAGATGTACGGCAAAAATTATTGTTACGGTGTTTGTTTTGATCGAAAGAGGAACTAGTGGCCCGAACTTCCTTTAACTATTAGACACGTTTACAAAGCTGCAATTGAACTAAACTAAACCACGAATAACTTTTAAAATCTTTCTCCTAACTCTTTAGCACGTGTAACATAAGTACGAGAAAGGATTGTGGTCTGTCGTTTAGTTCCCGAAATTGCATGATGTAAGGTCACTCTATGTACAACTGCAAATATAATCTTGCCTTATGCGTCCGAAGACGCGTTGAGGACTGGTGATGATTTTTGTTAAGTTTAAGCACAAGCAAGATCGTTTTATTCACAAAAGTACAAAAAAGGGGGATCAAAGGGCCAGTTTTGGACTGTTATTAGGTTTTTCTGTATACTTATAGCCCCAAATGAATCAAATTTTCCGTCAATTCTGAAGCCCATTTAACTGATATACGTAGACATAAAAATTTGATTATGGACTGTTTTCTTGGTTTCCTAAACTGTATATTGTAAGGTCACTGTATGTACTGTAGCCAAATGAAAATTTCTTGGATAAAATCTAAGCACAAGCTGGTTTTACTGACACAGGTACAATAAAGGAGGTTCGACGGTTACTACGCGGTTTCCTTGTTTGCTGTAACGTAGATACATGCCACTACGCTGATTACAAAGTGAGGTGCACCATAGAATGATGGACTTTTTTCAAGATCCTGATTCCATTGTCTGCTTGTATGTCAGGTACATGCTGTGTACTACAAAGAGCTCTAAGTTTCCTCTAACTCTAAAGCACGTTTTGCAAAACTTGCAGTAAACGATGATCGATTGATATCCTGTACTCTCAGTTACATGCTGCTGTAATCATTGAGCACGTTTTGCAAAGGCACATCTGCTGTACGGTATGTTGGGTTCTTACTTGCTTGATTGCTGTATTTCAAGTTCATACAGGTGCAAATAATTTTGTTTCCTCTAATTCTTTTACAACGGTCACTTTTCTTTTCAGATTGTCATCGTGGTATCGAGGCGTGTTCTTTTCTGTTTTTACAAATGTGATACTGAGAATCATTGCAGCAATGATCAAATGAATAATTCGCTGGGACCTAGTTTAGAAAACACATACTCGTAACCTCCACTTCAAAGCTGATTTGACCGAGTCGTGTCTTAAGTTTACAACATTGTGACATCGACCTCTTCTCCTCCTATCTGACGCTATTTATAAACATCATTCATAATTCTATTATGATCCACAAAGCGCAAATTTCATATAAGCAATGATTATTGCGTTACACAAGGAAGCAGTTCAAGCCGAAGTGGGGTCACGATGAAAGAAATCGAGCTCTATCAGCTGGAAGGAAAAAAGCGTGATCGCCCCTACTTAGCCCCTGATTTTTGTTGTGTAGTTTGTTACATCTGTCTCTTCGGATTGGACCTATCTATTCCCCACAAACAAGTACAAGAACACCATTTATGTACCTTAGTATGATTACACGGCGAAACTTGTTTTACTTTCTGATAAACATATTTCGTATCATAGAAAACTGTTGCATGTACATGACACACCGTCAGCAAGTAATAAAACAAAACTGCCTAATTTGACCCAAGTGGAAAAACCGATTCATGGCCAGTTATATACAGTTGCCTCTTTGCCAAATGTGGCTGGAAGAGAAGTGCATGTTTTACCTAATATTAATCGACAATGTTATGGGACGCCGCTTGACTGATTTCCATTGATCTATTGCTTTTTCCTTCTACTGTAAACTTCCGAAAGTAACGAACCGTAATTGTAAACTAGTAGCTACTAGTACAGTCAACACTCTCGGTAGCGGACAGCTCTACTTACGGACACTGTTTTCAATTCCCCTTTCTCAGTTACCTTTTTTCTTTTGGGAATAATTCTCGTAAGCGGTCAGCTCTATTACCAGACACTTTTTCCAATTCAAGAGGGTGACCGCTTACGAGAGAGTTGACTGTATAAGGATTTGTTTCTTTGTAAATGGAAGGCTATATAACAATAAGAATTATATAAATATTATATAAATATGAAGTGATTATAACCAACTCGCGCTACGCGCTCGTTGGTTATTTTATCACTTCATATCCAACTCGGGCTCATGGAATAATTGTTTTAGTAAATTCTCAAACCGGGTTTTGCCGCCGATTTTTATTTCGGCCATTGTAGAGGGCTGAAGTTGAAAACTGCGTGCGGAAAATTTTTAAACTTGGCGCACTATTTTCCATATGACGTAAAACTCCGACTATTGGCTCATAGTCGGAGTTTTTTAGCCAATCAAAAAGCTAGAAATGCAATAGTCGGAGCTGAGAATTTACTAAATGTATAAGATGAGCAAAAACGAAAAGAAATTGTTATCCACGGTTGATGCATGACACCTATAAACGTTCAAAAAACAAAGAAAAGATATCCAGCTGCAAACAGGCTCCCAACGCTAGGGCGGAAAAAAGAACTTCTGCCTTCGTTGGCAGCCTGTTCGCAGATTAAGTGAAAGAGTTCTTTTAACACGAACTTTTAATGTTGCCATTTAGGTAGGATGGTATTCAGTGTGAAGTAGACGTTAGTTTGTCAGTTTTGGACTTAGAGTCTGTAACTGTTGTACTGATGTCAGGTTTGCGTGACATATTGAATGACATTACTCCAATTACAGTAGTTCAGAGTTTGCTTAGTCTGCTAGGTTGTTCAGTCTGATGTTTGAATTTTGTTTCGATTCTTTGGTCGAAAGCATATTTGTTGCAAGATAACAACAACTCGATCGAGAATGTTTCTATTTTTTATAACGAAATCGGGTCTTCTAGAAAGAATTTTTTTTTCTAGGAAGATAATTCCCAAAACACATCTTCTAGGAGGGTGGCAATAACATCAGTTATGAGGGAAAACAGGTGCTTTCACCTTGTTGAAGAACGTAGGCCAGTCTGGATATAATGATCACTTGCCCAAGCAAAAAACAAGCTAACTAGAAATGCGGTTCGACGGAACTATAAGAAAATCACGTTGCTAATAGAGGTATCAATAAGCTATTGCAAGTTCATATTTGCGGAGTTTGCGGCTTACATAAACGAATCAAAATTAATCTCGGAACCGGCGATGTTCAGGATGGGGTGTGTAATCCGTTACTGGAACCTTATATGAGTTGACAAAATAAATTCAAATCGTGTGTTATTCAGTTTTTATCATAAATGAAGAAAACGAAAGCTCTGGCTGCTGAACATAGTGCTGTCATGAAAAATGTACCCGTGGCAATGAGATGACTGCTTCGTACAGAAGAACTTACTTAGCGAACTTGACGGCATGTAAAGTAAGCTTTAAGTCTGGTACAGCTATAAGGTAAAGTCTGCATACGAGCCTATTGGCTCATCAGGCCGGAGCTTATCCCGGTTTCAGTAGCATGAAGCGACTAGGAGTATTTCTACCCCCCCCCCCTCCCCCTCTTGGATGGGATGCTAGTCCATCGCAGGGTTACCCCCACCATTAAATTCGCCGGTACCCATTTGACACCTGGGTGGAGAGAGGCACTGTGAGATTGAAGTGTCTTGCCTAAGAACACAACACAATGTCCCCGGCCAGGGTGCGAACCCGGAGCGCTCGCTCCGGAGTCGAGCGCACTAACCATGAGGCCAACGAAGGTATTATTCGCTCCTCTTTGCGCTTCTTTGCGAATTTCGTAGCGATATCCATAACGCATCTTACAGTATGTTTGTAATGTCATAGGCCTCTAACTCGAGTTCCTTGTAGCTGTGGCTTTCACATTACTTTAGTCAGACGCACGTCAAAAATTATTGTTCTGGTGTTTGATCTGAAGAGAAACTAGTCAGTGGCCGGAGCTTCCTTTGTTATTAGGCACATTTTACAAAGAGGCAGTTGAACATTGTTGACCATTACAACTTAATTTTCCTACACATTAAATGTGATTCCGGCTTCAGTTTAACTTTTCCCATCCTGAAATTGGTCAGATCCATAAAATACTTTGCTAAAATATCGAATATTTTATTCGAAAGGAAATAATTTTCCAACTCTAAATGAGGCACGTTTAGCGAAGACGCATAGTAGTGGCGGACCGTCCACAGGATAATTTGTTTTCCTTCTTTGCTTTTGAGGTCAAGTACAAGTAACAGGAAACTGACTCTTACTTTCGGGTTAGCCAAGCAGACTAAATTTATTTCATGTTCCCACTTCGCACGTACAGTTTATTTTAACCGTGGTATTAAGAAGACTTCCTTGGCTTCACTTAGACCAAACCCAGACACACCAAAGGGACGGATACAATACAATACTTGATAACGAGCCAGTGAAAACGGTAGGAAAGATAATTTACTTATATCGGCACTATTTGCACAACTCATAAACACCATTGCTAACTTTATTACTGACGTTTCATCCTGCTTTGATGTGACAGACAAATTACAGTCAATCGTTGGATTCTCTTTTATATTTTTTTATTGCTTAATAGTTTGCATCTTTACTATCACAGGCTGTTTTACATACCGTATGACTATCCTTAGGCAAAGCTTATGGCCATTCAAATTAAGCTTGTTTTCTGTTTTTCTTAAAAATACATCTTTTAAAACTAATTGTATAGGAACTTAAGCAAATGCTTGTCCAAAGTAAAGAAAGCTAAAAATTCTCTATTATTGGTTAATCAGTGGGCGAAATCCCTAGCTCGTGTGTCATATGAGAGCTAGTTACCCATAACCACTTTGGTTTTGGAGCACCAATGACGAGATCGAGAAACGGAGCGGGCTTTCCTGTTCCCATAGTAACCCCCAGTTTGTTTGAAGTGAACTTCTAGTCCTGTCTGACACTTCCTCAGATTGCCAAGGTCTCTGGTTTTGATTTCGACTCTTATTTTGGCGAGAACCGTTCCCCCAAAAACACCTGCAAGAAGCAAAACAAGAAAACAAAACACCTTCATTCATTTAATTGCCTAAAAGAGGGTCATTTTATTTCAGCTTTATGAGGATCACGGCGAATACATTCTGATCGTAACACTAAGCTGTATATAAAAAATTCTTTCTTGATTTTAACCGTTTCCAAGTCCTATTGTTGAGACAAATTCGGATACTTCATCCGCTCGATCAGTTTTTTTCTGTTCTTCCTCTACACACTGAAAACGCTGCACTTTTGTTGTTTTGAGTCTCGTCATTCAACATTAATCCAATGGAAGAAGGGGCCTACTTCAAAACAATTTTTTAACGTGTCTCAAATTATATTACCAGGACTATATGGAGAATACTATGGAGAAGTATTTACAGTTTGTTCTCAGATCCCCCGGGGTTGGTTGTTCTCATTTATTAGTATACCTGGAATCAGAGAGTCCACTTCTTCGTTGACTTCCGGCACTTGTGAGCAGTCCACTGTCTTGAAGTAGAAGAACGTTTTTTGATAAATTGGTTTGTCACTTCCGGATCCAGGCTCTCTCAACAATTTGGAGGTGATCTCCAGTTTGAAACCATGTTCCTCGAGAACAACCTTGTCTAACATCATCCGTAACTGAGTGTCTGGCACTCGAGAGTCACGATCATAAATCCTCATTTCCAAGGATTCTCCCAAGTTTGCATCTGTGTAACGGGAAAAAAAGACATGATTAGTCCCTGGTCTGTCTCTAACTGCCACAAAAATGATATTCCTAGAAAGTGAATCTAATCAAGGCCGGCTTGGTACAGTTCAATTCCTTGCCGGGAAAACTGTCTCAACGTAAGTATCACCTTGCCATCGGCAGCAGTCGAAGTGTCAACAGAGTTTAATAATTTTGCGCGACTACATTGAGTGCAATCGGTCATATCCAGATCTTCCAGCGTGAAAACAAAAACAAAAACAAAAAGAAAGTGTTTAGTCAAACGTCATTCAGAATGAAATACTAAGGCCTCGTCGACCCTACGCCGGAGAAATTTGAAAGCGCAGCTTTATTTCTACGGTTAGGTGTACCGTCCACACTAATCCGCCACGAAAACGGAGCTTTTCTAAAACGCTTTTCACACCGGAGGAATTTGAATACACCGGCTTTCCGTTTTCGTGTGAACGGGAAACATTTTGAAAACGGAGTTTTTCGAAAACGATGATGCGACTATAACATGTGATTTCCTTGCCAGAATTTCCCTCCAACACAAATTCAAAATGACCGGTGATTGTTGCGTTTCTAAATTTCTCCGGCGTAGTGTTGACGGAAAACATTTGATGCGTTTTCAGAGTGAAACCTCCGATTTTAAATTCCTCCCACGTAGTGTGGACGGAGCCTGAGTGAGAAATTTGGAAATTATTGTGTAATAAAAAATTGAAATGCCTGAAAATTATGGTTGAAAGAAGCAAAAAACTGAAGGAAAAAATCACTTATATCATGGAAAACAACTCACCTGCTGCATTCCACAAAGAAAACAGAGCGACGAATATCGCAAGAATGTTCAAAGTCATCTTCAAAGGCTTGTGAAGGGGAAAGCAATTGTGCTGACTTCTGGTAATTTCTCCTCGATTTTGAGAAAAAGCCTCAATGTAGCCCGAGATTTATACAGTGTGTTTGTAATGTGATAGGCCTCTAACTCGAGTTCCTTGTTGCTGTGGCTTTCATTTTACCTTTAGTCAGATGCACGACAAAAATTATTGTTATGGTGTTTGTTTTGATCGAAAGAGGAACTAGTGGCCCGAACTTCCTCTAACTATTAGACACGTTTTGCAAAGCTGCAATTGAACATGGTTGGCCATCACAGCTTAGTTTTTCGCTAATTCCTAAGCACGTTTCATTACAAAGAGCTAAAAAGGAAGACAATGAGGAATTAACATTTCTTATTGGGCTTCTCTGTCTTTAGGTTAGGTATACTAAACCACGAATAACTTTTAAAATCTTTCCTCTAACTCTTAAGCACGTGTAACATAGGTACGAGAAAGGATTGTGGTCTGTCTTTTAGTTCCCTAAATTGCACGATGGAAGGTAATTGAGGTCGTAATTGTATGTAGAACTGCAAATCAAATCTTGGATGTTTCTTTAATTTAAGCACATGTAAGATCGTTTTATTGACAAAAGTACAATAAAACTGAGGAGCGACGGCTAGTTGTTAGATTCATGCAATTACACTGTATAATTCCGGTCACTTCTGGCTGAAGCAATGTAAGGTAGGAACAACAATATCATTGCCAGTTAGGTGAAGGGAAAAGGACGGTTTTCTCAGTTGGGGTCGATTTGAAGTTAAAGAGAAAGCAAACAGCTTAATCCTTGGGGTGAGTTCAAGGAGCTCTATGTTGTGTTTTGATTGGGGAAAAGCAAACATTCTCCCATGTTGGCGTCTGTGTGAAAAGTAAAATGAAAGCTTTGTCTCCACTCTAATGGAAAAATTAATTCAAAGTGAAACAGGACTAAAAAACTAATCTAGGACATTTAAACCGGCACCTACAAACTAAATTAAAGTTGCCATTTCAAGGTCGCGCTGCGGTGATCGGTTAGTCATTCGTTTAAGACACAATCTGCGCCATTTATTGACATGTCATCTTAAGTTTCACATCTGGATCAGTTTTAAAAAGATCAGACAAGAAATTTGCCTGCGTATCAGCAAAAAAATTAAACTGCTGTCAGATGTCAGGTGCAATATTAAATCTTGCACAACACGGCCGCTATTATGTACAATCAATAAAACACCCGACTAGGAGGGATAAAACAGGCGAAGTAAAGAGGCAAGTTGAAGCCAGCCATGGACGTGATACAGTGCCATACGATAAGTAATGGTAATAGGACTGAGTGGAGTCCAATTCTGTCTGTAATCACACAAGTGATAACAAAATCGGACGACCGCGGAGCGGGAGTCCGATTTGTTTATTTCAAGTATGATTACAGACCGAATTGGACGACACGAAGTCTTATTACCAATTAATCATAAAAATTACAATTTCCGAGAAAAGAAGAATAGCCAAGTTATGAAAGAAAGGGAAAATTTGCTTTAAAATACTGACAAAGGAGAAGTAAATTGTTTCATGTCAGTCTGAAATTGAGATTGGTTGATTTAAACTACAACTTTGAATGTGATTGGCTAATTGAAGTGTTCGATAACAAACTGAACAACTTACGTACAACTTGGCAAGTGAATTAGTGGAAAATAGGAGTTTTTGAAACCAATCACAATCGAAGAAATTGTAATTTCTATGATTAACTCAGAGACAGAAAAGCAAGAAAGCAATCGATTACCCGACTTTAAAACACTTTTGTAAAATGTGCATAAGAATTGGGGGAAAATTGGAAGCCTGATTTGTAATACACAGCATGTACCTGACAAACAACAGACAATGGAATCAGGATCTTGAAAAGTCCATCATACTTTGTTGCACCTCACTTTGTAAAACGTACTTTAATCAGAAGATGAAACTAAGTAGCACGTGATTATTCAGCGCTGTTGCATAAGTAACTGCCGACCCTCCATTATTGCACCGTTGCTCGTCCGAACGAGCTTTTTTGGTTAGTGTGAGAAGATTTTATTAATTATTTGTACACGGTATCCTTACAACATACAATTAAAAAAAAACAAGTTGATCAAAGTTGATTGTGATCTTACTTTACTTCAAGGCAAGTTCACCCGCTCAATAACCCCCAACATATGTACAAGTTAGGTATTTAGCTGGAGAGCTTCGAGTTTGTATATCCGTTAGCAGCTTCATTAGCAACAGTAATATTTAAGCCATTTGAAGCCCCCAACAATCTCGGTGCCCAGGCCTCTTGCAGAAGCTGGATGGTGGACTATTGAGACTATTAACTGTCCAACACTAGAACTAACCCCATGGAAACGTTTTTCCCCTCAGTGTAAACCCAAAATTAGCCCCAGGTCTAGAAGTAACCCAGGAATGCCTTTTCTCCCTCCCGAGGCCTAATATTAAACCTAAGAAAAGTGTTTGCCCTCTCCTAAATCTAGAAGTAACTCTAACGTTTAGTGTTTGTCTCTCCTCCAGAGAAAAAACCAAAGAGACGTTTGTCTATCCCTTCAGTATAAAATTACCAATTTCTCAACAGCCAATCATAACTTCATTATATCCAGATTGGCCTACGTACTTTAACGAGGTGAAAACACCTCTTTCTCTCATAACTGATGTTATTGCCAACTTTCTAGAAGATGTGTTTTGGGAATTATCTTCCTGGAAGACCCGATTTCGTTATCAGAATAGAAACATTCATGATTGAGTTGCTGTTATCTTGCAACAAATATGCCGTTTCGACCAAAGAGTCCAAACAAAATACAAACATCAGACTGAACAACCTAGCAGACATAAGCAAACTCTGGTCTACTGTAATTGGAGTAATGTCATTCAATATGTCACGCAAACCTGACATCAGTACAACAGTTACACACTCAGTCCAAAACTGAAAACTAACGTCTACTTCACACTGAATACCATCTTCAATAAATGGCAACATTAAAAGTTCGTGTTAAAAGAACTCTTTCACTTAGCCTGCGAACAGGCTGCCAACGAAGGCAGAAGTTCTCTTTTCCGCCCTAGCGTTGGGAGCCTGTTCGCAGCTGGATATCTTTTCTTTGTTTTTTGAACGTTTATATAAGTGTCATGCATCAACCGTGGATAACAATTTCTTTTCGTTTTTGCTCATCTTATACATTTATCTTTCACTAATACGGACTATTACTCTATAGCCTTCCATTTACAAATAAACAAATCCTTATATTATCCTCGTAAGCGGTCACCCTCTTGAATTGGAAAAAAGTGTCTGGTAATAGAGACTTTGCAGTTGTACATACAGTGACCTTACGTCATGCAATTTCGGGAACTAAACGACAGACCACAATCCTTTCTCGTACTTATGTTACACGTGCTAAAGAGTTAGGAGAAAGATTTTAAAAGTTATTCGTGGTTTAGTATACCTAACCTAAAGAAAACATAAAAGCCCAATACGAAATGATCATTCTTCATTGTCTTCCTTTTTGGCTCTTTGTAATGAAACGTGCTTAGGAATTAGCGAAAAACTAAGCTGTGATGGCCAACCATGTTCAACTGCAGCTTTGTAAACGTGTCTAATAGTTAAAGGAAGTTCGGGCCACTAGTTCCTCTTTCGATCAAAACAAACACCGTAACAATAATTTTTGCCGTTCATCTGACTAACGGTAAAATGAACGCCTCAGCAACAAGGAACTCAAGTTAGAGGCCTATCACATTACAAACACACTGTATAAATCTCGGGCTACATTGAGGCTTTTTCTCAAAATCGAGGAGAAATTTCCAGAAGTCAGTTAATTTCAAGACAAGCGTTTTCCCCTTCACAAGCCTTTGAAGATGACTTTGAACATTCTTGCGATATTCGTCGCTCTGTTTTCTTTGTGGAATGCAGCAGGTGAGTAAGTGATTTTTTCCTTCAGTTTTTTGCTTCTTTCAACCATAATTTTCAGGCATTTCAATTTTTTATTACACAATAATTTCCAAATTTCTCACTCAGGCTCCGTCCACACTACGTGGGAGGAATTTAAAATCGGAGGTTTCGCTCTGAAAACGCATCAAATGTTCTCCGTCAACACTACGCCGGAGAAATTTAAAAACCCAACAATCACCGGTCATTTTGAATTTGTGTTGGAGGGAAATTCTGGCAAGAAAATCGCATGTTATAGTCGCACCATCGTTTTCGAAAAGCTCCGTTTTCAAAATGTTTCCCGTTCACACGAAAACAGAAAGCCGGTGTATTCAAATTCTGTTTTTGAAAAGCTCCGTTTTCAAGACGCATTAGTGTGGACGGTAGGCTTAACCGTAGAAATAAAGCTGCAGTTTCAAATTTCTCCGGCGCACGGTCGACCTGGCCTTAGTATTTCATTCTGAATTGCGATTGACTAAACGATTTATTTGTATTTGTTTTCTTACTGGAAGATCTGGATATGACCGATTGCACTCAACATAGTCGCGCAAAATCTGCCGATAGCAGGGTGATATTTACGTTGAGACAGTTTTCCAAGGAATTGAACTGTACCAAGCCGACCTTGATTAGATTCACTTTCTAGGAATATCATTTTTGTGGCAGTTAGAGATAGACCAGGGACTAATCATGTCTTTTTTTCCCTGTACACAGATGCAAACTTGGGAGAATCCTTGGAAATGAGGATTTATGATCGTGACTCTCGAGTGCCAGACACTCAGTTACGGATGATGTTAGACAAGGTTGTTCTCGAGGAACATGGTTTCAAACTGGAGATCACCTCCAAATTGTTGAGAGAGCCTGGATCCGGAAGTGACAAACCAATTTATCAAAAAACGTTCTTCTACTTCAAGACAGTGGACTGCTCACAAGTGCCGGAAGTCAACGAAGAAGTGGACTCTCTGATTCCAGGTATACTAATAACTGCGAACATTCAACCCCGGGAGATCTAAGAACAAACTGTAAATACTTCTCCATAGTATTCTCTATATAGTCCTAGTAATATAATTTGAGACATGTTAAAAAATTGTTTTGAAGTAGGCTCCTTCTTCCATTGGATTCATGTTGAATGACGAGACTCAAAACAACAAAAGTGCAGCGTTTTCAGTGTGTAGAGGAAGAACAGAAAGAAACTGATCGAGCGGATGAAGTACCCGCATTTGTCTCAACAATAGGACTTGGAAACGGTTAAAATCAAGAAAGGTTTTTTATATACAGCTTAGTGTTACGATCAGAATGTATTCGCCGTGATCCTCATAAAGCTAAAATAAAATGATCCTCTATTAGGCAATTAAATAAATGAAGGTGTTTTTTTTCTTGTTTTGCTTCTTGCAGGTGTTTTTGGGGGAACAGTTCTCGCCAAAATAAGAGTCGAAATCAAAACCAGAGACCTTGGCAATCTGAGGAAGTGTCAGACAGGACTAGAAGTTCACTTCAAACAAGCTGGGGATTACTATGGGAACAGGAAAGCCCGCTCCGTTTCTCGATCTCGTCATTGGTGCTCCAAAACCAAAGTGGTTATGGGTAACTAGCTCTCATATGTCACAGGAGCTAGGGATTTCGCCCACTGATTAACCAATAATAGAGAATTTTTAATTTTTTTCCTTTGGAAAAGCGTTTGCTTAAGTTCCTATGCAATAGTTTTTAAAAGATGAATTTTTAAGAAAAAAAACAGCAAACAGTCTTTATTTGAATGGCCATAAGCTTTGCCTAAGTATAGTCATACGGTATGTAAAACAGCCTGTGATAGTAAAGATGCAAACCATTAAGCAATAAAAGAATATAAAAGAGAATCCAACGATTGGATTGACTGTAATTTGTGCGTCACATCAAAGCAGGATGAAACGTAATAAAGTTAGCAGTGGTATTTATGAGTTGTGCAAATAGTGCCGATATAAGTAAATTATCTTTCCTACCGTTTTCACTGGCTCGTTATCAAGTATTGCATTGTATCCGTCCCTTTGGTGTGTCTGGGTTTGGTCTAAGTGAAGCCAAGAAAGTCTTCTTAATACCACTGTTAAAAAAAACTGTACGTGCGAAGTGTGAACATGAAATAAATAGAGTCTGCTTGAGACTAAGCCGAAAGTAAGAGTCAGTTTTCTGTTACTTGTACTTGACCTCAAAAGCAAAGAAGGAAAACAAGTTATGCTGTGGACGGTCCGCCACTAATATGCGTCTTCGCTAAACGTGCCTCATTTAGAGTTGGAAAATTATTTCCTTTCGAATAAAATATTCGATATTTTAGCAAAGTATTTTAAGGATGTGAACTAATAACAAAGCAAGCTCGGGCCACTAGTTTCTCTTCAAATCAAACACCAGAACAATAATTTTTGACGTGCGTCTGACTAAAGTAATGAGGAAGCCACAGCTACAAGGAACTCGAGTTAGAGGCCTATGACGTTACAAACACACTGTAAGATGCGTTATGGATATCGCTACGAAATCCGCAAAGTAGCACAAAGAGGCGCGAATAATACCTGCGTTGGCCTCATGGTTAGTGCGCTCGACTCCGGAGCGAGCGCTCCGGGTTCGAGCCCTGGCAGGGGACATTGTGTTGTGTTCTTGGGCAAGACACTTCATTCTCACAGTGCCTCTCTCCACCCAGGTGTCAAATGTGGGTACCGGCGAATTTAATGGTGGGGGTAACCCTGCGATGGACTAGCATCCCATCCAACCGGGGGGGGGGGGGGTAGAAATACTCCTAGTCGCTTCATGCTACTGAAACCGGGATAAGCTCCGACCTGATGAACCACTAGGCTCGTATGCAGACTTTACCTTATAGCTGTACCAGACTTAAAGCTTACTTTACATGCCCTCAAGTTCGCTAAGTAAGTTCTTCTGTACGAAGCAGTCATGAAATTACCACGGGTACATTTTTCATGACAGCACTATGTTCAGCAGCCAGAGCTTTCGTTTTCTTCATTTATGATAAAAACTGAATAACACACGATTTGAATTTATTTTGTCAACTCATATAAGGTTCCTGTAACGGATTACACACCTCACCTGAACATCGCCGGTTTAGAGATTAATTTTGATTCGTTTATGTAAGCCGCAAACTCCGCAAATATGAACTTGCAATAGCTTACTGATACCTCTGCTATTAGCAACGTGATTTTCTTATAGTTCCGTCGAACCGCATTTCTAGTTAGCTGTTTTTTTCTTGGGCAAGTGATCATTATATCCAGACTGGCCTCCGTTCTTCAACGAGGTGAAAACACCTCTTTCTCCTCATAACTGATGTTATTGCCACCCTCAATTATCTTCCTAGAAAAAAAACTATTCCTAGAAGACCCGATTTCGTTATAAAAATAGAAACATTCACGATCGAGTTGCTGTTATCTTGCAACAAATATGCTTTCGACCAAAGAATCGAAACAAAATTCAAACATCAGACTGAACAACCTAGCAGACTAAGCAAACTCTGAACTACTGTAATTGCAGTAATGTCATTCAATATGTCACGCAAATCTGACATCAGTACAACAGTTACAGACTCTAAGTCCAAAACTGTCAAACTAACGTCTACTTCACACTGAATACCATCCTACCTAAATGGCAACATTAAAAGTTCGTGTTAAAAGAACTCTTTCACTTAGTCTGCGAACAGGCTGCCAACGAAGGCAGAAGTTCTTTTTTCCGCCCTAGCGTTGGGAGCCTGTTTGCAGCTGGATATCTTTTCTTTGTTTTTTGAACGTTTATAGGTGTCATGCATCAACCGTGGATAACAATTTCTTTTCGTTTTTGCTCATCTTATACATTTGGTAAATTCTCAGCTCCGACTATTGCATTTCTAGCTTTTTGATTGGCTAAAAAACTCCGACTATGAGCCAATAGTCGGAGTTTTACGTCATATGGAAAATAGTGCGCCAAGTTTAAAAATTTTCCGCACGCAGTTTTCAACTTCAGCCCTCTACAATGGCCGAAATAAAAATCGGCGGCAAAACCCGGTTTGAGAATTTATGGTCTCTTGGAATTTACTAAAACAATTATTCCATGAGCCCGAGTTGGATATGAAGTGATAAAATAACCAACGAGCGCGTAGCGCGAGTTGGTTATAATCACTTCATATTTATATAATATTTATATAATTCTTATTGTTTATATAGCCTTCCATTTACAAAGAAACAAATCCTTATACAGTCAACTCTCTCGTAAGCGGTCACCCTCTTGAATTGGAAAAAGTGTCTGGTAATAGAGCTGACCGCTTACGAGAATTATTCCCAAAAGAAAAAAGGGGAATTGAAAACAGTGTCCGTAAGTAGAGCTGTCTGCTACCGAGAGTGTTGACTGTACTAGTAGCTACTAGTTTACAATTACGGTTCGTTACTTTCGGAAGTTTACAGTAGAAGGAAAAAGCAATAGATCAATGGAAATCAGTCAAGCGGCGTCCGATAACATTGTCGATTAATATTAGGTAAAACATGCACTTCTCTTCCAGCCACATTTGGCAAAGAGGCAACTGTATATAACTGGCCATGAATCGGTTTTTCCACTTGGGTCAAATTAGGCAGTTTTGTTTTATTACTTGCTGACGGTGTGTCATGTACATGCAACAGTTTTCTATGATACGAAATATGTTTATCAGAAAGTAAAACAAGTTTCGCCGTGTAATCATACTAGGGTACATACATGGTGTTCTTGTACTTGTTTGTAGGGAATAGATAGGTCCAATCCGAAGAGACAGATGTAACAAACTACACAACAAAAATCAGGGACTAAGTAGGGGCGATCACGCTGATAGAGCTCGATTTCTTTCATCGTGACCCCACTTCGGCTTGAACTGCTTCCTTGTGTAACGCAATAATCATTGCTTATATGAAATGATGGATGCAACTTTGCGCTTTATGGATCATAATAGAATTATGAATGATGTTTATAAATAGCGTGAGATAGGAGGAGAAGAGGCCGATGTCACAATGTTGTAAACTTAAGACACGACTCGGTCAAATCAGCTTTGAAGTGGAGGTTACGAGTATGTGTTTTCTAAACTAGGTCCCAGCGAATTATTCATTTGATCATAGCTGCAATGATTCTCAGTATCACATTTGTAAAAACAGAAAAGAACACGCCTCGATACCACGATGACAATCTGAAAAGAAAAGCGACCGTTGTAAAAGAATTAGAGGAAACAAAATTATTTGCACCTGTATGAACTTGAAATACAACATTCAAGCAAGTATGAAACCAAGACACCGTACAGCAGATGTGCCTTTGCAAAACGTGCTCAATGATTACAGCAGCATGTTAATGAGAGTACAGGATATCAATCGATCATCGTTTACTGCAAGTTTTGCAAAACGTGCTTTAGAGTTAGAGGAAACTTAGAGCTCTTTGTAGTACACAGCATGTACCTGACATACAAGCAGACAATGGAATCAGGATCTCAGTTGAAAAAAGTCCATCATTCTTTGGTGCACCTCACTTTGTAATCAGCGTAGTGGCATGTATCTACGTTACAGCAAACAAGGAAACCGCGCAGTAACCGTCGAACCTCCTTTATTGTACCTGTGTCAGTAAAACCAGCTTGTGCTTAGATTTTATCCAAGAAATTTTCATTTGGCTACAGTACATACAGTGACCTTACAATATACAGTTTAGGAAACCAAGAAAACAGTCCATAATCAAATTTTCATGTCTACGTACATCAGATAAACGAGCTTCAGAATTGACGGAAACTTTGATTCATTTGGGGCTATAAGTATACAGAAAAACCTAATAACAGTCCAAAACTGGCCCTTTGATCCCCCTTTTTTTGTACTTTTGTGAATAAAACGATCTTGCTTGTGCTTAAACTTAACAAAAATCATCACCAGTCCTCAACGCGTCTTCGGACGCATAAGGCAAGATTATATTTGCAGTTGTACATAGAGTGACCTTACATCATGCAATTTCGGGAACTAAACGACAGACCACAATCCTTTCTCGTACTTATGTTACACGTGCTAAAGAGTTAGGAGAAAGATTTTAAAAGTTATTCGTGGTTTAGTATACCTAACCTAAAGAAAACATAAAAGCCCAATACGAAATGATCATTCTTCATTGTCTTCCTTTTTGGCTCTTTGTAATGAAACGTGCTTAGGAATTAGCGAAAAACTAAGCTGTGATGGCCAACCATGTTCAATTGCAGCTTTGTAAACGTGTCTAATAGTTAAAGGAAGTTCGGGCCACTAGTTCCTCTTTCGATCAAAACAAACACCGTAACAATAATTTTTGCCGTTCATCTGACTAACGGTAAAGTGAAAGCCTCAGCAACAAGGAACTCAAGTTAGAGGCCTATCACATAACAAACACACTGTATAAATCTCGGGCTGCATTAAGGCTTTTTCTCAAAATCGAGGAGAAATTACCAGAAGTCAGTTAATTTCAAAACAAGCGCTTTCCCCTTCACAAGCCTTTGAAGATGACTTTGAAGATTCCTGTGATATTCGTCGCTCTGTTTTCTTTGTGGAATGCAGCAGGTGAGTTGTTTTCCATGATATAAGTGATTTTTATCGTCAGGTTTTTGCTTCTTGCAACTATAATTTTGAGGCATTTTAATTTTTAATTACACAATAATTTCCAAATTTTTTTGCTCGGGCTCCGTCCACACTACGTGGGAGGAATTTAAAATCGGAGGTTTCGCTCTGAAAACGCATCAACTGTTTTCCGTCAACACTACGCCGGAGAAATTTAAAAACCCAACAATCACCGGTCATTTTGAATTTGTGTTGGAGGGAAATTCTGGCAAGGAAATCACATGTTATAATCCACCATCGTTTTCGAAAAGCTCCGTTTTCAAAACGTTTTCCGTCCACACGAAAACGACGGAAAGCCGGTGTATTCAAATTCCTCCGGTGTGGAAAGAATTTTTGAAAAGTTCCGTTTTCGTGGCGGATTAGTGTGGACGGTACACCTAACCGTAGAAATAAAGCTGCGCTTTCAAATTTCTCCGGCGTACGGTCGACGAGGCCTTAGTATTTCATTTGGAATGACGATTGACTAAACATTGTATTTGTTTTTGTTTTCTTACTGGAAGACCTGGATATGACCGATTGCACTCAACATAGTCGCTCAAAATTATTAAACTCTTTCACACTTCGACTGCCGCCGATGGCAAGGTGATATTTACGTTGAGGCAGTTTTCCAAGGAATTGAGCTGTACCAAGCCGACCTTGATTAGATTCACTTTCTAGGAATATCATTTTTGTGACAGTTAGAGACAGACCAGGGAACTAATCATCTTTTTTCCCACTGCACACAGATGCAAACGTGGGAGAATCCTTGGAAATGAGGATTTATGATCGTGACTCTCGAGTGCCGGACACTCAGTTACGGATGATGTTAGACAAGGTTGTTCTCGAGGAACATGGTTTCAAACTGGAGATCACCTCCAAATTGTTGAGAGAGCCTGGATCCGGAAGTGACAAACCAATTTATCAAAAAACGTTCTTCTACTTCAAGACAGTGGACTGCTCACAAGTGCCGGAAGTCAACGAAGAAGTGGACTCTCTGATTCCAGGTATACTAATAACTGAGAACAACCAACCCCGGGGGATCTGAGAACAAACTATAAACACTTCTCCATAGTATTCTCCATATAGTCCTGGTAATATAATTTGAGGCGCGTTAAATAATTGTTTTGAAGTAGGCCCCTTCTTCCATTGGATTCATGTTGAATGACGCGGAGAGACTCAAAACAACAAATGTGCAGCGTTTTCAGTGTGTAGAAGAAGAACCGAAAGAAACTGATCGAATGGATTTTTTATATATATAGCTTAGTGTTACGATCAGAATGTATTCGCCGTGATCCTCATAAAGCTAAAATAAAATGACCCTCTATTAGGCAATTAAATAAATGAAGGTGTTTTGTTTTCTTGTTTTACTTCTTGCAGGTGTTTTTGGGGGAACCGTTCTCGCCAAAATAAGAGTCGAAATCAAAACCAGAGACCTTGGCAATCTGAAGAAGTGTCAGACAGGACTAGAAGTTCACTTCAAAGAAGCTGGGGGTTACTATGGGAACAGGAAAGCCCGCTCCGTTTCTCGATCTCGTCACTGGTGCTCCAGAACCAACGTGCTTATGGGTAACTAGCTCTCGTATGTCACAGGAGCTAGGGATTTCGCCCACTGATTAACCAATTATATAGAGATAATTTTTAACTTTCTTTCCTTTGGACAAGCATTTGCTTAAGTTCCTATACAATTAGTTTTAAAAGATGAATTTTTAAGAAAAACAGAAAACAAGCTTAATTTGAATGGCCTCAAGCTTTGCCAAAGCATAGTCATACGGTATGTAAAACAGCCTGTGATAGTAAAGATGCAAAGCATTAAGCAATAAAAAGAATATAAAAGAGAATCCAACGATTTACTGTAATTTGTCTGTCACATCAAAGCAGGATGAAACGTAATAAAGTCAGGAGTGCAGTTTATGAGTTGTGCAAATAGTGAAATAAGGGAATTATCATATCTTTCCTACCGTTTTCACGGGCTCGTTATCAAGTATTGTATTTTATCATATGACCTGTACGGCCCCGCGAGCAATTTCCTTGGAAAACCATAAGAAAAAAGGTCCCGTACGAGGGCCGTACGCGTAAAAGTGATAGGGCCGGAAAAACGCGTACGGCCCTACTAGAAATGCGTACGGCCCAGGCAAAAACAATGCGAAACAATTTTGTTGCTAAAAAGTGTTTCCTTGAAAATGAGTGAAAGCGAAGATTCCGACAGTGAGTTCTATTATCCGGGTGAGCTTTCGGACGCCGAAATGCTGCAATTATCTACTCACAGCGAAGCAACAGAAAGAAAGTCACTACTCTCGAAACGAAGCAATGCTGCCGCGCGCGGCCTCGTTCCACCAAAGAATGAAAATGAAAAAAAGTGGTCATACGATAAAATGCTTATTGACTGAGTGAGGTCGGGCCGGATGGGAAAATGTTTGGCTCTCGGTCAGGACGCACGGACCTCGCTGCGCTCGGTCCGTACGTCCTGACCTCGAGCCAAATATTTTCCCTTGCGGCCCTCCCACTTAGTCAATAAGTACATAGTATTTGCCCCTTTGTTGTGTCTGGGTTTGGTCTAAGCGAACCCAAGGAAGTCTTCTTAATGCCCCCGCTCAATAACCCCTAACGTATCTACAAGTTAGGTATTTAGCTGGAGAGCTTCGAGTTTGAATATCCTTTAGCAGCTTCATTAGCAACAGTAATATTTAAGTCATTGAAGCCCCCAACAATCTCGGTACCCAGGCCTCTTGCAGAAGCTGGATGGCGGACTATTGAGACTATTAACAAATCATTATACAGTCTCTCCTTATACTCTCTCGTAAGCGGACACCCTCTTGAATTGGAAAAAGTGTCCGTTAATAGAGCTGAGTGCTTACGAGAATTTAAGAAGAAAAAAGGTAACTGAGAAAGGGGAATTGAAAACAGTGTCAGTAAGTAGAGCTGTGCGCTTTCGGGAGTGTCTGTTAAAGGAGAGTTCACTGTACATGTTTAACCTAACCCGGCTGAACCCAAAGAAAACGTATTCTTAACTTGCTTTTAAAAGCCCTTTAAAAGCAGCTTTAAACGATTAAAAAATTTATCATAGTTTCAAGATCGATCATTTTAAACCCACCCTTTTTATAGGCGCTAATTGCTGACAAGCATGTTCCTTTATCCACAGGTTACACGAACACTTAAACACAAATTATAATTGCTAAAACTATCTCTTATCCAAGTAATATCAAACGTAAGTTTTCCAAAATTCTTCTAGCTTCTTAATTTAGTTAACTGTCCCTCTAATCCCAGTTTCTTCTATGTTCATTCGAACGGAACGGAGGCTAACTCGATAACCTCGCGGTTTTTTTAGCCTCCATGCATGAACTATAGACTTCTAATATCTATATTTTTTTCACATATTTATCGTTTCCTGTTCCTTATGCTACCATGATTGTAACTAAAAATGATTGTAACTAAAAGTGCTAAGTAAAGTAAAGTTGTAAGTTGTAAGTTGTCACTGTTTCAGCAGTAAAAATAAATGTACTGTTATTTACCTGTGTTCCTGTGTCTTTTTGAGTCGTTTAGAAAGGATTTGAATAGAATACAAGGCGGTTTACCTTTCGAATATTATCTCATATTATTGCTACTTTCGGAGGGCTCGCTTTTCTCAGGGGGTCGCTACATTTGGGATTTATTAGCGGCCACAATGTTTTGACGTTACTTTCGAGGGTTCGTTACTTTCGGAAGTTTACGGCAGAAGGAAAAAGCAATACATCAATAGAAATCAGTCGATATAGAGAAGACGGCAACCAGCGGCGTCGCATAATATAATATTAGGTAGTACCCGGGGTTACAACACTTCTCTTCCAGCCAGATTTGGCAAAGAGGCAACTGGAGATAGCTGGCTATGAATCGGTGTCCCCACTTGAGCCAAACTGGACAGTTTTGTTTTGTTTACTTGCTGACGACGGGTCAGGTACTATTTGAAATAAGGTTCCTTTAAAGCAAAACAAGTTAAGTGCAATCATACTACGGTAATCATACTACGGTACATAAACGGTGTTCTTGTACTTGTTTGTGGGGAACAGATAGGTCCGATGCGAAGAGATAGATTTAACAAACTTCACAACTAAAATCATGGACTAAGTGGGAGAGATCAAGTTTTTTCCTTCCAGTTGATCGAAACTTGATTTCTTTCACCATGACCCCAGTTCAGATAGAACTGCTTCTTTGTGTAACGCAATGATTATTTACCAACGAACTCTGCTTACTAAGTGATAGATGCAACTTTGCACTTTGTGAATCATAAGAAAATTATGAATGGTGTTTGTACATAGTGTGAGATAGCAGGAGAAGTGGTAGACAATGTCACAATGTTATAAATTTAAGACCGTCACTATCTCCAGTGAAATCAGGTATGAAGTGTAGGTTACGAGTATATATTTTCTAAGCTCGGAGCCAGGGAAGTATTTATTTGATCATTGCAATAGTTTGTGAAAAACAGACGACTCCTATACCACTGAGGTGAGAATCTGAAAAGAAAAGTGTCCCGTTGTAAAAGAGAATTAGAGGAAACAGAATTTTTTTGCACCTACACAAATGATGAGCTTGCAATACAGCAATCAAGATAACATACAGTAGATGTGCCTTTGTAAACGTGCTCATGATAACAGGAAACAGTAGCATATAACTGAGAGTACAAGATATAAATCGATCATCGTTTACTGCAAGTTTTCAAACGTGCTTTAGAGTTAGAGGAAACTTAGAGCTCGTTGTGGTACCTGACATACAGCAGACAACGGAATCAAGATCTTGAAAAACCCATTATCCTTCGCTGGACCTCACTTTGTAAAACGTGATTAAAAATCAGTGTAGTGGCATGTATTCGAACCTCCTTTATTGTACCTTTGTCAGTAAAACCAGCTTGTGCTTAGATTTTATACAAGAAATTTTCATTTGGCTATAGTACATACAGTGACCTTACAAAATACAATTCAGTAAACCAAGAAAAACAGTCCATGATCACATTTTCGTGACTACGTACATCAGTTAAATGTGTGCTTAAAGTATTAACGGAAACTTTGATTCATTTGTGGTTATAAAGATACAGAAAAACCTAATAACAGTTTACGTTCATTTTTCCTTGTTAGCTGTTTGCAGTAAAACGTGCTTGAGAATTAGGGGAAAATTAGATTGCATATTACGTGTACTTGACCTTAAGCCTGGGCCTCACTTGCGACGCAATCATAAGCACATCAAAACATGGCCTTATTCTTATGCTTATGTTTATCAAGGAATTGAAACAAAACTAAACATCATTCCCTACTTTTGATTCAAGATATCAGCAAATTGTTTTATATCTTTGAAGCTGGGCCTGACCAAGTTCATGATGTCAAAAGTAAAACTGAAGTGGTTTTCTAAGTCATCTTATTTGATCCTGTCATGGTGGCCAACTAAAACGTGCCTAAAAATTATGGGACGCTCAGACTTAAGATGAAAGTAAGCACCGCACAACGATTCCAAAATTCCTTCATGCATCTAACCTAGTAAAAGTGAAAGCTACAGCAACAAGGAACTCGAGTTAGAGGCCTATCATATTACAAACACACTGTATAAATGTCGCACCACTGAAGCTTTTTTCTCAAAAACGAGAAAGAATCACAAGAAGTTAATTCAAGACATACAAGCCTTTGATGATGACTTTGAACATTCCTGTGATATTCGTCGCTTTGTTTTCTTTGTGGAATGCAGCAGGTCAATTGTTTCTTATGATATAAGTCAGGATCTTTATCTTCAGTTTTTACTTCTTTCAACCACAATTTTCAGGCAATTCTTTTTTTGATTACAAAACAATTCAATTTCTCATTTACAGTTTTTCATTTTAATTTGTTTATTTGGCAAATGCTTTGTCCTTCCTATTTGAAGACCTGAAAATGATTGATTGGTCTTGATTGTACTCGTGTGGCTCAAATTTGTCGATACTTCGACTGCTGTACTTATTATCATCCAAGGAACTGAACTGAGCCAAGGCCTTGATTTCAAATGGCAAACTAGATCTTCATTGACATTGTTATCATTTTGTGTGGTAGTTAGATTCCATTTTCATTTTTGTTTTCACGTACAGACGCCAACATGGAGGAAACCTTGGACATGAGGATTTATGATCGCGACTTTGAAGTGTCGGACAATCAGATGCGGTACATGCTGGCTGAGGCAGCTCTCGAGGAACATGGCTTCAAACTGGAGATCACCTCCAAATTGGTGACAGAGCCCGGAAGTGACAAACCAGGTTACTAGAAAACCTACTATTACTACAAGACAGTAGACTGTTCACAAGTGCCGGAGGTCAACGAAGAACTGGGTTCTCTGATTCCAGGTAATTCCCAATCGCTTCGAGGAAACTAACCTCAGTTTCTCGTTTCGAATCCAATAGTCAGCATGGAGTAGATTGCTTATTATTTGCGACAAAAAAAAAATCGAGGGTTTACAAATATTTGCAATTTGGTGTGAAATCATACGCGTGATTTCAAAATCGAACGAGCGCGCAGCGCGAGTTCGATTTGAAATCGCCTAAATACAGGAACAAGATTTTGGTCAGGACCAATATTTATTGAACCAAGTTGCCAAATTTGCCAAACAATGGCAATTGGCGAGTTTAAAAAAGCCTTAAAACTTGATTAGTTTTTTGTTTTACTGCCCCATTCTCACTGGCTGAGAAAAAGATGTGATTTAGAGCAAAAGATAGTGCGATTCGTGAATAAATCGCACCACTGAGAACCAATCACATTACAAGGATAACCAGTTATTTCAAAATGGATTTAATAAATATTGAAACTATTCTATGTAAATATTAGAATATGTGAAGATTTAATTTTCCTATATACCGAACGAAAATCTCGCCGATGATCATCGGCGACGTATTTCTGTGTGTATAATAAAGGAACCAAAATCTCGCCGATAATCATCGGCGAGGTATTTCTGTCTGTATAATAAAGGAACCTCTATGGGGCCTCTATGATACAGACAGAATTGCCTCGCCGCTGATCATCGACGAGAAAGTGGTTCTATATAACTAATGATGTAATTTTTGCATATGAAAGTAATTTTCACTTATTGCGAACATGGCGTAATTTTTGTCGTTCTGTATATTGAAAGAATCACATACGTGTTTGTCTGAACGCCGCGAAAACTTCGGTTCGAGCGTGACTAGAAAATGCTGTTTCAGTACTTCCCAGCAGAAGAATGGAGATTTACGTGACCAGTTCCAGCAGGCCGTCGACGAGTCAATTCAGTTGACCCAGTGCGGTGTTTTCTATCAATGTAGCCTTCTATACGAGGTTTTTCTTCGAGCACCGTTCAACGGTTCATCAAAAAAATTATAAATAAAAAAGGCAGGGCACTTCGTCCGGAATTAATCTGACTACCCGTGAACCACTTGCTCCCGAACGGTCAATTCCAACTGAAATTTCTAGAAGAGTTTAGTCGAAAGATAAGCACGCATCTTCCTACCGATATAGTGAAGGCCTAGAGTCATCATTACCTGCGACTACTTCCATCCCAGGACTTCCATAGGCTCTATTTCCGCCCCTCTCTCTTCGTTCAGCTGGTAATCGAGCCTACTACTAGAGAAATAGAGTACTACGTGCAAGCAAGACAAAATTGTCCAAATATCTTGAGCAACACTATAGGCACAGCTTAATTTTAAAACAACACACCATGCTTCATAGTTATTTATAGCCCCCTACTTATCAAGACATTTCATTGGCTCGTCACGCAATCTTCCAAGTTCCTCTTCCACTGTCTGCGTACTGATGAAGCTACATAATAATCGAAGTATCCATAATGAGTAAAAATGAACCAGTCATATGATCAGTTTTGTACGCATTTCAGGTGTTTTAGGAAGCGACATCCTTACCAAAGTTAGAGGGGAAATCAAAACCAGGAACCTTGACCACTTGAAGAAGTGTCGGACAGGACTAGAGGTGCATTTTAAGGAAGAAGAGGGTTGCTATGGGACCAACAAAACCCAGGTGGCACGACGCACCAAGCGAAGGTCAATGTGCACATGGTGCGGTAGTTGTTCGTGGACAAGAGTACTTGTCGGCAACTGACAACCACAAGCAAACTAGGAGAAAATGTAATTTCTGACGGTTGAGTGACTAAGGAACGAATTAGTCAGAAATTGCTATTCTGATGGCACGATTGAGAGGTTTTAGTATTCTCAAGGGAGAGTTTTGAGTATTTAATGTTTTGGCGGGAAATATTAATCATTCTAGCTCAGTCAGTCTTTCTGTGTGCTGTTGTCAAATTTAGTTAAATTTTTTCTATGGAGTTATGGGTTTGTTTGTACCTCTTCCTCGAGGTTCCGTGCCGCTGCATTAGATGGGGAATACGTTTCCACATATTTTTTGGCCACATCTAAAGAGTGGTTTTTAAGTGGTTTTTCGTATCTGGCGTGGTACACTTAATTTTTCAAGCTTTTCAAGTTAGACTCTCTAGCATATTGTATGTTGTAATAAGTATATTAGGACACGTTGTTGTCGGATGACTGACTGACCATTCCTCAATAAACTATTTCACATTGAATGTTTCGTGATAGTGTAGTCAGAATTATATAGCGCTTTATAGAGCACGGTAACAGTAATTATAGTTGCGGAAAAGCATTTCCATTTTTTCTTCTTTCTTTCTTTTTTTCTTCTTTTTAGTGACATGTATGTCAAAGAAATGTTATTTTAAATATATCTGCAAGGTTTAAATAAAAATATTAACACATGGATTCATGTCTGGTCGAAGCATTCATTCGAGCAAAGCTATTAGTCTTTTTCTGGAATGCTAAGAGTTATGTACTTGACGTTTAAAAATTACTCAACATTTCCGGTTTTGTTGTGGGGAACTAACCCTTGGAAATGTGCAATGTAGTAGCAGCTCTGGACATTGATATATTTGCATACAACTCGAATCTCTCGATCACACGAATCAAAAGAATACATACATGTATGCCAATCACATAAATTGTTCACAAAAATGTTTCACGAAATTGTTAGCCATCCGAAACGCAAACAATAATGTCTTTCGCAAAAGTGGTATAAATCCTTAATTGCTCGAGTTTCATTTATTACATGACTGAGAAAATTATGAACACACGCACACCCATTTGAACTGTAATGAAACATTTGTCCGCACTCAGCCAATCACACTGAAGCAATTCTCACAGTCATGTAACAATGTGGAATACTGGTAAAATAGTGATTTCTAGTAAAAAAATATCTTGTTTCTAGTCTTCGTTTTAATGCTTTTTCTACCTACAGTAGGTTTACAAAATTCTCAGTAGATTGTAGAATATTTATCAGTCTGTGTAAATCCATTGATATAATAATACTTATGGATCACTCAACGTAATCAGAAATCTGATCACAGATCGAGTTATGGCAAGTCTGACCATAGTTAAACATTAACACACAAGAGCTTCCTATCACAGGATAGGTAGCAAAGAACAACTACATTTACAGGAATTTTGCTTAAAAACTGATATAGGATTGTAAATTTCTCACAAAAAAAGCTATCAAAAAGGGCTATCTCATAAGAAGAACAGCGACAGTAATCACTATGCTAACCAGGCTTTTAGTCAGATGGGTGTCCAGGCATCCTATGGACAGCCACTTTTTAAGGAAAATTGTTTAATTTTTCACATGTTGCCTTATAAATTGTTCATTTCAGCAGGTCCTATAGCACATTTTGGACATCCACTTCTTAAATCCAGGCTAAAAGTAAGGCTAAAAGCCTGATGCTAATTCATCCCAGTCTTCCCTTATGGGAGAAATTGTGAGGTGTGATAGATGATGAGAAAGAGGAAAGAAAACTGAGGACGAGCTAAAAAGGTATGCTACAGTCTATTCACCATCACAACTACATGTACAGTGTGTCGCTTTCAATGTACAACAGGGTCAGCTGCGCAGGACACAAATCATGTGTACTACAGTTCTATCGTCATTGAGTCTTGTAACATGACTTTATGCAAGTTGTAGCCAGACATCTTCCCAAGCTGAAGATACAACTTACACTGTATCATGATACATGTATGCCAGTCTTACGAAATAACAGGTTTTGTCAAGATTGCCAGCACTTTCTCTTCTTGATTGACAAACAAGAGTCAGAAACTGTTTTAGTACATATCAAATGCACTTTGATGAGGCACAACAAGCCACTTCTCCTTCCCAGTTGCACTGTGGATAGAACAGGAAGTACAGGGTATGGTTTTCCACTTCCACACATCTGACATCACAAGGTAGAGGTCCTCTGCGTTGCTTTTGCTATGATTGGTCTCAAGGCAGACATTGTGACAAGTATGGCCTCTTCTGTTCTTATTGTCCCACTTCCTTGACCAGGACAAGTGTTCACATAGTGGTTAAACACTAGAGATGGATCATTTGCTGGTAAATTCTCATCAGACTCTAAACTAGTCTCTAATCCTTTCAATCCACCAAAAACCACTAGCAAATGCCTAAAAGGAAAAGTACAGGTATCCACCCTCGAGACTCGATCCTCGAGACTCGAGACTGGATACTCGAAACTACATTGTATCGAGGTTCAAGTATCGAGTCTTGAGGCTTGAGGTTCGAGGGACTGTCAACTTACTTTTGAGCGGTACTGTACATGTACGTACAAACAACAAATTAAGTTTTCGCAGTAAGTGGGAGGATTTGACTATTTAACAATTAGATTATTAGCCTGCAGTGCAGGCGGTTTTGGTGGGGGCTGTTGGTGTTTTTCACCTTCGTGTGATTAGCCGCCATCTTGGATTCGTTGCAGACGGGGAGACTGGCTTGGTAAACTTTTCACCTCGCCCCAACTCGCCACTGTTTTCCAAATTCAAGATGGCGGCCTGAACGTCCGACGGGAATATCCACTCGACACCGCCAAAATCCGCCTGCACTGCAGGCTATTAGATTATGAGCTCGAGATTTCTATGAGGTGATAGTTGATGAGGCCGAAGGCCAAATCAACTATCACCTCATAGAAATCGAGAGCGAATAATCTAATTGTTTTAGTAGAATTCTAACTGAAATTAACGCAAATAACGGTTTCCAATTATTTTTCCACGCATTATTGAACTTTACGCTTTAAGAAAGTCGCACGTATTGAATTGTCCTTGGTAAATTTGCAGTTGTCTACGCGCGCGCAGCCGCTTTTTCAATACAGGTAATTTCCAGTTTTTTAAGTCAAGAAATCGTTACTGACCTGTTTTTAGTCTTCTCTGGAATTTAATCATCCATTTACATCTAAACTTTCTTTCAAAACTTCGAAAAAACGATAAAAACGTCGCCTTTCGTGGACGAGCGACAGCCACTGCACTCTAATGGCTGATAGTATACGAGTAGCTCAGCCAATCAGATTGCAGCATTTGTATTAGTATACTAGTAGAATTCTACTAATAACATATATATTACACGTATATCTCCTCTGTGACATGTTTGTTATTTTTCTGCTTGCACTTGGAGCTCTCTGTAATGTAGTTTGTATGAATGCTGTGTGTGTAAGAAGAATTTAAGATTACAGCACTGTACTTTAATTTGAAGAAAGTTCTACACACCATCCATGTATCTAAAATAATAATTTAGTATCTAATAAATAATTATTTTACATACATGTAGGTGCCACAGGTTAAGGTCACATACTTGGAAAAATCAAAATGCATAATTTAATCTGAAAAATATTGGTAAACATTCTTTTTACTTTACCTAAAGTTCAGCAGTTCTAGATCATCTACGGAGGTTCCCCTTTCTGAAGTTCCAATTGTGATGTCATAGCCCTCTTTGTACGGACTCTGCGTGAATATTGCCCCAAATGAAGACGCTAACCTTACACTGTAGCCCCAATACAGTCCTGCTTCTGTTTTGGGTGCACTAGGAGACACCACTATTCCAGTGTAGAATTTTGTGCCTGTTAAAATAAATGTACATAAAAACCATTAAGAAGAAGACAAGTGTAATGTATCAAGCAATAACAAAAAAAATCCAGTTCTATTTTATTACCAATGTTGGTAACAAAATTTAATGTGAGAGAATTGAACACAAATTTGCATAAAACCATAACAAGCAATCTACATGTATATATAGCAAAATATAGCAAATTATTTTGTTAGACTACAAGTAGATAGAGAGGCAGGGTACTTTTGTGTAAACGTACACTGCTCACTGTGAATTGCAAAGAGAGAAGATAAGACATTCAATTCTGTTGACATACTACCCCCTGTATGCACTCCGTTAGGTAGGAGGCTTAATTGATTCTTACATGTATTAAGTTGTTTTAACCAAAAAACACTTGAGACAAGACACTTTCCAATCTGTATTAATCTCAGAGAGGAACATTTATCATACACACCTGATGTGTCCTCCATCTTGACCGTGACTCTCACACCTGGCTTGATGGATTTATCAATTTGCACCTCTTTACGCATTCCAACATTCACAAATGAACCACTCCCCTTCTTGACAGGTCTATCAACGACCACCCCCTCCCTGTAAGGCATGTCATCATCCACTTTCATATGATGTGGAGTATCCAAGGGATTTAATAATCCTACAAAACAAGGTTTCTTAAAATTTTTTATTATTCTTTAACAACAAACCTGAAGCTGAAGTCTCGCAAATACTGGTATGTCATACAACAAAATGGGAATTTGAGAATGCCAGAAAAATTAAGAGAACATGAGCAGTAGGTCACCTGGTGAGGGTTTTCTACATCTCTCAAATAGCCAGAGAGTGTTTTAAGTATCATAGCTGTCACTTCTTTATAATAAATATTACGCTTGATGATAAAGAAACAACAAACTTCATGTAACTTATTTCTACATGACAGTATATTGTACCTGCATATTGCAAATCACTGTGTTTTGGAAAGAAATTTTTCCTAAGATACTGGGGACATTCCAGATATTGAAGTATTCTTGCCAGCAAGATATTAGGGTCTGATTTTTGGTTTAGTCCACTGTTAGACTCACTCTTGGCCTTTCCAGACTCGTCAAAGATAACAATTTCATCTACATTGAAAACGGCTACAGCCCGAGCAATCTGCAAGAGTAACACTCAAAGAATTCAGATCCTTAAAACAGGATTTCACTCATTGGTGACAACAGTTCTTGGACAAAATAAAAGGTCTCTTCCAACTCAATAGGAGACAACGACAAAAGAATCGAGTCATGTCCAGGATTGAACGCAGTTATGAAAACTACGAAATTTTGTAAAAATTGTCAGACAAGTTGAAATGAGATTTTAAGTTAATAAAATTATTTGAGAAAATTGTGCAAATTACAGTTATGTGAATGCAAAAAGTTTTTAAAACCGTGATTTCTACAATTTCTACAATTTTTCCACAAAGCCGCAACTAAAAATCAGAAAATTTGTAAATTTAGTATCTCCGCTCAATCCTGGACTTAAACACGGAGCGAGCCTATAAAAGGTCAGCGGTTTGCACTTAATTGGCTAAAACACGGCATTTACGTTGAGTTAAAAACTCGAAAACAATCGATATGCTTTCACAATTGAAACAACAAAAACGATAAGAAGTTAAAATGCATGTATATGAAGTACGATACTTGTCTAAATTCTTCTTCTGTAGTTTCTATTCTTGTTGTTTTTGCTGACCTTTTTACAAAGAAAGCAAACAAACGAAAATCCTTCCCTGCGGTCGCCTAATTAAAATATTACTTCGTGCGAATTTCGCGGGAGTACGACACGCCTGGATGAATAAGCCAATCAAAGCAGAGTATTCCAATTTGTGATGGACGGGCTGAGCCGCTCAGCCTCCATTTATAGGCTCGCTCTATGTTTAAGAGGAGTGAAAGAATCAAAGCAAATGAAGTCTTTTGTTAATTTTCGGTGGACCTGAAAAGAGAATGGCTCCACAAAGAACCATTAATAATTTTGTTAAAATGTTTCTTGAAATTTTCGTACAAAGACGAAATAACTTTTTCTTTTATACATGTAAGTTTCTAATTTTACTACATGTAGGCTGTTGACCAACATCACAGAGTATGCAAGGTTTCAAAGCAACTAAAATAATTTGGAATTATAACAGGTTCACTGGACACAAGTATTGTGACCATTTCATTTTTACTGCAATTTGAGAGCTTTTGTATTCCAATTTCACCACTCACACATTCCGGCACTATGCAACTCTTTGGGGGTAAGAAGGTAACCATCTACCAAGTTCGAAGGTACCCACGTGCCTATGGATAAATGTATAGATCTGTGGCATGATGTAATACAAGTTGCTCTAAGTTAAGGGTGGCAGCTACATGTAATAAATACTCCAGGATAAAGTCACCATAAAAGTAATAGAGTGCCTTGTAAAAGAGTTGACACAAGGATGCTGTCCAGATTGAAACTGGGCCACTATGATACACCTGTATGAAGACCAGCTTTTCACCATATCAGAGTAAGGCATTATTAGTACATAAAAGCTTCCCCTAGAAACTGGCTAATGATGGATACATGGACACAAGAACCAATTGTGTTACATCTAATTTAGCAAATGATTTTTCTCACCTGCCCTGCTAAGTACGTCCTCAATTCTGGGGATTGAGCGTTATCAAGGATGGAGCCAGGTAGAGCAAGACTCACAGTAAATGGGCAGCCTGCAGCAAAACAATAGACATGTTTACTGTGTTGTGTTGATTCATTTATTGGTGCTAAAACCACTGCAAAAAAGTTTATGTAGACCTCTTATAATAATAATTATCATTCTAAGGAACGGCAGAGCCAGGTTACTCATGAGTACTAGTTGCGTTCTCGAGGAACGAGAGAACGCATCCTAATCTTGTCTCGCAGGCGCGAGAAATCGAGATTTTTTGTGAAGACTGCAAATTGGCCACCCTCTAAGTTTTTTCAGGGGTTTTGAGCCTCGTTTTCGTGTTGATCTGCTACGTCATGCTTGTTCTCCCTTGTGGTTTTTTTGAGGTTTTCTTTGAACAGGTTTTTCACTCTGATTGCATTCGACAAAAAAGAGAATGCAGTCCCAATGCAGACGGCGTGAGATTTTTTGGCCGGGCGAAAACAAATTACATCATTGCAAAGCACGTGTATACGAGACGATTTGTTCGCGATCGCTCATTTCTAGAAGTTTTGATTCTGGACCGAGCGAGGCCTGTTTGGTCAGGATGCGAGATAACGTGCTTTTGTTACATAGCTGGGACGGACGACCGTATTTTTTCTGTTCACGAATACGACTTTTCATCGCCTTGGCTTTGGGATGTTAACCGTGGGATCTAATAATTATTGCCAGTCGCACGGAGTTTGTCCAGGAGTTTGTTTACGATAAACCACGAATAACCGGAAACGCGAGAGCAAATGTTACAGATGTTAGCTGATATTAGTGCTTCCAGCTCAGAATACTAGAAGTAACAAAACTATCCTTTTCAAAAATTAGCCTTTAGGCCTAAACATTACCAGTAAAAGTGAGAATGAGACGTGTTGATGCCATGAAATTGTGAGTTTACCGAAACTGGAGCCGTCACGCAACGTGTCATCAAAGGTCATATCAAAATCGCATTAGCAAGGAAAATCAATAACGAGGAAATCAAAACCACAGAACAAAAATAGTGGACTTTGTCAGTAAAACTTCAGCCGTTCACATAAAGATAATGATTTCAGCAACAGACAACTATTATCACAGGCGGAGAACGCACTCCTAATCTTTGATTACTACTAGTTAGTACTTAATGGTATCTCCAGTTTCCATTAAATAAACTACATGTACAAAGGAACTTAATTACTGGGTTAAATTACACATCATAAATCAAACATATACGTACATTTTAAAGGCAAATTACAGAATAAACAACAACGAAGGAACTTAATGTTCCTGACCTCTACATGTAGTGGAGGGGTTATTATCCTTTTTCGTCAACTTTGAGGGTGAAACACCATTATCTTGCACTGGAGATGAATCCCTCTTTCTCTTTTCAGGTTTGTGTTTGGCTGCAAATTAAAATTAATATTTCGGTTTAATTGCAATAACAGCTCAATGCAAATAAGAGCTTACATTTGCCTTACAAGCTTAGTTGTCACCAAGAAATACCTCATTTACTCAAGAGATTCATCAACAACCATAAGAAGAAATTAAATCTGACTGACCTTTCTTTTTCACTTTCTTCTTAAGCTTTCCCTCTACCTAAAAAATCACGCCAAAATGTCAAGGTTTTGATAACCATGATAGGTGTTTCGTGCAAATTATTCGAGCTTTTATATTTACTCACCTCGTCCGCCATCTTGAAAGTTTAGCATCGCAAGGGATTGTTGTTAATGCTCATGCACTCGTTAATTTCACCGCTAAGCATCGCGGTCTCTGCTCAACTTTTGTCGTCGATTCACGTGGAAAAAGAACGGCTATTTTCGACTTAAATTTTTAACTATTTAAGAAATTATCAGAACACAGATGCCAGTTCTCGATAAAGACGCCGAGTAAGTGCTTTCTTGTCTTTTTATTTGTAGTTTTAAGTCCATTTTTATAAACTTGGCTCTTCTTTCAACTTCACCTAGCCAGCCGCCATTTTATAAGCTTATGCGAGAGAAAGCTTAAGCTTAGTAAATTTTTAATTCAGAGAAAATGTTTTTACTGCCCAGTCACTAGTAAGGTGTTAAAACTCTCGACTGCTATGTTTTGTTCCCAGCGAGAAGCCAAGTTGGGCTGACCTAGTGGAAGAAGGAGAAGAAGGTACAACTAAATCCCTATATTAATTGAGAGCTAAACTACAGAATACAGGGCCACTGTTCTGCATCTCATTGAATCACAAAATTGCCTCTTGTGTTATGCCTCGTTCCACAAAAGGTTCGGACGCATATAAATGATGTGGTCCAAAGTGACCCTGTATTCTATAATTGCTTTTATTGAGTTTAACTGGATTTGCTAAATGAACTCTCCATTAACTTTGCTCTAACTGAGATTTTGAGACTCTGATACATGAATACACTTTATTAACGAAGCACAAGGGTCTTACTGCCAGGGGGAATATTGGTTCAAGGTCAATGGACCAAGTGCAATGGGGTCTATCCAAAAAAAGACCAAGGACTGATATTCTCCTAGAGAGAATAGAGGATAGGGATGGTACAGTGGTGAGAGCACTCTCTTCCCACTAATGTCGCCTGGGTTCAGTTCCGTCCTGGTGCCATATGTGGGTTGAATTTGTTGTTGGTCCCTGCCTTGCTTTGAGGGTTCCAAATTCCAATTCTACCAGCTGGACAGAGGACCCACATGAAATCCAGCTAAGGCTGATGTGGCTTCCTCTGTTAATATCGTAACAATGATGTCGCGCAACATGGTGGCCATACTGCAGCTAATACTGAGTCATGCAGTCTCTAGTTACAGCATATATCTTTGATATTGGGCTTCCATGTTAAGGTCAATTGACACCTGTCTAAACAAGGTATCCACTGACCAGTATCACATGACCATATTGGGGCTCAGGTTTAGAGCTCATCGAGGTCATGTTTTTTTTTAACTGACTGCTGACCAAGAATTGGTTTTCAATTGTATCGCAGTGATACTTACTACTACTTACTTGTGTCGGGTTAATTTGTTGTAATCAGGGCCGGGTTTTTCGGAAACCTCTTAACGCTTACCCAGGATCAAAAGCTTATCATGGTATACATTTTTCTTGTATACAAATGTTTTTCACTGCTATTGGGTCATGGGCTCCTGGTATAGTTTGAGGTTATTCAAAACAGAAGGCCAAACAATATAAACAGAAAACTTCACTGCAAAGTTACAATTGTCACTTATCCTGGGCTAGCGTAATCGGGTTTTGAACAACCCAGCATAAGAGCTCTGGTTTTAGGCTTGGCTAAATCTATGTATTAGAGAGCATTTTATGTTCATGATAACATTACTTGTAAACCTACATGTACATGTATTTAAATATTATTATATAAGTACATCATGTATTGATTGCTTTGTTTTCATTCAGACCACTTGCCCCCCATATCAGAGGTCATTAATGGAGACACAAAAATTGTAACAGAGTTTAAAAGGAATGAGGAGGGGAAGTTGCTGAAGGTTTGGACCATTAAGTCAACATGCATGTACACAGTGTATTTTAGTTAAGTATTAGCAGTGCTGCTGTAAGTGGAGCCCCATGCCTTAGAAAATTTGGTTTTTGATTGGATTCCAGGCTGAAGCCAGGTTATTACTCAGAGGAAGAAGGAGGGGGTACATACAAAGGCAAAATTACATGTACCATGTGAATTAATCTTTGGTGTGTTTTTGACTTTTCTTCCAAGATATTCCGTTCACAGTCGTCTCTTGGAAAGTCTCTGTTAATAACTGGAAAAAATATGTTCAAAACCACAAACTGAACAATTACATGCTAAGAATTGATTATTTTTTGAGTTTCTGATCCAATAAGATGCTTCACTTACATGTACATGTATCACAGTTGTAAAATTAAATGGTTCAGTCAATTCAAATGATGCCATTGAAAGATTGTATTCCCTTTACATATTACTATAGGATTCATTCCTTTGGGTTGATCTGGATCAGGATCAGTAATACAAGATTACTCAGATCATGGTACATTTAAAGGAACCAATGAATCCACTCTGATCACAGATTCATCAGCTCCTTTGATGCACCACTGTAAAACTGTATGATTGATCTTGGATCACTGATACATGTACCTGATCCAGATCACCCCAAAGGAATGCACCTGAAGTCCTTTGTCCTGTTAACTACTTGTGGTGACAAGGATAAAGAGGTGCTAGTGGCATTTAAAAGATGATTGAAAAACTTGCAAGTTGTACCTACACTGTAAGATACAAGTTGTTGTGCTTTTTTCCTTTTAATTTACAAAGATTGTGAGGACCTTTAAAATTGAAACAAAACGGGTTTCAAAGACAATAGCAAAAAGAAAGGTAAGAGGAAGATTCTTGTAATTGTACACAGTTCATGTACTTTAAACAGATTTAATTGTCTTTAACACAATGATGTAATAATGTATTTATTAATGATTATAAAAGCATAAAATAAATAATTGTAAATAAAAATAAAATAAAATAAATAATTTTACACAAAATTTTCCATGGCCAACTGCTTCCTGCAAACACCTCCCATGCGGTTTACATGTACCTCTGTACTGTAACTCTAATTACCAGCACCAATGAATCCTTCAATGCTGCCATTTAGGACTACTGCAAAGTCAGTTCCACTAAGCAGGAGCCAAGATCCTCAAACTCGATAATGTGCTTGCTGGGATGTAAAGTCCTGTTCTCAATTCTTCTATGTTGAAGCCCTGCCAGGATAAAGTTCTGGCCCCAGTTGTTTGAAAGGTGGAAAACACTATCCACCGGATAAATCACTACATGCTGGATAGCATGGTTTGTTTTGTCAACACTTATCCGCTGGACAGTGATTTATCCGGTGAATAGTGTTATCCACCTTTCGAACAACTGGGGCTTGGCCACGGCCTAATTTATTGGTGCGCACACAGTTTGTGCTGAACGAGGCTCTTGGAAAGCACATTTTCTAAAAAATATCACATGTTAGGGCCTGTCAATTAACAAGCACCAAACTCATCAGCAACATTTTGAAGCTGTTTTCATAATTATTATTTCAGTTAGCAACTGACTACATGTGGAAGAAAACAAACCACATAATAGTTAAAATCAAAACTCAATTATGTGTCAGGGCTCGAAAAAAGTGCCGTCCGGTCGTCCAGGACAAGTAGATTCTCCTTCTGGGCAAGTAACTTCATTCTCGCTTGCCCAATGGGCAAGGGATCAGGCAAGTCATCTGCCAACTAAATCCTTAAAAGAGCTCAGCAAACTAAGACTTGCCCAGGGCAACAAAATTTTAGAACTACTTATCCCAAGGGCAAGCTGGAATGCAAGTTTCTTTCGAACCCTGCACATACACGTACAGTGTGTGCTCTGATTAATATTTGTTTGGTTTCAGGTAATGGTAATAAGTATCACAGGAAAATAAATAAAAACAGTGTTTGAAAAGACCCCAACCTACATGTAACACAAATTAAAACTGTAGCATATTATTCATCTCTAATCGACCAGTTATTAATTCAGTTTTACTGAAAATTAACTATCATTTCAGTTATGGAGAAAGTTTGGAGATGCAAAGAATGATGGGCCAGGTCCAAATCCATCCACAACAACAGTTACTGATGATGTGTTCCTTATCCTCACCACCAATAAAGAGGTAGATATTTTAACTGCAATAGACAGTTGTCTTTTGATAACTAAAACCTTGGAAGGTTGGAGTTATTGGGTGTTTGCATTATTGCGAGATGGAAACAAATCACTGGAAACTAGGGAATAAAACAGTGTGCATTTCTCTCAGGTTTATTAGAAACAGAAGTACTATTAGGGTAAAATTGAGGTAAGCAACATGGTGGTGAAACAGTGGCATTAATGCCAATGAAATGACTGCAAGCAGCTTGACTTTCGTCAAAATTGTGATGATGTCAGGGCCCTCTGAAATTGTCACTTTGCCAACATGGCAAGTCATAACGGATCAGAAGGGAATAAGCAACACAAAGCATGATGACAGAAGTATATAGTGCCACAGTGGGCTACTGATGAGAGATTTGAAATATCAGTGGTTAAATTACTGCAAATGGAAGATCAAATCCAGGGTAAATCAACTTTAGTTCCACTTTCCATGTACATGTGCATTTACATAAGTTGAGTGACTGTGGGTTCAGGTTATTGGTAGTCAACTGTACAACATGATATTTGAATGAAGTATAGCTGCTTAGTTTCTCTTTTCTTCTGTTGTTTATCCAATTTGGTAGTACTTCAAGACAAAAATGTATATTTAATACATGTACATGTACATGTGACTAATGCAGAGGAGGTGATGTTGTAATTTGCGCCGGACAGTGGTTTGTGGGAACAGACTGCCATCTGTTCTTAACCACACCACCTGTTTGAAGACTTGCTTGACCTCTGATCCTCTTGCATAAAATATTAAAAAATTAGTGTCTCCTGTAGTCAATGCTTACTCTGTAAGGCTGGTTTTAACTAGCGATGGAGTCTTAGTCATAGTTGTAAGAGAGCTTACAGGGTTCGAAAGAAACTTGAATTCCAACTCGCCCTTGGGACAAGTAGCTCTAAATTTTTGTTGCCCTGGGCAAGTCTTAGTTTGCTCTTTGAAGGATTCAGTTGGCAGATGGCTTGCCGATCCCTTGCCCATTGGGCAAGTGAGAATGAAAAGTTACTTGCCCAGAAGGAGAATCTACTTGTCCCGGATGACCAGACGGCACTTTTTTCGAGCCCTGAGCTCACATGTATGACCTACGTTGTAGTGAAAATCGAAAATCAGAGTCATAAATGCAGTCATAAGCTCCACAGAATCGCAGTCAAAAGAATCAGAATGTTTCTGTTTCTTCCAATTCCGTTTACAACTCTGTGGCTTATGATCCAGTTAAAACTAGATTGTCGGAGTTGGAAGCAGAAGCAAAAGAACCAACAAATTACAAGGCCCAGAATTAAGCATTGTGATTGGTTTATTCGTCAACTTCTGCTTCCAACTCTGACAATCTAGTTTTCGCTAGATCGTAAGTGACTGAGTTATAAGGGTAATAGGTGTTCTGCTTCCGACTCCATCAGTTTGATTTTGACTACCCGGTAGATCATATCACTCTATACTGCTGATTACGACTCCGACTACAACTCCGTCACCAGTGAAAACCAGCCTTTGGATCTGCTTACCTGACAATATATTAGCGGAGCTCCGGCGGCCAAAGGCCGCCAAGCGGAGCCCCATACCCATATTAGGAAACTGAAGGGAACCCATGAACTGATTTTCTCATGTGTATCATGGCTAGCGGTATTGCTCGTGGGCGCGTACGCACGACGACGACGACGACGACGACGGCGACGGTGGTGGAGTCGCGCAACATGGCGGCCACAATTGACACGTAAACCAAAACGAGGCTTCAGTTTTCGCGGGCTTTCCTTGTAGGTTGACAGAGCACATGTACCCTTGGTTTAAAGCGTCCTTTGGACATCCATGTTGCAGTCAATTGACACCTGTCAAAACAAGGAATCCGCTGACCAGTATCACGTGACCATATCGCGGGCTCAAGTTCAGGGCTCATCGAGGTCACGTGTTTTTTTAAAGTTGACCGCTGCCCAAGTGCTGCTTTTTTCGATTAGATCGCGGGCTCATGTCAGGATTAACTTGCTGTAAACAGCGTAGGGTTGGTAGGAAGCCGGTTAACGCTAACCCAGGATTAAAATTTAACCGAATTATAACCTTTTCTTTTGTACAAAGTTTTTTCACTGCTTTTGTTTTGCGTATTTTGCTTTCATTAAAATTCAAAACACAAAAACAATATACAGAAAATCTCACCGCAAAGTTACAAAACTCAAATCAAAATTCTACTTTATCCTCGGCTAGTTTGATCGGGCTCTGAACAACCCGGCCCAGGAGCTACGCTTTTAGGCTGGCCTAAATCTATATATTATTTTAATAATAATAATAAACTAATATGAAGGTAAAATGTGTAACATTTCTTCTAGGACCTACAACAAGATATGGATGACCCACTGAAGAAGCTGGGTCAAAGTGCTCAGAAGATTGTGCAGTGTCGTATCTGTAAAGGAGACCATTGGACAACTAAGTGTCCTTACAAGGATCGACTGGAGGTTATCCAGGCACAAGTCAAAGAGGATGAAGCTAAACCTGCTGCTGGTGCTGGTAAAGTCTAGCTTGCTGTATGATTTGCATGATTTACATGTACATACATTTGCTATCTATCACCTTGATGCATATAACAATTTAATGTCACATTGGTCCAGCCATGTCTCCAATGCCACAAGGCCTGCATGAACATTGTTCCAGTCATCACGGAAATACAGAACTGCTCAAAGCATTGCTTCACATGCAATACTATAAGACCCAAACATTACTCCAATCATTACTTCACTACCATCATCATCATTATCATTCTATCTTATCAGTGCTAAGGTGGCACACAGGGCTTCTGTAATTCTACACAACTTGCTCCAGTGGATAGCCACTTGGCAGGCCTCCTTACAACTCTTCCTTCCCAGCTACAGTACTTCACTACCGTAAGGCCTTTTATTCTTTCATTACCTTCAAGTTGCACCTGTAAGATGTACAGGGTATGCACACATAGCCATAAGGTACCCGGCAAGTCCAGGCTTTAATTTTTGTACTTCTGGAGTGTTTTAAATAGAGCTCTTGTAATTTCTTGATGGCAGCCGCAACACCAGGAACAGCAGGAACTGGAGATCAGCCTGCAGCATCCAAGACTGGAAAGTACATTGCTCCAGGACTGAGAGAAGGAGCAGCCAACAGACGTGGAGAGACCATGCCCAGGTCACAGAGGGGTATGTACCCACAGCAAAGTAACTAAGTTACAAGCTAATGAAACTCTGCTTGACCTGCTGCTGGCTCCATTTCAAGACCCATAAAGCTTATGGAAGACAGTTTCATTTTTTTCTTCTTGCGTTATTGATTGTCCTGCTTCATACAGGCACCAGTTAATGTGAACAATGTGTACTTTGGGTGACATGATTGACATGTTCTTATACAAATTAAACCTTGCTTTATGGACCTATGTGCTGCTACATGTACACATAATAATTGTTTCCTGTTGGAAAATGAAAGCTTTCTATGGCTTAATTCTCTTTAGAAAATATAATTCAGTAGTATAATAGTATGAGATATTTGATTACAGTAAGACATTTAACAAAACACACTTTTTGAATGGGCATACATGTAAGATTTCTCCAGTTCAAAACTAACTTTAATATAATCAGGACAGTATTCTGTTGCTTTTTAACGGTATGCTTTAGACTTGGTATCGATGAAATATTTTTCCGAGTTGTTTATTCTGATAGTCTTCTTCACAAGCACTCTCTAAGTGCTGACACTGTGGCATGCCCCTTTGGTGTCTGTATCAATTGACAAACATGGCTGTTACTAGTACATGTAGTTTTGATTTCAGTTTTTAGTGCGTAAGAGGTAGGGGCTGACATTTATTATTTTCATTTCTCTCTTGTTAGATGAATCAGCCACAATAAGAGTGACTAACTTGTCAGAAGATACTAGGGAATCTGACCTACAGGAACTCTTCCGTCCATTTGGACCAATTTCCAGGATCTTCTTGGCCAAGGATAAGCACACCAATCAGTCTAAGGTAATTTTTCCTTCGTCTTTTTTGGTAACCAGAAAAAAGGCTGCTTTTCTAATGGAGTGTCTGCGCAGCTATATGGGTGTTTTACCAAACTTTAGTGAGTTCTTGATAAGAAGGCAGGAAATGTCATTGTTTGGGAAGTGCTCTTAATGTAAGTGCCTTTCACTTCAGATCAAAGGAAACAATGACCTTCGCCTTTACATCAATCGAACAAAATACCTCAAAAGACTGCACCTGTTTCATATACAAGTACCTATAGACCTTCAGTACGATTTCACAAGCTTTTAGCTTTAATACGTATCGTGGACGGGGCTGTGAACGTACCGAATTGTGGGAAGTACTTGTAGTAATGCTCCGAGATCTTTCATGCCACACAGACCTACACACACGACCTATTGTAAGGCTCATTTGAGAAAGGTGGTCATATATGGTGGTTAGACTCGAGTCTTAACATCTTTTTCATCCATAGGGCTTTGCATTTATCAACTTTGTTCATCGGGAAGATGCTGCACGAGCCATTCAGAGTGTTCAAGGATTTGGCTATGATCATCTCATCTTGAACGTAGAATGGGCAAAGTAAGTGGACGAGCTGTTTTGAGAATAGGGCCAGGTACATTCAGTTGGACCTCCTACCGTACAGGACCTGTAGCTTTAGCGAGATACATTTGTATTCCTATGTAATTATAGTGATGTCCTAGTGGGGGCCATTGTGTTGTGTTCTTGGGCAAGATACTTAATTCCCACAGTGCCTCTCTCCACCCAGGTGTATAATTGGGTGCCGGCGAATTTAATGCTGGGATAACCCTGCGTTGGATTTGCATCCCATCCAGGGAGGAGTAAAAATACTCCTGGTCGCGTCATGCTACAGAACCCAGATACGCTCCGGCCTGATGAGCCACTTAGCTCGTATGCAGACTTCACCTTTACCTTCATACAGCTCTACTCGACAGTATACATCGTTTCATGCTAAGACGCTTACATCCGGGCTATATTCAAAACGGTTAAGCACACACGAGACATCATCCTCATGTAACACGCACAAAAGATATCACCACAAGTCACTCTACTTCTATATGAATAGTGCCTCAAAACATCATATTTAACATTTGTCATTCTGTTTCTCTCCACAGACCATCAACAAACCAACAATAAGAATAGGCCTGAAGCGATGCTTGTCACAAATTTAAAAAAAAGATAGTAATTAAAGCCTGATATTACGATAGGCTGGATCATCGTTAAACTCTCCGTGGGCCAAAGTAATTAATCTATCTTATCTCATGTTTGATAAACAGCCATTACCTACTCCACGAGATAACAAATGTAATGCAGCCACATGTCCGGCCTTTAGTAAGTCGCGCATGGCGGGAAGCGTCACATGTCAACCTAAAGTATTGTGGGACAACGCGCAGACGTCCAGCGAAAGGGTTTGGAGTTCTATCACATTTTGTAACATTCTCGGGAAACGCGCTCGATGAACTAGAAACCTAAAACCTTTACCCCTTCCTTTGATGAAACAAACAATATTCTCAATTTGCTGCATTTTTACTTCTGTAAAGAATAATAGAGCGATGTGATAAGTTTTTACAACAATCGCCACCCTCCCCGCCTCCCGAAAAAAAAAACAAGCGAAGAAGACAGCAAAATATTAGCAAACTATCAAACGTCCAAATGCAACGCATTTCGTTTCTAAAGGTATCTTGCGCTGCGTCAGCCGCAAGTCAAACAGTTACAAAAATTCAGAAGAAACTAAAAATTGAAAATAGATAAGGGCGATAAAGGTAGCTAAAGATAAAGGAAGATAAAGGTAAATAGATAAAGGTCTGTCATCTTGTGACAAATAAGTTTTCTATTTTTATTTCCTTTAATTTCTTCAATGTATCCATGTACGTGCAAAGCATCACCTGGGGAGAAGAATTTAGTTCCTTTTGTTCACCCAAAACATAACTGACTTATGTCCCGTGCACACTACTCCGGAGGAATTTGAAAACAGAGGTTTCACGCTGAAAACGCATCAAATGTTTTCCGTCCACATTATAATAATAATAATTGCTAAAAGCTGGATCATTGGATAATGCAATTCGAGAGTTTTCATTGGCTTAGCCATCATGGGCTATGAGCCATTGTACCATGCTCTACGAATAGATCATTTTCACTGTCACGCAATAAAAAAATAAATCGAAAACTATTCAGTGGAAAAAGCTAGGAAATTGTGATGTTATAGAAGATAAAAAATAAGACACTTCTCTAAGTTTTAGCCCTGTGCGTTTCCCCAAACTTCAGATATTCGTCGAAATCTTTCGCAGAAATTTACAGAGCCTAGTATGAAAACGCCCTGTTCGTGTACCTCCATGGAGAGGGGGGAAAACCCTTAGAACCCGGAGAAAAACCCTCGGAGCAAGGCTAGCCAACAACAAACTCAACCCACATGAAACCGGGTCCGGGAATCGAACCCAGGCCACATTGGTGGGAGGCGAGCGCTCTCGCCACTGCGCCATCCCTGTCCCCAGAGGATCTAATTTGTTATGTAGATCTCATTTTGCATTGAATCGTACCCATCGTACTTTTAAATTTGAATACTCTACTTTTATTACAAATCTTATTCTGGCTTTGTTATCAAACCAACTCCAACTTTTCCAAAACCGCGCGGACCTTTCGTACAAACATTGTTTTAGTTTTGTTGAATTTCAATCAGAGGCCTGGAAAGGAAGTTTTTTTGTATACAAAAATCTCTACCAGAAGCTTAAATAAAGAGACTAAAGAGAGCAAGAACAATGGCGACTGTATGGTCCAGATACCGCACCGAAGGAAGCTCGTCAAACACTAATGTGCTAATAGCCAGACCAAGTAAGAGCCCGCTTGTAATTCCGTCATCTATCTACATCGAACTAAGTACAGAGCTGCCGAGTTTACTCTATATCCAGAGCCGAATGGTCTGCACACAGTGCGTCAAGCTAAACCCCATCAGAATCGGCCGCAACAAGTTTGAATGCCTGGGCCTAGTTTCGTTAAGCCAGTGAATACTGGACACGGCTATTGTTGTGAGACATTAAAAGTAAAGACGATGCAAACGTAATCGAACCGTATTCTGTCGCTTGGGCCCTGTTATGCTGCTGGAGTCGTTCCCGCAAAACCGCCAGGAAACAACGGAAGCGCTAAACGTTGCCAGCAGAGTGTCAAGTGAGAAGCGCTTTCAGCAGTGTCCTAGCCGAAAAATGAGGCTACACATAAAAGAACCGAAACGAGTGACGCGCTTCACTCAGCTGACTGATTGAAAATTGAAATTTCACAATTTATCCGGCATTATGGCAACGTTTTCTCAGTAGCTCTCGATGGAACCTCCGTTAAATTCGCAACACCAAACCATATGTAGCGATCAATGACTGACTTAGTGACGACGGACGGGCGGACTGACTGACTGATCCTGACTCGACTCAGTCTGACTGACTGACCTATTGACTGAATAACGAACTTACTTTCTTCATTTTACCTAGCTTACGTTTTGCTTCCTTACTACTGACTGACTTACTTTACCAATCGTGACTCGCTCGCACACGTCTTCCCGCGCTTTGCCGGAATGATGTATTTACTCAGTTCGAGATGCGTCAGGGTCACTCTACTGTCTAAAGCCTTTGTGACTGGCCAAAGTGATTACCTTACTTTTAGCTTTACGACACTTAATTTAATACCACTTTATTAAGATTTATTTACGTCCTTCACGTGTAACGATTTTAAATAGGTTATAGCAGAGGATAAGATACTACAGATACACAAAGAAAAATGAAGAACAACTCTGAATCAACAAGAGAATATAATCTATTATCTATCTACATTGTGTTTACTGCAGGACTAAGACAGCTAGTTCAGAGTGCCCATATAAAACATCAGAAAATCAACGTTTCAGATTGTTCTATTGCAGGTTGAACATTTCCGAATATTGGACCAGGTTCTGTCTCGACACCATTGAGATATTTCTTCAGTATCTTGTTCCTTGCTGGAGAATTCTAACTGAAAGTAATAGATAATTTTTTTACCTATTGTTCCAAGTTGTTTTTAAACACTAATCCGGCTCACAATCGAAATCGCATTACCTCAGCCCGCTGGAAAGTTTCTCAAAGAGACAAGCTTTGGAAATCTTTCGGCGCACTTCTCCTGACCAATGCCGCTACTGAACAAATCCGTTGCGGATTCCCATCACTGTCGATCATTGTTACGTTGTATTCGCAGTATTTTGAAGAATTCTGTGCGGTATTTCTTGCTTCTGATACAATAAATGTAAGGATTAACTGCTGAGTTAATAGCGAGCATAATCTGAACCCAGAGAAACCCTTTTCTAAATAAAAGCGGGTTTCTGAAAGGGGGGACAAAGGCTGGAAACAGGAATAAGGGTGCCCAACACAAGGCGTAGGTTCCCACGACAGTGAAAATGGTTTTGGCTACTTTTTTCTCCGCCGCGGCCGCGTCAGGTCCAACAGGGATGTTCTGAACTCTGTTTTCTTGTCGTTTGGCGGCAACAAAAATATAAATGTACATAGTTAACGTTGTTAATAGCATTGATAGATTGTAACTTGAGACATATAACGTTGAAATGAAATCACGAGTGTACAGGACCCCGAATGTAAGAGCAACTAACCAGACAACCACTATTCCAATCAATGTATTTCTCGTTGTCGTGACAACAACGTACTTGTAAGGGAATCTTATCGCGATAACACGATCAACTGTCACTGCAAACATGTTAGTCGCGGAAGCGACCATGGAGGCATGGCCAAGAAAACTTTTAGCGGAGTCAAGTATAACGTACTGGTCGTCATGAGCTCTGTGACTGAGGCTGAAAATCATCATCGGCAGATAGAGCGCACAGACTGAAATATCGGAGAACGCCAGACTTGTGATGAAAAGATCAGGTGCCTTGCGATGGCTTTTTAGTTTGCAAACTGCAAGAAACACCAAGGAGTTTCCCAGGGTTCCGATGATACTGGCCACCGCGCAAACTACAGACAGGATTATCGCTTCATCTTTAGTTACGAGGACTCCCATCTGGGAAGACGCATTTGTTATTTGAGGAACACTAGTGGAACAGTTCCAACACGATTGGTTAAACGATTGTAACGTTGTTTGAGCCATGCTATGATCTAGGAGCAAACTACGAGAATAGCAAGTTAGAAAACTACACTTGTAGTTAGGTTTTTTGGTTTATCTCTACTAGACCTACCCGACCTTCTAGTCAATAGCAATTATTGAGAAGTGAAGAACTGAAAAAAAGGCACGTGACTACAAGAAAACAATTGGATCAAAAACCGTCTTTCTCCGTAGTTCAACTGGGATGATCTTTCACTGTATCCATTTGTATGTGTTTTTCTCTCTACGCCCTGAAGATGTATCTCTGACGATTTTAGGTCGCTTAAAAAACTAAATCGTCGAAATCGTTCATCAGACCTCCGAGGTCTCTGAGATATTGTTTTTGTATTAAAAAGCAAGCGATTTCTTTGATTGATTTGAAGGGATCGATTTCAAGTTAAATTTACTCACCTTCAGTTATTCAGTCACTGTGCCTTCTTTCAGCGTGGAACCTGCTTTATAAGTCGGGGGAAATGAAACGATAAATACAATATTCTCTGAGTATATGTAGGCTTGTATTGAACCTTTAGTGCATTATAATAAAAGTTGCTATAGTTTTGAAAAGGAATTCCTTCCTGCCTTGTTATTATGATGGAAGATAATGTCTACTAATGTCTACTTCACAGTTCTTTAGTAGGATAATTAAAACGATAATAAATTACCCACTCAAAATATGGTTGAATAGTCTAAAAAACTTGCAGCCGCTTTTTCTCATTAGATTGAAGTTTCACAACAACGTAAATTGCACATTTCGTGCAATTTTTGACTTTTTTTATTTATTCCTACTTCTGTTAATTAACTTTTTATTACGTTTCATTAAGTTTATTATCCAAGTTTGATTTATTCATGAAAAATTCCTCCATTCAGGCCCCGAGAGAGGAGTGGAGCTTATGAGTCGGAAACGGAATGTAAAGCAAATGCATTACTTTAAAATCTGTTTGTTCTTAGAGGAGCTCAGTCTCGGCACTTTGAGGACTTTTGAGATGTTTTGCCCACTTATAAAGTTATCTTTAAAATGAAGGAAACCTGACAATAGTAGTTTACTAAGATAGAAAATTAAAGGAATCGATTTCAAGTTAAAGTTACACACCTTCAGTTATTCAGTGTTCGTTCTTTCAGCGAGGAACCTGCCTAAGTCGGTGAGGAATGGAATGATGAATACAATATTCTCTGAGTATATGAAGGCTTGCATTGAACCTTCAGTGCATTGTAATTAAAGTTGCTATTGTTTTGAAAAGGAATTCCTTCCTGCCTTGTTATTATGATGGAAGATAATGTCTACTTATGTCTTCTTCACAGTTCTTTGGTAGGATAATTAAGACGATAGCAAACTACCCACTCGAAATATGGTTGAATAATCTTAATTTATAATCAATTTTGAAACAAAAACCTTGCAGCCGCTGTTTCTCATTAGATTGAAGTTCTACAACAATGTATTTTGCACATTTTGTGCGGTTTTGGACTTTTTGACTTATTATTTTTTAATGTTTTATTACGTTTCATTAAGTTAATGATCCAAGTTTGATTTAGTCATGAAAAATCCTCCATTCAGGCCCCGAGAGAGGAGTGGAGCTTATGAGTCGGAAACGGAATGTAAAGCAAGTGCATTACTTTAAAATCTGTTTGTTCTTAGAGGAGCTCAGTCTCGGCACTTTGAGGACTTTCCAGTTATTTTGGCCACGTATAAAATTATCTTTAAAATGAAGGAAACCTGAAAATAGTAGATTACTAAGATAGAAAAAGACCAAAGGAATAATAATAAGCCATAAAGGATCAAGGATGGTTTAGGATGGAGAAGACTAACACGGATAACAAAAGGCGAACTAGACCGAGAATCTAGGCTAAAGTTTTCAAGATGCGCAAATCGTGACGTAGCTTGTTCAAGGGTCTAGATTGGGTTCACTGTTAACTGACAAATACCTATAAAGGTAGTGTTACCTTGAACTGACGTTGCGCAGATTTTTTCGTAAAGAATGAACTGATATATTTGTAAAGCTTCTTCGAGTGTCCGCGTGAGTAAAATTCACTTCATAGTATTAGCTAGGATTGGGCAACTTCTAAACCTGGGATTTCTGAAGCCGAGGGAGATCACGGATAACTTGAGAGGAATTACTTTATGAATAAAAGTAACATGGGGGATTAACTCACTTACTCTTCATCTTCTGAAGTTTACATTTAGCAAATATTCGCCGGACCCTTCATGACCATGCTAAATACAAGACATATATGAATTATAAAGTTTTAATTCCCATCTCGAACGTCAAGGCGGCCATGATCTCACATCTCACATCCCTCTAGCCTCAACGTTTACTACTTCAGTATACAATAAAGCTGTAGATGTGTACGGCGTTGACGACATGTGAACCTGGAGAACAATCTGTCCCAGGTGCAACATAGCGAGGACACTTCTGTGCCCGCCGTCGTGCTGTTTCTAGCAATTTGAAATTCTGTTTTGTGTCCTTTTGATTTTTCTTGTTTACATGTGAGAAACGTTAGTTTAATTCTACTTAACGAGGGATCCACTGTAATTGGCTAGCCTGTAGTGATCTCCCTGCCTAATAAATAATTTCTGTATCTAAGTAGTTTAGTTAGGCGAAAGTGAAATTTGCGAAACTGAGAACAGAGAAGTTTGTGGTCTATTATAGGGGGTCGTACATTTCGCAAACAGGCATATTTTCTTCCTACGTTCGAAATCGCAAGACTGTTTAGTTCGTTTTCTTCTAAAAAGCGGAAGTCGCCTTACTAGTAAGACAACTATCAATATTACCGATATTTTAACAACACGTGACAAGTTCTTTACAATATGTTGGCGCAATAATCGTATTTCTCTTCAAAAACACCACAAGATCTTTAAAATAACCAGCGAACAAAAAGTTTTGACTGTACGTTTAATGGGCTAATCAGCAACACAAAAAATGCTCGAGATGTTTATAACAAAAATCGGCAAAACTAGAATACCGCGAGCTAAATTTATGTTTCCACGCAACTGTGCGATAATATCTTACTTCATGCAAACCACCAGTTTTATGTGATCTTACCCATGCCGCAAACCGACACTCAGAAAACCGCCAAGATATAATAGACCCCCTGCCAAGTATGGTAGAGCATGGGTTTTTTCCCCGGCGCAAACAAAAATCGACAAAACAATATTAGCAGGAAGAAAACACTAATGCACTGATAGCGAGACCAAATAAGTGTCCGCTTGTAACTCCGTCATCTATACACAGAGAAATAAGTACAGAACTGCTGCTGTAAATACTCGCAAGTGCTCTTTGTTGTGTAACAATTGGGCGGAAGACTAAAGAAATCTCTCGAATGGACAGGAATTAACCCTTGCCACACACCCACAAAGGGACTGTGATGTTGTATGCTCGTACCCACTCAACCGTTCACCTTAAAAACAGACATTTAATGACCTTAAGATTCGACGCGGCCATCCCTCAGTACTTTTGTCAGCCAAGTGTGCAGATGATCTCTTAATATACCGTTTGACCAGAAACAATTTGCCTAGCCTGCTTTTATAGACCTTTATACCACATGACCAAAGGGCGTAGAAGAAATCGAACCGGGCTCGATAGACTGCGTCTGGTAAATCGAGCTACGCTAATGAGGCTAAATCGCTTTTAATCCCGGCTTCTAATGCATCAGTGAAATACCAGAAAAGTAATGAACTGAGTGAAGCATCCCACTGAGGTGAACTGGGGGACTGTTGAGACTGATTGAAAATTGAAATTTTGAAGTTTATCGGGAATTATGGCAACCAAAACAGAACTACTTGTAGCGATGAATGGTAATTAATAAAACAAAGCTATGTAAAGAGAGACGAGAACTGGTGCGGTCTTATGCTACTCACTGACTGGTCACAAACATTGCAATATTAAGAACTTTTTGTCCAATTATAGACCACGAGATTCCAAATGGTTTTCAAACTTGTCCAAGATGACTAAATAACTATGATCAGATAAACTAAAGTGGTTAGGGCTCCTTTTGATAGCAGAGTCAACTGGGTTGGTATAAAAACTTTCGCCGTGTCGATTATCATGCTCGGCTTAATTCCATGTCTTCTCGACTAACAACCCCGAGATTTCAGCGTATTTTGGTCAATAATTTCTTCACTCGAAAATAAGAAAAGGTTGTATTGATAAAAGCGTCTCTATGTCCCGAGCTTGTCTCATTTTTATTTTTAAGGAGGTGTTGGCTGTAGTTGTTAACGATTTGTTTGGTAGAAGGGAAGAATTACCCTGCGAGCATTACCCAATGACTGACTGACTGATTGACCACTTTAACTGACTGACGACGAATAGACGGGCAGACTGACTGACTCACTGGTCCTGACTCAGACTGACTGACTGACTGAATACGTTAACTGACTGCCTGACTGGTCCTGACTCAGACTGACTGACTGACTGATTGACCGCGTTGACTGACTGACTAACGGATGTCGGACGGACGGGCGGACTGACTGACTGATCCTGACTCGACTCAATCTGATTGACGGACCTGTTGACTGAATAACGAACTTACTTTCTTCATTTTACCTAGCTTACGTTTTGCTTCCTTACTACTGACTGGCTTACTTTACCAATCGTGACTCGCTCGCACACGCTTTCCTTCGCTTTGCCGGAATGATGCATTTACTCAGTTCGAGATGCGTCAGGGTCACTCTACTGTCTAAAGCCTTTGTGACTGGCCAAAGTGATTACCTTACTTTTAGTTTTACGACACTTAATTTGATACCGCTTTACTAAGATTTATTTAGGTCCTTCACGTTTAACGATTTTAAATAGGTTATAGCAGAGGATAAGCAACTACAGATACACAAGAAAATGAAGAACAACTCTGAATCAACAAGAGAATATAACCTATTATCTATTTACATTGTGTTTACTGCAGGACTAAGACAGCTAGTTCAAAGTGCCAATAATATAAAACATCAGAAAATCAACTTTTCAGATTGTTCTATTGCTGGTTAAATATTTCCACTGAAGTATTGGACCAGGCACTGTCTCGGCACTATTGAGATATTTTTTATCTTACCCCTTGCTGGTCTCAAGAGAATTCTAAAAGTAATAGATGATTTTTTACATAGTATTCCAAATTTCTTTTCCTTCTTTTCTGGTTTAAACGAAATCGCATTACCTCGGCCCACTGAAAAGTTTCTCAAAGAGACAACCTTTGGAAATCTTTCGGCGCACTTCTCCTGACCAATGCCGCCACTGAACAAATCCGTTGCGGATTCCCATTACTGTCGATCATTGTTACGTTGTATTCGCAGTATTTTGAAGAATGCTGTGCGGTATTTCTTGCTTCTGATACAATAAATGTAAGGATTAACTGCTGAGTTGGCTGCAAGCATAATCTGAATCCAGAGAAACCCTTTTCTAAATAAAAGCAGGTCTCTGGAAGGGGAGACAAAGGCTGGAAACAGGAACAAGGGTGCCCAACACAAGGCGTAGGTTCCCACGACAGTGAAAATAGTTTTGGCTACTTTTTTCTCCGCCGCGGCCGCGTCAGGTCCCACAGGGATGTTCTGAACTCTGTTTTCTTGTCGTTTGGCGGCAATGAAAATATAAGTGTTCATGGTTAAGGTTGTAAATAGCATTGATAGATTGTAACTTGAGACATATGACGTTGAAATGAAATCACGAGTGTACAGGACCCCGAATGTAAGAGCCACTAACCAGACAACCACTATTCCAATTAATGTATTTCTCGTTGTCATGACAACGACGTACCTGTAAGGGAATCTTATCGCGATAACACGATCAACTGTCACTGCAAACATGTTGGTCGCGGAAGCGACCATGGAGGCATGGCCGAGGAAAAGTCTAGCGGAGTCAAGTATAACGTATTGGTCGTCATGAGCTCTGTGATTTTGGGTGAAAATCATCAGTGGCAGAAAGAGCGCACAGACTGAAATATCGGAGAACGCCAGACTTGTGATGAAAAGATCAGGTGCCTTGCGATGGTTTTTTAGTTTGTAAACTGCAAGAAACACCAAGGAGTTTCCCAGGGTTCCGATGATACCGACCACGGCGCAAACTACAGACAGGATTATCGCTTCATCTTTAGTTAAGATAACTCCCATCTGGGAAGACCCATTTGTTACTTGAGGTGTACTACTGGAGGAGTTCCAACACGATTGGTTAAACGGTTTGCACGTTGTTAATGCCATACTTTAATCTATTTAGGAGCAAACTACGAGAAGTTAGTTAGTTAGTTTTTTTTTTTCAGTTTATCTCTACTAGACCTACCCAACCTACTAGTCAATAGCAACTATTGACGAGTCATAAAGTGAAAAAAGTTTCGTAACTACAAGGAAACTGCTTCCAGTGTTGCGATCGATGATAGACATTCTCTTAGAAGCTTTTTTTGTAATCCAATCTGTAATGTTTCTTTACTGAAATTTTCGCTGGCCTCTGATGAATAAAAGTTTAATAGAATCACATATAATTGAAATCTGAAACTTGAATAAAAAATTACTATAACGTTTTTAGTTTTTTCAGTTCAAATGATCTTTCATATTCATTTGTATGCGTTTTTCTCTCTACGCCCTGTAGATGTATCTCTGATGATTTTAGGTCGTTTTAACCAGTTAGATCAACAAAACTAAATCGTCGGACGGTTAATCTTACCTCCGCCGAGGGTCTCCGAGATTTTATGTCTGTGTAAAAAGCTAGTGATTTGTTTGAATGATTTAAAGGAATCGATTTCAAGTTAAATTTACACACCTTCAGTTATTCAGTGTTCGTTCTTTCAGCGAGGAACCTGCCTAAGTCGGTGAGGAATGAAATGATGAATACAATATTCTCTGAGTATATGAAGGCTTGCATTGAACCTTCAGTGCTTTATAATTAAAGTTGCTATTGTTTTGAAAAGGAATTCCTTCCTGCCTTGTTATTATGATGGAAGATAATGTCTACTTATGTCTTCTTCACAGTTCTTTGGTAGGATAATTAAAACGATAGCAAACTACCCACTCGAAATATGGTTGAATAATCTTAACTTATAATTGATTTTGAAGCAAAAACCTTGCAGCCGCTGTTTCTCATTAGATTGAAGTTCTACAACAATGTATTTTGCACATTTTGTGCTGTTTTGGACTTTTTGACTTATTATTATTATTTAATTTTTGATTACGTTTCATTAAGTTAATGATTCAAGTTTGATTTAGTCATGAAAAATCCTCCATTCAGGCCCCGAGAGAGGAGTGGAGCTTATGAGTCGGAAACGGAATGTAAAGCAAGTGCATTACTTTAAAATCTGTTTGTTCTTAGAGGAGCTCAGTCTCGGCACTTTGAGGACTTTTGAGATATTTTGGCCACGTATAAAGTTATCTTTAAAATGAAGGAAACCTGTAAAATAGTAGTTTACTAAGATAGAAAAAGACCAAAGGAATAATAATAAGCCACAAAGCACCAAGGATGGTTTAGGATGGAAAAGATTAAAACGGATTCAAAGACGAACTAGATCGAGAATCTAGGCTTAAGTTTTCAAGATGCGCAAATCGTGACGAAGCTTGTTCAAGGGTCTAGATTGGGTTCACTGTTAACTGACAAATACCTGTAAAGGTAGCGTTACCTTGAACTGACGTTGCGTAGATTTTTTCGTAAAGAATGAACTGATATATTTGTAAATCTTCTTCGAGTGTCCGCGTGAGTAAATTTCACTTCATGGTATTAGCTAGGATTGGGCAACTTCTAAACCTGGGATTTCTGAAGCCGAGGGAGATCACGGATAACTTGAGAGGAATTACTTGATGAATAAAAGTAACATGGGGGATTAACTCACTTACTCTTCATCTTCTGAAGTTTGCATTTAGAATATTCGCCGGACCCTTCATGACAATGCTAAATACAAGACATATATGAATTATAAAGTTTTAATTCCCATCTCGAAAGTCAAGGCGGCCATGATCTCACATCTCACATCCCTCTAGCCTCATCGTTTACTACTTCAGTATACAATAAAGCTCTCTTTGTGTACGGCGTTGACGACATGTGAACCTGGAGAACAATCTGTCCCAGGTGCAACATAGCGAGGACACTTCTGTGCCCGCCGTCGTACTGTTTCTAGCAATTTGAAATTCTGTTTTGGTTTCCTTTTGATTTTTCTTGTTTACATATGAGAACTTTAGTTTAATTCTTCTTAACGAGGGATCCACTGTAATTGGCTAGCCTGTAGTGATCTCCCTGCCTAATAAATAATTTCTGTATCTAAGTATTTTAGTTAGGCGAAATTGAATAAATAGATAAAAAATTTGTGAAACTGAGAACAGAGAAGTTTGTGGTCTATTATAGGGGGTCGTACATTTCGCAAACAGTCATATTTTCTTCCTACGTTCGAAATCGCAAGACTGCTTTCGTTTTCTCCTAAAAAGCCGAAGTCGCTTTACTAGTAAGACAATTATCATTACAACCGATATTTTAACAGCACGTGACAAGTTCTTTACAATATGTTAGCTCGATAATCGTATTTCTCTTAAAAAAAACCCCTCAATATCTTTAAAATGATCAGCGAACAAAAAGTTTTGACTGTACGTTTAATGGGCTAATCAGAAACACAAAAAATGCTCGAGATGTTTATAACTAAAGTCCGCAAAAACAGAAAACCGCGAACTAAATGTATGTTTCCCCGGAACTGTGCGATAATCTCTTACTGCATGCAGACCACCAGATAAATGTGATCGTACCCATTCCGTAAAGCGGCATCAAATTTGGCTAAAACCGCCAAGATATGACAAACCCTCGCCAAGGATGATAGAGCGAGGGGTTTATTAGGTGCAAACGAAAATCGAGAAAACAATATTAGCCGAAAGATACTTAAAACCCGTTCAGTGTCTATGCAGTATGTAAATTTAGCTAAGTAAGGTTACCTTATCAACAGTCTTCCCTTTCATATGAAAAGTGTTATTTAGTTAATTTTAATTAACTAAATAGTTAGTTAACTTTGGTTTTCTCCTGGGGTTAGGGGGGCAAACTAGCCATTTCGATATGTTATACCCATAGCACAGCTCGTTTTCAGAACCCCTTTTGTCGAGCTTTAACCAATAGAGCACTTTTTTCGTGTTTACATAGCTTCATCTAAACACGAGGAGGGTTGGGAGAATTCGAGACAGTTATGCAAACCCGAAACGTGGTCGACGGTTTACATAACTTTTGAGAAATCTCCCAGCCCCCGAGTGTTTACATGAGGCCATGTAAACACGGGAAAAGTCCTCTATTGCTTTTATAAAATATTGTTTTCCAAAATGCGCTCGAATCTAAACGGTTACAACCGTGTTTACATATTCTTTTCTAAACACCAATCGACCAATGAGAGCGCCCGTAATTGCTGAGTTATTTTATAAATTTGTGTTCTAGATGAGTGACCCTCTAAAACGAGTCAGATGAAATTTGGTACATAAATTAAATTGCGATAGTTGCATTTTTCAAACGGCCAAAAAGTAGACAAAACGTATTTACTTCGAAGTGATACTTAGCTTAGAGAAATGATCAAAAGCGTAAATTATAAAGTCAAGGCAAATTTCCTTTTTTCTGCACTGTTGAAAGTGCTCAGTTTTGCATAAACTCCATCGGCTATCGTGGTTGATCGAGCTGTATTTCGAATTTTCCGAGATGTCACCAAAATGTGAACTCGATCGCTCGCTTTTTTAAAACTTCCAGCGAGTTTATATGCTTTAAATAAATATACTTTAAAGAGTATATTCCTGAAAAAAATCACCGAAAATAGTTCTGAAAATAGTTCACCAAAATTCGAATTTTCGGTCCCGTCGGCGGATCTCCACATTTACAGACAGTGGCATATGATGCACAAACATTGTCGTAAAAATAGAAAAACGAGAGATGTTTTCAAAAGACCCTGAATTTGAGAAATAGCCAGTCCTCTCGCTACATTAGGTAAGAAACTGCATATTTAACAGGTCTGATAAAGAGTCTGATTATGAAGTATTTTGATGTGTAATAGGTTGTCCGATTTCCGAACTGGGTGACTCACCCCAAGCAAAAATACCAAGGATTCTCCTTTCCCAGTAGCTATCGTTTGAATCATTTCACATGCTTTTGTGAAATTCTTAGGGTTGCATCATGAACAAAGAGTAGATTTCCTGCATTTTCTATAACTACAGTCTTCAGTAAATACTTATGACAACGCACGTTTCCTGTATCAGTTCACCAAGTCGCCATACAACGTTCGATCGATCCAGTCAGCAGTCGTCATCTTGATTTTCTCAGCAAGCAATGCAACACCTGGTTGGATACAACCTCGTTCCCAGTATCTTTGAGTTTCATTGAGAGTATTAAGGCTGGGTAGTGAGATCACAAAATGATCCCGGAGGGGGCGGGTAGAGAAGTTCATAGTCTTGTGTGCTTTTTAAAACCTTCGGAAATATTTGGGCCACTTTGGCCTATCCTCGGTAGTCTTGGATAATTTTGCAAAATATTCGGAACTCTACAGTATTTATTCAAACATACGTCGACCTTCCGAAGTCTTTAGCTGCACTTCGTTACCAAGTTGTGAAGTAAACCTGATATTCTCACTGAGTGAGTTTACTGATTACTATAAACTGCCGGATTAATGCAGCAACGCTCCAATCGCAATATTTGCCCAAATGCTGTGCGGTATTTCTTGCTTCTCATGCAGTAAATGTAAGGATTAACTGCAGAATTACAAGCCAGCAAAGTATGCACCCAGTGGAAACCTCTTCCAAACTTAGCCAGGTTTGTTGAAGGGTTGGCAATCGCTGGGAGTAGAAGTATGGGCAGCCAGCACAAGGTGTAAATCCCTACCACTGTGAAAATAGTTTTAGCCACTTTTTTCTCTGCCATTGACCCGTCAGATACAGTTCCCTGATGGATTCGGTTTTCTTGTCGTTTGGCGACAATAAAGATGTAAATGTACATGATTATGGTTATAAATAATAGAATGCCACTGTAAAATCCGATGTACATGCTTGACACCAACATAGGAGCGTACAAGAAACCGAAGACAAGCGAAACTATCCAGACAACCAATATGCCAACCAAAGCACGCCGTTTTGTCATGGCAGCCATGTATTTAAAAGGAAATCGTATTGCAATAACACGATCAACTGTCACTGCAAACATATTTGTCGCGGAAGCGACCATAGACGTATGACCAAAGAAACTCTTTGCTGAGTCAAAGATGATGTTGTCATCTTGTCCTCCCGCACTGACATTGAAGTAGTTAATCGACATTGGCAGAAACAGCGCACAAACGGTGATGTCTGAGAACGCCAGGCTTGTAATGAAGAGATCAGGTATGTTGCGAAGATTTTCGTTTTTTTGGACGGCAAGAAGCACCAAAGAATTACCTAGGGTTCCGATGACACTGGCCACGGCGCAAAGAACAGAGAGAATTATCGCGTCATCTTTAGTTACAAATGCACTCAGACGAGGAACTGTTGTTGTTTCTTGAGGAGGGCTGGTAGAACAGTTCCAGCACGACTTGTTAAACAGGTTAAATGGGTATTCAGCCATACTTTGATCGTGCTTGATCTAGAAACAACATCAACATTATTGAGTTTTTCAGTAAGAAATGTGGAGACCACATTTTAAAATGTTTCTTTTTTGAACCTTTAAACAACGAACCTTAGTTGGTCTACAAGTTTTATCTTTCCGTGAACTTATTTTGCTACGAAACCCCATCACGGTTTAGCTTACCCTAGTTACGCGCTTTTCATAGTACCATGTTCAATATTTAACACAGATTGTTCGAAAAACGCTTCCAAAAGCTGCCGTCTCCAGATTATCTTCAATGTAAAGTTCTTCACGTTATAACAGTGTCACCACAAACATTCGCTTAAGATTAGTCGATCAAGTATGATAAATGCGTCCGCAGCTAAACAAAATATTTTTAATTGTTTTGTTGCATTTTGCATGAGATCCCAGCGTGACTTCATTTATAGAAAACACTTATAGCAAGAAGCTTGTATATACGGTTGATGTCTTATTCAAACATTCAAAGACAATAATAGCTTTCCCACAAGGAATGAGCACCAAAAGTCCGATCTGTTCACGTACAAAACTAACAATAATTTCCAATTGCAAAGCGTCTACAACGTGGCCAATTTACTATGTGTCTTATAATTATTAAAGTATATAACAAGAACATGCCCAAATACAATGTGTTCTTCAACATGCCTAATCATAACAATTACAATTTCCTCAAATATGATTGGTGCATAAACTACTGTATTTTGGTCTAATTAATCTGCAAAGTTGAAATCGGGCAGTTGGCTGCTGTAATCGGACAGTTACATGAGTCAATCATTTTAAGTCCTCTCCACTAAATCCAACAATCAGAACATTGATTACAATCACTATAGTAACCAATTCAAGAGACGGACTTGCACAGTCATGATTGTACAGCATAATGCGATCATGCCCAATCACAAGGTGTTATTGTGCTGCTGTAATTTGGTTTTCCAGAAGGCCATAAAGACGACCACTACAGTCTTTGACTGTAATTATGCACCCCATTGAAATAAATTGTCAACATTCAAGGTGTAAAATGATAGTGTCTAATCACAAAACTCACCAATCGTTTAACTAATTGGACTCCATCTTTTGACTGAAATTTCACTTTGTATTGTCCTAGAACAGTTTGTTAAGTTTTTTCCCTCAATTTTGCAATAAACGTGATTAATTTCTTAACAGAACTTCCTGTCGCCCAATATTTTCCTTCATCATAACCGTAATCAAGGAAATCTAACGACCGCCGATTTGGATCATCAAGCCTACGAGAACAGATTTATTCCTATCTCCTTTATTAAACAAAAATAAACGCTTAACACTACTACAAAACGAAATAGAAAACACAAGGAAAGCGTCGACAGATCGCCGGTTTTAAAACCGGCAACAATTCTTAGAGAAATTGTTTCTGGTAAATTCAATTTTCATGGTTAATTGCACAATTCTGCTACAAGAGACAGTCTGATTTGTCTACCTTCAAACAAGTTCTGTGTGGGGAATTTTCATGGGCGAATAGAAAAATGTAACAGCCAAACGCGGACTTCTTAACTGAATTGCATTTTGAGGGCTGAGGCGTTATTGTTATAGTCATCTAAAGTGACCGACTGTAATCTTACTCGCCTTGCGGATTAGTTGTCAAGTTTTCCTCCTCTCCTTTTTCAATTAACACACTGAGAACTTGCATTAGTCTGTGCAAAGCAAAAGGGAAGAAAAAACGTCATGAATTTATAAAGACACAATTATTGAACCATGGCTATCTGAAGTTAAAATGCCTTGAACGTTTGAATCAAAAGGGGTACTTTCTGTAATTAAAATGTTTTCGTGACAGAATTATTGGTAAATCAATTTGAAAGTCTCGTTCTTTTGAGACATCAAAAACTTTATTTCACTTACCTTAAAGACCTCTAGTTGTCCGCTGATACCAAACGATTATCAGTTCACAAATAGAAGTTTGAACACTTTGCAGGTGTTGTTTGTATTAGTTTCCGTAAGGTTGCAGTTTTGCATTTTATTGGCAAAATTGATTCTATATATCAACCAATATGATATATCTATCAATCCGACTACAAATTGTCAACAACATTGTCCTGGTTTATTTCTGGCAACTCTCCTTCTATGTGCCCCCGGGATGTTTATATATGAGGTGAGCCTATCATTATTGGGCTTCCTATATACTGTTGCGATTTCAGAATGTTACTTATTTCAAACACTAAGTGTTAAGTGCGGTGTAGAGGAAGTATCTTGTTTGTAAATTAGTTTTCCGAAACGTTGTTCCGATGAAGCGTAGGCGTGAGAAATTAAAATTCGAAGAACAAAATTAATAATTTGCGACCAGCTGTTTTTGTCACTGTGCTTTATTAAAACTTAAATTGATTCCGGTTTCATTGTTTCCACTATGTATGAATGTCGACTAAGGGTTACGCTCTTTTCTTTCCGAAGACTATCATCGTCTCTTGGCATTGTTTAACGTAATCAACTTTTGATGAAGCGCAGGAAAAATATATAGATTTAGCCAGTCGAAAAGCGCAGCTCCTGATTGCAATAAGTAACTACAAACGGAAAAAAGAGGATTTGTTTTTCTTGGATCAGAAACTTGAAAATGATCAATTTTGAAAGGCAATTGTTCAGCGTGTGGTTTCGCTATTTTTCCAGTTACGTTTTAACAAGCGATGGGCTCCTGGCTATACCCAATAAGCGCAACTAAGATTGTAAAAATTATTATGTTATTGGCCGGCAGGGAGGTCCGTATAGTGAAAAACTACGGCCGAGGTCTTGAAAATGCTGCACGAGGCCGCAGTCCGAGGGCAGCATTTTCAACCCCGATATCACAATTTTTCACTATACGGACCGACCCTTAGCCAGTTAATAACATTCTTATTTTTTTTCGCTGTGGTAAATTGGATTTATGAAATAGATTCCGTGTTGCCGTGCGTCTGTTCAGCGGAGCCCCATACTCATATAGGAAAGAAAAGGAAACCCATGAATGGATTTTGTCATGGTTATCGTGGCTAGCGGTATTGCTCGTGGGCGCGTACGCTCGACGGCGACGGAATTGCCCGTCGAGATGATGGCGGCCATACTACAGCTAATAGGTTGACAGAGACATGAAGCCTTAGTTTATAGCGTCCTTCTTTGATATTGGACATCCTTGTTATGGTCAATTGACAGCTGTCAAAACAAGGTATCCACTGACCAGTATCGCGTGACCATATCGCGGGCAAGTTTAGAGCTTGTGTTTGGAGTTGACCTCTGACCAAGTGCTGGTTTTTCGACTGGATCACGGGCTGATGTATGTTACGTGTTGTTTAGAGGGCCGGGTTTTTCAGAAGCCGGTTACGCTTCCCCAGGATTAAAAGTTAATAAATGTTTAGTATACAAATGCTTTTCACTGCTTTTGTTTTATGTATTTTGAGATTATTCAAACTCAAAACAGATTCCCCATCATCCTGGGTTAGTTCAAAACTGAATCTCCAGGTCACATGCCACAATAGTTAATGAATAACTAGCTCCTAAGTGTCAAAAAGTGGTGTTAATTACAAACACGATAACGTATTAATCAATGGTTCGAGAAGCATGGAATTAACTTCATCCTGTACATTAAGAAGTTGTTCAGGGGACAAACCTCCGAAAACAGTGTTTTGAGGGGTTTTTCCTCTTTAAAATGGGAAAAAGTTTATTAAGATAGACTAATATTAACTATATTAACTGTATAACAGGAAAACCATTTCATAAATTGCAAATTTTAGAGGTCTACGACCTAGACAATTGTGTCCTTCACCAATCTTGAAAATTTGACAACATTCGGTTGAAACCCAATGGAGATATTGTGTTTGAAATATTGGTGATCTGTCTATTTGGTCGTTTTGAGTTTTACTTGGGTTCCTGATAGCAAAGAATTGTGATTGGTCCAAGAAAATCACGCCACTGCCAAACTTGAATCGTGGAATGAAAACTTACAGCGAAAGTAGAATTGAACTGCGAAATCTACAAATCTTAAGAAAATGTTGGAAATATCAAATCAGTTTTTGTCATCAGAGCATCCCTATGAGCCGAAAAGCTTGGACGTTTCCTTGAATATTGCGGGAGTTGAAAAATACGCTTGGAAAACTTGCGGTTGCGGTCAACACTGCAGACCATTCAATTCGAGTTTTGAATGAAATTAGCATTAGTGACGGTGGAAATTTGTGTCCTCTGTGGTCGGTGATTCTCAAATCAGTTTGATAGAGTGTCGGAGACACCTTATAGTGTCAACGATTTTTGTACATTATCTTTCGCCCAGTCACGTAAAACATTCTCTAAATTCTCATAACTTTCCGCCATTTTAAAACACAGAGGGAAAGACTTTGTAATGATGACGTCGATCGTGCGTCTGTCCTCTAGCTAGTAGATCATAGGCGAGAATCAATGAAAATGCGAGAATAATTTGGGTTCAGTATTATATAATTACAAATGGCTTTGTTTACGCAACTTTGTGATTGAATCGGCTTACGTAAGAACCAGGGAACCAGAGAACCACGAGATTCACCAGAACCACGAGAAGTATAGAACCAGAGGAGCTGAGAAATAGAGAACCACGAAAACCAAAGAACCACAAGAACAAGATAACCACGAGATCCAGCGAGCCACGATAACTACAGAACCGGCAGAGAACAACGAGAACTAGAGAACCATTAGAACCAGAGAACAACGAGCATTACGGGAATTAGATAACCAAAGAACCCAAAAAACGAGTACCAGGAGTGCCACGAGAACCACGAGAGCTGTAGAACCACGGCAACCAGAGAAACACGAGAACTAGACAACCAGAGAATCAAAGAACCACGAACCAGAAGAGCCACGAGAACAATGAGAAGTAAAGAACCAGAGACTAGATAACCAGAGAACCAGAGAGCAGAGAACCACAAGAACTAGATAGCCACGAGAACCACAAGAAGCAAAGATAAAAGAGAGCTGGAGAACCATGAGGACCACGAGAATTAGAGAACCACAAGAGCTAGAGAACCACGAGAACTAGAGAACCAGAGAAACACGAGCATTACGAAAACTACAGAACCAAAGAACTACGAGAACCATGACAACCACGAGGACCAGGGAACCACGAAAACCACGAAAAACCACGAGAACCACAAGAACCAGAGAACCACGAGAACCAGAGAATCACGAGCATTACGAGAACCAGAGAACCACGAGAACTAGAAAACCGTTAGAACATCGAGAACTAGACAACCACGAGAAAAGGAAACTTTTTCACAAAATGTGGTTTTCGAAAGAACCTCAAAGATTAAAACTAAAATATATACATAGAATTAAAAGAAAAGGAAAGATATGTAAAGAAAACAAACTTATATTATGAACTACGAGAAAAAAAAAACAGCGAGAACCACGAGAACACGAGGTTACGAGGTTACGAGAACTATAGACCCAGAGAACCAAAGAACCAAGAGAATCACGAGAGCTAGAGATATACCGATATACCGGCATAACCTTCAACTTGTTTCTGCAGAAGACTTTTAAACTCTGTATCATAACTTAACTGATCATAAAAATTTCAATTTCCTCGTTTGTGATTGGTTTAAAACTCTCCTATTTTCCACTAATTCACTTGCCAAGTTGTTATCGGACAGTTTGTTATTGGACAGTTTGTTATCGGACAGTTCAATAAGCCAATCACATTCAAAGTTGTAGTTTTAATCAACCAATCTCCATTTTAGAGTGACATGAAACAATTTACTTCCCCTTTGTCAGTATTTTAATGCAAATTTTCCCTTTCTTTCATAACTTGGCTATTCTTCTTTTCTCGGAAATTGTAATTTTTTTTGATTAATTGGTAATAAGACTTCGTGTCGTCCAATTCGGTCTGTAATCATAATCGTGATAAACAAATCGGATTACCGCTGTGCGGTTGTCCGATTTTGTTATCACTTGTATGATTACAGACCGAATTGGACTCCACTCGGTCCAATTACCATTAACTACTTATCAACCAAAGCAGCTTTGCGTGGAGCACAAGATAGCTATGTTCTTCTGTTCCCGCTTTCTGCTCTAGAAGACGTAAGTATTACTTAGCTTAGTGCAGCTATAATTTTTTTTACAAACAAACTATTATGACTGAAGCTGTCTATTTTGTGAGGATATTGAAACACTCTATAGCTATAGGAACGACATTTTCAAGCCAAGTCGACAATGAAAAGATTATAGAGATATTAAACTAATCATATAATTTGCAGTATGATTTCCCTAATTCTTTAGCGTTTTATTTGCCTCGGTTCGAGATTTCGTTTATTTATTTTTATATGTTTAATTTTTAACTAAAGATCTATTTACACGACCAGGCAGGTTTTAAGCGGTTAAATAAAGGTTATCTTATCTTACATTTATTTCGTAAAAGTTTACTGAAGGGAGCGAGTTATCAACTTTATATCAAACTCGTTAAAAATCTTTTTTATCAAACTGTGACTTCGTTGTGTACAAATACTGCGTCAAACGAGTTCGATGTAGTCCTCTGCGCGCAATGTAAAGTCAAATATAAACTCAATATTAGTGATCTTTTAGATGATAGCTGCGCACGCTATAGCCTCTGCTCTTCTTAACTTCTGTATATTTTTTACTATAAATCCCGTAATTAGATAACTGTAGATAACTGTATATTTTTACTTCATTAGATAACTGTATATTTTTACTACAAATCCCGTAATTAGATAACTGTAGATATTTTACCTATCACTTATATAGTTTTTAGTTTGTTAATTTTTCCTTAATTGGTGTCCCCGAATTAGTAAGGGATTCTTTTTCCCTAGCTAGATGGCCTATGACAATTAATAAAGTTTCTATCTATCTATCTACAGTTTTGACATCGAGTCGATTGAGAGCGAATAACCTAACTGTTTAAGTAGAATCCTAACAATATTTCCTTCAAGTGACAATTTCTTATTTTTCCTCCTCACATTAAGAGTATTTTAAATACCTGTAAGGTTTTTGATTCTTGAAACAATCAGAAAACTCTACAGGTTAGGGTTAGAGACTTCTTAAACGCCAAGCGGCATAAACGTATTCATTTGTAAACGCTGACATAACACATCAAGTAATTTACGCATACTTAATGTCTGTCTTGTCCCAGGTGTCTTAATGTTTTTAAGTGTTAACAATTCCTTGCATCCTTTTCGTAAACGATCATTGGACTTGTGTGTACAAACAAACTTCGTGTGCATTTAGAAAAGTAAACTCAAAACAAACAACTGAATCATGAAAACTTCGAAAGTTCTCAGTAATCTTCGGACGTCTTCGGATGTACGCCCAACTATAATGTCAGCAGCAAAGTGACTTAGTACCGAATAGTCAGCGAATTGTCTGTTAGATTTCGATCAACATAACGTTGTATTCGTAGTATTTTGCCGAATGCTGTGCGGTATTTCTTGCTTCTCATGCAATAAATGTATGGATTAATCGCTGAATTACAGGCCAGCATAGTCTGAACCCACTGGAAACGCTTTAGAAACTGAACGGGTTCCGTTGCAGGGTTGATGATTATTGGTAGTAGGAGGACGGGAATCCAGAACAAGGCATAAATCCCAACCACTGTAAAAATGGTCTTAGCTACTTTTTTCTCTGCCGTGGAACCATTAGATCCCTGCTGTATGTTATGTATTCTGTTTTCTTGTCGTTTGGCGATAATGAAAATGTAAATATACATGAATATGGTTGTAAATAGCACGCCGGCGCTGTAAAGTGCAATGTATATCCTTGACACTAAATTAGGAGCGTACAAGGCGCCAAATACAAGAGAAATTATCCAGACAATCACTAGGCCAACCAATGCATTTCTTGTTGTCATGACAGTGACGTACTTAAAAGGGCATCTTATCGCAATAACACGATCAACTGTTACTGCAAACATGTTGGTCGCGGAAGCGACCATGGAGGTATGGCCTAGGAAACTTTTCACAATTACGAAAATCTCGTTTTCACGGTGGTTGAATTCGTAAATTTGCATCGGCAAAAACAGCGCACAGACTGAGAAATCAGAGAACGCCAGGCTAGTGATGAAAAGATCAGGTATCGTGCGGAGAAGTTCGTTTTTGCGAACGGCAAGCAGCACCAGAAAGTTCCCCAAGGTTCCCATTACACTGGCCAAGGCGCAAGCTACAGACAGGATTATCACTTCATCATTAGGTAAGAGTTCACTGATATGGGATGATACTGCCGCTGTTCCTATAGGAAGGCTGGTAGAACAGTTCCAGCAAGACTGGTTAAACAGGTTAAACCGGTTTTGAGCCATACTTTGATCTTTCGTGATCTACAAGTAAACAATAGCAACAATCTTGAGTGGTTTGTGGTTCGTATACGAGAAACATCATAAAATTCTGAAAAAAATTTGAAAGTTTGTTTTACATGGAGCGCGTGCATCCACCTTTCAGCGGCGTTTTACAAAGTGGTTCTGTGGCTTGTGGATGGGATTCTAGGTTTTGATCATTCAAATGAAAGCTATTGACCTGTTATACTATCTCATGCGGTTCTTAATCAAGAAATACATGGGGCTTTTAATTTATAAACCTGTATAAAACAAAAACCAACAAAAATAGTAATAATAATTCGTGTAATAGGGCGGTTTTCAATTGAGCGTCGTAAAACTAAAACCAAAAGTAATCACTCTAGCCAATCACAAAGGAAACAGACAATGCAGGGAACCAATCAAAGCTCGAAGTAATTACATGTAGCTGACGCAAAGCGTGGGAAAACGAACACGAGTGAGTCGCAATTGGTTTTGGTGTTATTTCTGATTACATGGAAAAGTTGCACGAGTTTTTTAAGCCAGTGGTGTAGCGTGGTTGATTCAAAACCAATTACTTTTCGACACTCAAATGAAAACCAGTCTAACTGAATATGTGTCTTCAAAGCACAGTTTATATAAAACGTAGTTGAATTCTCTCTTGAAAACACGTCTAATGTGTAATCAGTACTACAGGACCATTTCACCAATAACTATGATGATGATAACTATGACTGTTAATTTATGTTCGCTATAACGAGGTTTCGTTGTATAGAGTTTCTTTTCCATATATTTTGCTATTACTGGGGCCAGGAATATTGTTCGTTATACCGCAAGGACCTCGTTATATAGAGGTTCGCTAAATCGAAGTTCCACTGTACTCATCCTGTCTCACTATACTCACCTACAGCATCAACCTAAGCTAGCGTGTTGTTGTGCAGTAGGATGCCGATCGAAACTAAACAAAGAACCGTAATTACTGTTTAGCTTACGCGATTTTCATACCAGAAAAGCGATAAAAATCTCAAAACAATTCGGAAACTGATTATGAAATAGAAGAAACGTTATGTAAGTACCGTTGTAAAATCAGTAGATAGTCTAAGTGTTGAGCGACGACGTACTCTGCATTGACTAAAACTCGTTTCGCGTTTTATATTGTCGTAAAATGAATAAAACGGTAATGAACGCTAACAATCTCTCGCCTTTACAAGGCGGTTCAAGAAGTAACTGAATGTCTTCCTGACGCAGTTATTTAAAGTTCATCATAACAATTTTTTCATTGGCATTTCTTTCTTTCCAGCAGATTTACAGTTTCAGTTGAAAAACTTAAGCTTTTTACAATATAACTTTATTTTTTTGCGTTTTTTTCTATGTTAACACAAGATGCGAGCGGGTAAACAAAATGAACGCTTCATTTGAATAAGTCACTTCGCACACATGTCTGTTTCCATGTTTTGGTATATTTTTCAGAAAATGTTACTAGACGTTTATTCAAGTTATTTGGTGATTCTGCAAAGGCCACATTTTCCCCCAAGAGTCTTTACTAGCCAGGCCGGTACATTAATTCACTGGGTCCTTTGTGTGTTTGAAATGTGAATGCCCTACGACACATTGTCTCGTATATATATATTTAGCCTGGTGTTTCTCTCGCCTTTTTAGAGGAGAATAGTAATTTTACTCACCTTCCGTTTAGCCGTCAATATTTTCTATAAAACATCGCACTAGTGTATACGAAAGGAAAGCGTCATGTGCCATGATCGTGTCAAGTTTAAACAGCCGGAGGTAGAAATTTTGCAATTGCGTGGAAAAAAAAAACTCCGTTCAAATTCTCGCTGTTTCGATTGCAAAATGTCTATGTAATTGACGTCATTTTCAGATACGACTGAAAAACTACAGGATATATGATATTTTCCCGAAACTGCTAGTTGTCTAACCGCGCCAACTAGCAACTAATTCACACTGCAAGATTTGCACACCTTGCACCTGCTGTTTGCACGTTCAATGATTGTAGTTATCCTTTTTTAATCAACCGCGTTGAATCTATTGATAATTTCTTGAATGAACACAGCCAAATAGTCTACCCTACACTGCACTGTGTCTGATGTAATCTCTTTAAACTCGCCTCTGATTGATAAAATTTGGAAATAAACTTTAAGAAACTACCATGGAGATTGTACGGATAATTGAAGATCTCGACAAAAATTCTCCTCAGAGTTTAATAAAATGTTAACAGGGTCCGTTTCCTCGGTACGCTGATAACAGAACGCAATGCTCATAGTTTCGATAAAAGAGCTGCATACAAATATTAATTTGTTAACCTTCCAAGAGCAGAAGTTCCCCCCGGTGGGGGGAGGGAGGGAAGGGGGAGAAGCCGGCTGCAACTAGATGTTTTAAAATGATTTGGTATGAAATATGCTCGGTATTTCGTGATATTTTGCTGTCGGACAAGCGAAAAACAAGGAAACACTGAAACATAACCAAAAGGGTACCAGCATGAGTTTGAAAAGGCGCGTAATCAGCCATCGCTTTAGGTGTTGAATAATGTATATTGGTTAGAAGTGATGGTTACAAATATTGAAAATTAAGATATTCTGTTTTGAAACTAGATGCGGCAAGTCCAAACATTTCGTACGAATTACCAGGAGGCGTTTTTGGGTGTCGGCTCAAAATTTAACAGAGGCGTAAGAAATTTCCCTTTTTCGTCCTCAATACTAAATTGTTAAACGCGGAAACACTTTGCGGAATTATTAAGAAAGCAGTATTGTAGGGTAAATAGGATTCTCTGCTTGTTAATAATGGACATAATCAGTCTTGTTTATCACTTTAAAACATATGATAAGGTGAATAGCCGAATATAACTTGAGCTTCTTTTAACTATCGCCAATTTCATTAGGAGTTTTCATATTTACACATAAAAATTGTGTATCTTAGTGGACCACAATAAAAATAAAATTATGCTTTGGTTAAGAAGTGCATTTGAGGCATAAACTCTATATTGATCTCCAAATAATACATTGCATCCGAAGCTAAAGAATGTCAAGTACTAGATAGATTATATTAGGTTGAAAGAGGTGTCAAAGTCTAGAAAACTTACCCCTTGAATTCAACACTTTACTGTCAAGCACTCTTGAACTACCAACCTTCGTGAAAACAAATCTATTTATGTATTACACCGAGCCTGCAGAGACCGGCCACCTGCACGGCAACCTGGATCAGCAGCTTAATCTGGTTCACACCGAAAGGCAATATGTTACACTGTTGCGTGAACGAGAGACTTGTAAACACGTCGCGTCATAGGTCGGTTTTATATTAAGTCAAATATGACTGGTGTAAACACGTCGCGTCATAGGTCGGTTTTATATTAAGTCAAATATGACTGGTGATATATGATATACTTAAGTAATCTTCGTCAGTATAACAGGTAGGGCTCAACGAGACCGGTTGGACAAATTTTAATTAAAGTTGTGCACTAATTAAGGCAAGCTCTGGATGAGGGTCTTATTAGCATTTTAATTAAATTGGTGATTTGCATATAAATTCATCACAATATCGACTTAGACTGAGAAAAGGGGAAAATGTTCGTAGCTTAGCTACAAAACAGCGCTAACATAGTCAAAAACAGAACATGCTTAGCTGATTCGCAGATAAAAGCCCTTTTCACGGATAGCTTTTCTCATTTGCATCACAAAGCCAAATTGAACGTGGATGCGAGGCAGTTTCAGGCAGAAACTACAACATTGCCCGAAATATACATGCTAGATTATATTGTATTATAAAATAATTGAGCCACTATGCGCGCTCTCATTGGTCGATAGGTGTGTTTGGATGAGAGTATGTAGACACGGTTGTGAAGTTTTAGATTCGCGCGTATTTTTTAGAATTATTTTATGAAAGGAATAGAGCACTTTTTCCGTGTCTATATAGCCTCATCTAAACACTCGGAGGGTTGGGAGAATTCTCGACTGTTATGCATAACTGTCTCGTTTGCATAACTGTCTCGAATTCTCCCAACCCTTCTCGTGTTTAGGTGAGGCTATATAAACACGGAAAAAGTGCTCTATTGCTTAAATGGAAATGAGAAAAGTTAGCCGTCAAAAGGGCTATTGAACTCTTAACATATCTAAACAAAACATAATTAGAAAAATTATATGTTAACAAATTTATCAAAATGCCATACAAAATAAGGCGCGCGCGAAAAAACCGTAAGGTTTGGGGATGGTCATGGTAGTCCCGTTAGTTTATTGAAATTCACAAGATGCGGGGTAAAGTGAATAGACCATTTTACATTTGTCTGTTCAGTGACCTGCCAGCGAGGCAGCAGGTGACCTTGGTTTGATAAAGACCTCGCTGCTTTTGTTGTTCTTATGCTAATTAGCTGGCATTTAAAAAAGCAGAGAGGTCTATATCAGAGAAGGGTCAGCTCCAGCCTAGCTTGCATTCTCCATGGTCGAAACTAACATTCCTTTTGAAGTGTTATTCTGCGTGAAGTGGCAAGTAGAAGGAGGTATAATGAATTCGTATATGCAATGTGTACGAAAAGGTAAAATGATGTATACCGAAGTTTATGTAAGGAACAGTAAATGAACGGTTTCCTTACACTAATACATACTGTCTTGTGAAGATTACTTACAGGTTAACGCACTCAGCGAGTTCATTATAGGAATTTAGCTGCACGAGTTCACTAACAATGAACGAGAAATTTCAATACCGCATGAGGCACGAGAAAAATTTCGAGTTCAGGTAAATCCCGATAATTTACGAGCAATGAGTGCGTTAAAATTTTTATTATTCAAATTGAATACACTGCACAAAGAAATCTCCAAACTTTGAGTCAGCCGAAGCCATGGGGTAATAACAGTGGAGTGTTGAATTTACACCACGGCTTTTATACCACGATAGTGACGAAATAGTTGGTTAGGAAACACGTCAAGAAAGCAGACGCCTGCTTCGAAAATGTCAAACCCTCAACAGGCCATTTACAGTTCTGTGCTCAGTTACTTCCGGTACCTGGCCCATTAATGCAAGTGCGGCTGGACGTGACCTTGACACTTTTTGAACATCTTTTTTTCGTTTCATTTAAATGCCAACTAGTTAACATTAGAACAACTTGACAATTTACATAAAAAAGCGGCGAGGTCTGTATCAAACCAAGGTCACCTGCAGCTTTGCTTGCATCCTTTATGTCCGAACTAACACTCCTCTTGAAGTGTTACACTGCGTGAAATGGCAAATATAATAGGAATAATGATTCCGTATACGCAATGTGTATGGAAAGGTATGCGGATGTTTGCTGGAATTCATGCATAAGGAACAGTAAATGGAGAGTATTCGTCTGTTTCCGTACGCTAATGTAATTACATAGTGTTATGCCGGCACCTTATATACGAGTTCCGAAAGAGCTGTGAGGAAAAACGACAAGAAAACAGACACCTGGTTTGAAAATTTCAAACCCTCAACAGGTTTTACTTGTTACTCAATAGGCAGTTTTTCAGTTGTGTGTTGTGGGCGGCCTCTTTGTTGACACTACATGAACTACATTGCTCCGATGGATTTACTCATTCTGAATTGAGCCACTCTACCTGGTAAACCTCTAGTCGCCTGGTTTAGACTAGAGGGCTTAAGATTTGAATACGAGCACGAGATCGAGTACGAGAACAATTTTTCAGTTCTAGTTTGCAGACTTCACATTATCACGTCACATATCCATCTCATCCCATGAGCTACCACCTCTACCTAAAACCAACATGAAGAGCTGGGTTCGGAAACCGCCACTGGATTGACATTCGAAAATGGTTCTCGCACTCAATCTCATATTCGTAGTCCAGTCTAAAGGTCCATATTGAGAAGACAAATAATAAAACAAATAATAATAATAACAATGATAATAATAACAAGAAATTGTGTAGATCAAAACTGAATGGAGGAAATTTGATCTGTGGTATCAACACCTGGGCTGTAGGTGTAGTACGCTATAGTGTAGGGATTGTGGACTGGACAGTGGAGGAGGTGGCCAGCATGGATAGAAAAACTAGAAAGATTTTGTCAATGAATAGCTGTCTGCACACAAGGAGTAACGTTGGGGGCTGTACTTGCCGAGAAAGGAAGGGGGAAGAGGACTGGTTGGTATTGAGGAGTGTGTAAAGAGGGAGAGCAAATCCCTTCATGGCTATCTGAGAGAGAGTACAGAATGGATGCTTCAAGCTGTATTAAAGGAGAAGGTTATTGTTGAAGAAGAGACCCTGCAGGACTATGAGAGGAGGAGGAAAGAAGAGAAAGTTAAAAATTGGAAGGAGAAAGCCCTGCACGGAGAGTTTATCCAACAAATATCAAACGTAGCTGGAGAGGAGTCCTGGAGATGGCTAAGGAATGGATTTTTAAAAAAGGAGACAGAAGGCCTGATTCTGGCGGCTCAGGAACAAGCTTTAAGAACAAACTCTATCAAGTACAGCATAGACAAGACCTCGGAGACACCACTGTGTAGATTGTGTGGAGAAACCACCGAAACAGTAAGACACATTGTCAGTGGATGCAAGAAGCTTGTCCAGAGAGAGTATAGGAAGCGCCACGATAAGGTGGCCCTGCGGGTACACTGGGAGATGTGCAGGAAGTATGGGATAGAGTGTACTAACAAGTGGTATGACCACCAACCCTTGTCAACCGCAGAAAATGGAGAGGTGAGGATTACCTGGGACATGACGATCTTCACAGACAAAGTGCTGAAGCATAATCGGCCAGACACTACTCTAATGCATAAAGACACACAGAAATGGACACTTATTGATATAGCTGTGCCAGCGGATCAGAACATCATTCAGACTGAGGAGGAGAAGATTGAGAAGTACAAGGAACTAGCATTCGAAATCAGAAGGATTCATGGAGCCTCGAAAGTCACAGTAATATACCTATCGTGATTGGTGCTCTCGGAGGCATATCGAAAAGATCAAAGGCCTGGCTTGGCAAGTTAGGTGTACCTGACTTCCTTGGAAGTGAACAATTATCAGCCATTCTTGGAACTGCTCATCTGTTGCGAAAAGTGCTGTGTCTCTAAGCTACGGGAAGTTGCTGAGACACAATCAGTGTTACCCAGTGGAACATCTGATAACTGGAGAAAATCAATAATAATAATAATAATAATAATAATAATAATAATAATAATAATAATAATAATCTATCCATATCTTGGATAAGGGCGAAAGTATCCTTTGCCATCCTACGATCAGCCTTGCTGTGTCTCTGAAAGAAAATAGCAGCCAATATCTCTGACATTGACATTACATCGGAAAGTGCACAAGCCAGAATTTAAGTAGTAACTCTTTATCAGTTTGAACTATTATTTTTAGATAGTTTTTATTTCTTTATTAACTTTTTGATGCTTTTTATAATTGTTATTAGCAGTTTTTAGATAGTCATTTTATGACAATTCTCCTTCATAATAATAATAATAATAATAATAAAAACTTTATTAAAACTTCACAATAAATCACTTACAAGTTAAAAAAAGGCTAAAAGAACATTTGAGCAACTATCATTATCATTCTCGTTTTCCATAAACATGTATATTGATATAAATAAAAACTCAATTATTAAAAATTACTAAAGAAAAAGCTAAATACATAGTAAGAGAATTTGATGTATTATTATTAGCAGTAGTAGGTCATATATTGTAAATTTAAGTTTGTTTAAGAATTAGTCAATAAAGCTTTGTTATAGTTTTTAATTAAATATAAAATAGAAAATGATTAAACTAATTTACATTATCTGATCGCAAAAAGTTTTTAACATTATTAAAAAAAAAGCTAAATTAATATTTAATTAATAATAATAATAATAATAATAACCCTTATTTATTAAGTGTCTAAGCATTTTAGTGCCTCTTGGCACTAATTGGGGACACTCACCGCTGCCAGATCGAGTTCTAGTAGCCTCCCTTAGGTGTTAGGACAACAACTTGCATTTAGCTGCAAAAGATCTTCAGTGAAGTCGAGGGTTTTTTTATGAATTAAGCCATCAGGTGTAATTTATGGTCAATTATGTAAAACTGCAAGGTCGCGTAACATCAAAAACTGTGGGGCGTTTTTAATAAAACAATTAATCCACTCGCCCTTGTTGGATATGAGATGATTATAGCCAACTATCTGCCATTTCATATCCAACACGCACTTGTGGAATAATCGTTAAGTATTTCAGCAAAAAAGGGTAAAACAAGGAAAGAAAAATACCAATGGTATCCACAAGTGACGCCACAAGTGGTAAAAAGAGCTCGACCATTAGACACGTGTATATGTGTGCTTATAGGAGTAAAAGGGTTAAAAACTTAAGACGGATAAGAAAGAGGATGCAAAAAATAAATAAATAAATAGAAACAAGAGAACAGCATACTTCCAAGAGAGCTATATAAGGACAAACTCAGACAAAACTGAAAAAGAAAAAATGGTGTTTAAATAGCAACCAAATGAGCTAATATTTTCCCTGGGAAAAATTGCTATGTCACTCAATCTTGTTTTAGAAACAAACGTGGACGTGGAATCAAGGCAGATGAGGCAGAGGGGGAGTGGGGCATGGGTGCCAGATGGTGCAAAGTTACCTCAGTAAAGTAAGCAAGCTACACCTTAATAAGTAATCCTTGGTCTGTAGGATTTAAACCTCTTGCCCAGGGAAAAGTTATTTGACTGGCGTGGATGGCGTTGAGTTTGTACAACGTGCTTGAGTTCAACCAGGAGTGTAACTTAGTATTCATTCTTAGTCAACCGCTGATACAAAGTATCGTATATAGCAATAAATGTAGGCACTTAACGTCCTTAATTCTATTTGTTTATTTGTTTATTTTAATACATTTTGTAATCGTCTTTACTAATAATTAAGTCTTTTTCGCTAGTAAATTACCGATACTTAGGCTAAAAACTTTACATTTTACTCTATAATACACCGTTTACAGTTACTTGATTTGATCATTCAACATTTCAAATTGTTAACTTGTAGAGAAGTAAATCCTGGCGCTCGATGCCAGGCCTTGGCTGGTTGTGTATATCGCGTACTCCCAATATCTCAACATCTATTGCATGAGCGCGGCCTAGCGGACTAAAAATAAATGAACAGATAATACTAATTTTATTTAAAGAGAGAAAAAAGCGCTTAACAGTCAGGGACTTACAAACTACTGGCCCACTATACGAGTACCTATTTACTCATTCTTACCCATATTTGTTCAGTTCCTGAAATTACCCAATACACGAATCGCATGAAACACACGTGGGCGTACCTATTTATCATTTCGCTGATTTATTATTTTTCCATGAAACACACATGCGCTTAGCGTGCCTATTTATTATTTCGTTACATTAGTCTTGTATGAAATTACGCAACACATGGGTCGTATCAGGAACCCATTACCCGGAGCGTATAACTTTCATACTGAGTCTGTGAAGTGGCATTTTCACAAGTAGAGCTATTTTTAAATTTACCTTTACTGCGAATTAGTTTTGATTAACCAATCACGAGAGATTGTGTAAGAGGCTGTTAATACGTAGCTAAGATGATTCGTACACATGGGAAATAAGTATGGCAAAAGCATGTGAGAAATCTTCGGAGAGTACTGACAGAACAGAAAAGCGTAACAAAAGCAACGTAGCTTTGCCGCCATTTGCGTAAGTCAAATAGTAATTTCCGCTGGAAAGGTGTATCTAAAACTAAACTTTGCACGAATAACGCCGTTGTACGATTATAGAGAAGTTGGACTCTCCGGGTAATGGGCTCCTGGTCATACAACACAAATACGCCTTGAGAACCTATTTATCGGTACTTACTAACACGTCTATAAATGAATTGGACTGGGAAGTGTGTTCATTGTGTACGTATTCATCTTTCTTTTCGTTTCGCTAACTACGCAGCAGGATAACACGATAGCACGATTTCTACGGTTTTATAGACGAGTTACAAAAATCGCTCAATCGCTTCTTTTTCTGCTATCTTTTCATTTCTGCAAAATAAATGACCGCACCTGAGGAACAGCCAGGTTGAGAAAGGACTGCGCGAACAAGCATTCGTGTGCCATTTTTGAGGACACACTTCTCAGTGTTGGAAGTCTGAGCAAAATGTGAGCGAAACGGCTTGGCTTGTCGGGATACGAACACTTGATATAGTCACGCAATGCGTCAAGGGAACGATTTAGGATGAAGTCTACCATCTCTCTGTTTTTCAATCCTGAGCTAGTCTCTGCAAAAAAGCAAAATCACCAACACATATAAGAAAACTGAAAAGAAATAATAAAGAAATTTAGTTTTTACCCTGTCATGTATAATAATTAAACGAAGTTCAAGCTAATATTCTTCTTGATCACTTCTTTTGGCCGTAGCCAATTTCAATCAACTAGCCGGCTACTCAGGCAATCAATCAATCAATTAATCAATTGACGATTAATCATTCAATCATCGGTCAGAAGGTCAGTCAGCCAGTCAGTCAGACAGTCAGACAGACAATCAATCAATCGAGCAATCGTCAATCAATCAATCAATCAATCAAGCAAGCAATCATTCAAGCAAGATATCAATCAAGCAAGCAATCAATCAATCATCAATCAATCAAGCAATCAATCAATCAATCGATCAATCGATCAATCGATCGATCGATCGATCGATCGATGGATCAATCAATCAATCAATAGCTTTTTTCTGCAGACACTTAGCACCAAGGGTAAACTCGTGAAAGGAAACATTTTGTGTTGGTACTTTTCGAGTTGTTTGTCAAGTTGTTGAGCCAAACTTTTCCAATACTGCTGCGCTTTACTACGTACGTATTGATTGCCCTGCGCATGTCTTGAACTAATTTCACGTCAAAGTGCCAAGTTTAGTCTTGTCATAGAGGTAAAATCAATTTCAGAATGGATCGAACGCCCTCAAGTATATATTTTAGATGGCCGCTAGTTTTCAAAGCGGAACTTTCATACTGTTCACTGTTAGTATAAAGAAAGCTCACCTTGCTCAAATAGCATAATGGCATTCACGCAGGCAAACTCCGCCATGTCAAGCTGCAAGCTTTGCAGCTTATAAGCAAAACACGCCAGTTGTAAGGACCACTGTTCAAGGACCATATTAAACGAGTGCTCGGGGTTAAGAAGCACATCTTTAGCTAACAGCACTGAGCCCTGATGAGAACCGGACCGCTGGCATATACGAAGAACCAATAATTCAAGCAAAGCTATGAAAAAAATGAAATACCTTTATTAAGTTATGTATATACTAATGTGATAATCTTCCTGGGGCCTTAAGCGTCACGTGCATGCGCAAATAGCCCTGATTAACTTAAGCATGATTCTCTTCGTACCTGTGGACACGAGACTAGCTTGATCATCCCGATCAAGCTCTCTGAATCCGGGAATTTTATAGGCCCAGGCCACTATCAAGTCTACTTCCTGTAGTACCAACTCCATAACGATTTCCACAGGGTTCAAAGGGTAGATATCGGCAAAACCCAGCTCCAAATAGTCTGGTCTGTTGATGAAAATGTTATAATGATTACCAACTTATCCAAAACAACCGTCAAATAAATAAGCATTTGAGTCTTTTGCCAACATTTCCAGTGGTGTAACAACGTTCTCTCGATTGGCTTTAATGATGAACCAAACCGAAAGGATTCATAGCACAGCTAACGCAAAGAAAAATAGCCAAAAAGTAAATAATTATAAACCAAGCAAAACATGAACAGAGAACCGATTAACGCGAGGGAAAAGGCTTAGTGCTTCATTCACAATTAGTTTTGCCCCCGACATTTGCCCCCGACCGCCTCAGTGAAGAAAAAACGATAATGTATATTGCTTAGCTTTCAAACCAATCAGAGTCAGGAAACACATCTATAGCATTAAACATAAGTAAATTATTTTGCATCGAAAGCAAACTGGAATAAAAGCCACCAACCTTCTTTTTGGTGTGGCATCAGGGCGTGCCTGGATAAGCTGTGTAATAAGCTCAGATGAAACGAATGTGTCAGCGTTTTCTTTCATTCCTATCAATGACTTGATTCGTGGTCTGCCACCAGGTGCTCTGTCTTCTCGTACAGCTAATAATTATAAAACTCTTTTCATTAGGAAGCTTTCTCACAATAGTGGCGGTTTACAGGAAGTTCCTAACTAAGACTAGAATTACAATTTCAACTAAGATAAAATGCTAAGTAACACCAAAATGCAAAGATTTTATTCAAACTACTAACTAAGATTAAGTGCTTTTTCTAAAGACTAACAATGATTACTAGGATAAAAATTAAAATCAGATAATATAAAAGAGCATGCAGTAGGATATATATATATACAAGTCTATAACAAGCTATATATATAAAAATACAGAATAAAAGAACATACTTTTAAGTTAAAACTTATAAACCTACAAAGCTGATAAAGGACTACCATGACTAGCTTGCAATGGAGGCTCCTAGGGGGGGGGGGGGGAGGTATCATTAAAAAGAGATTAATTCATTTGCATTTTGAAAAAAGGGGGTAAGTTTCTAAAGAAACTGTGGTGCTGCGTCGGTGGGAGTATTACAAGATAATTTGGTTTCATCAACTGGGTTGATAATGTGAATTGGCCACCGTAAAGAGATTCGGAAGCTGACGTTTCGAGCGTTGGCCCTTCGTCGGAGCGAATCCAGCGAATGGATTCGCTCCGACGAAGGGCTAACACTCGAGAAACGTCAGCTTCCGAATCTCTTTACGGTGGCCAATTCACATTATCAACCCAGCTGATAAAACCAAATTATCCGACTCCCCGCATTAGCCTCAGTTCCAAGCTAGTTCCAGTCCAATACCGAGAATACGAACATGGTGTACTGCACGCTCTGGTCTAGAGACAGCTGTGGAGTGAGGAAAGTGATCAAAGTACATGTAACGACCTGCTTGGTTGACCTTGGTTAGTTTGTCTTTACCTTCTTTGAGCATTCCTAGAGACAAGCACTTCTGGAACCTGCAGAACTGGCACCTTATCCGGTTATTCTTATCAATCTGGCATGACATGCTCTCCACGCATGTGTAATGTAGCTGTTTTTGGACAGTTCGCTTGAAGAAACTCTTGCACCCTTCACAGCTCTGTACGCCATAATGAAATCCTGACGAGCGATCCCCACAAATGGCACAGATGCGGGTTGTGGTGTATGATTTCTCCATTTCTTGCTACTGGTGGTTGATTTGATCCCTGTAAATAAAAAGCAGCTTCATATAAGCGATTAGCTGATACATTAAATTTGTCACACGGTAAAGGTAAACACAAAGTCTGTATACCAGCCAAGTGGCGCCGGAGCTTATTTCCGGTTTCTGTAGCATAAAGCGACTAGAAGTACTTCTACTTTCCCCTATATGGGATGCTAGTCCATCGAAGGGTTACTCCCAGCATTTAATTCACCGGTACCCGTTTATTAACCTGGGTGGAGAGAGGCACTGTGAGAGTAAAGTGTCTTGCCCAAGAAAACAGCACATTGTACCCGGCCAGGGCTCGAACCTGGACTGCTTGATCCGGAGTCGAGTGCACTAACCATCAGGCCACCGCACCTCCCCACTGTCATACACCTACTAATAACTGTATGACGTTCGGCTACGAGGCACCTTTCTTAGAATGAACTGATCTCATCTGCCCTCAAGCTACTTTCATACTTTTCTCTTTAAGGATAATTAATGTATTGTTTTGTTGTATAAGGAGCGAAAAGTACAAATATAGAGCTTGTGTATTCACATAGCTGTAAGAAATCAAAAGGTGGTATTGTAAAAATGATCATGAGTTGTACTACTTTTAAAAATTGAGTTGAATTAAAGATGCATTTGCAAATAAACATAGGAAACTCTTGTTTTCTTTCATGAACAAATACAACGAAACAAAAGCTGAACAACAACATCTTTTTTCATACAAAAACAAAATTAAAGCCAAACGTAACAACACAAAAGAATACAAACAATGAATTAAAGAAAAAAGTTCACATAACCCACAGTTATAAATGATCCTTTGTATAGAAAACTACTAAAAAGGCCTTTGTCTGGCTAAACTACGAGGAGCTTACATTACGACTTGAAATGGCTAATCCACCTTTCAGGCCTTCATGAAATAATTTCATGGAGGCTTTTCATTATTTGTTATACCATAAATGTAGCCACAGTCTGTCTGCATCGAGGTTTCGATCAGAAATTCGATTTTCGATAACCTGTAGTTAGTCAGTCTAGACGGAGGTTTAATCGAACTTGGATCAACTGAATCTGGTCCTTTTTGGAGGCATCGATGGGTTATTGTATACTCCATTGTATACTAAAGGATAACTGCTATTTCCAAGTTGTTTGTACAATTAAACCAGACTAAGATCCAGTCTCTTTTCAATTCAATTCAATTCTTTTCTCTTTTGTGAGATTTTCTTTCGTGTACGTATAAAAATTTGGACAATATATCCAAACAACCTATAAATTGCTTGGGACAATAATGTGGTTCAAAGGAGCCACCAAAACCTCCTTTTATGCTTGACTGGTTGCTTTATTCTTAAGACTAAAATTCTCGTCTTCGTATTAAAATGCTACTGAGAAATTATTACTGACCACTAACAGCGTTGAAAGGATTTAATTCTAGGCGGTGTTACAGAACGCCGTCGCCGGAGCAGATGATTATTTTAAGACTTGGAACACCCCTGTGTAGTAAGGCTTACACTGAATACTATTTTTCTGTTTTCACGGCTTCTTCACTCGTACAAGCTGCCTGAATATTCTTCAAAATGTAATCGCCGATAGCTTTCCATGTTGATACAAAGAGCAGATCATCTGAACACAGCCTAATCATGGCGTGCAGTGCAGAAAATTCTGTGAAAATTACACATGTCGCGCAACGTTGTCATTGTTTCATCGAGAAAACAACATTTTCATTTCAATAGGAATTTTAATTGCTGCTTTGATTGAAGGTATGGCTTTTTAACCTCTTTGAAAAATTGAATTTTCCTCCCAAAGAGAAAGAAATGATATTCCATTCACCAGGCCCAAGGAACGCCTTTTTCGACTTACGTTGGCAGGTGATGTCAAAATCGAAGACTGCACTGTGTCGTTTTCAACTGTACATTTTAAATTCAGCGCGTTTATGTAGTTCATAAAGTGCAGTTGAAAATGACGGTGTTGTAATAGATAAGGAAGTTTTTCTTGAGCCAACTAGATTTCCACATTAACAAGCCGGGGTAATTAAGCCGACACACATATTCGCTAAACAAACTTTATGTTTACCATAGTGAAGCAAATTGACCGTCGTTTTGGCTTGCCAGTTACGGTTCTTTATAGTTTTCGGATTAAAACGTCCAATGTGATAAAGTTTGTTTTAATTCGGCCCAGTCGAATAAAACTACGTTCAATTAAATTTCACTTACCTGGTTAACCACACAGGGAAATCTTCCCAGCAGTTTAGTGTCTCGGTTTCCTAGCTAGCCGAGTATGAGAGTTGAGGAAAGCCAACAATACGCAATAGTTATGAGACGTACTGAACGAATCAGCGGCGACGGGAAAATGGCGATTGGCGTTGATGTGAAGAGAGAGTCAATCCTTGACTCCTTGAGCTAAAAAGTGTAAGAAATTACCTGCGCATTAAAACAAAGCGTCATCAGCTAATTTCCTGTGAACGTTTTCGGCTCAAAAGGAGTTCTGCGCAAAATATCATATCCCTAATTACAAACCCAAATTTTAAAATCAATTTCCATTTGCAAGAGCCAATGAGTTGGATATTTATTGTTAAATGCTTTTGCCGGTGGGAAATGATGGGAAAGATAAGACAGATGGATAAATGTTTCATTGTTAGTTTGCGAAACAGCAGTACTACAGCTGTTGCAATTCTCATTTTGTTAGCAAGAATTTAAATAAAATTTGTAAGCTTTATGTAAATGTTTGATTATTACTGTTTGTCTCGTTAAGATATTATTTTCATATTATTCAGCCGAAAATTCCGCGGAGTGAAAAAAGTAAGGTTTGAGGCGTCGAAGCCACTTTCTTTGGTATTATAAACAGTACCTTAAACAAATTAAAACGTCGGCGTGAAGGCTTTTTTTTTAGAACGAACGCTTTTCGACGTAAAATAAAGTTTTTTGTTGAATAGACTTTGTAGCATGTTGACCATATGAAGTACACGACCCCACAGAGAACAAAATTACATATCGTAAGGATAAACAGGGGCCGTTTTATTAGATAATAAATATATACCCTGACACATGGATGACTTTTTTACGAATACCTAGGCCTCAGCATTAAAAATGAAGAGCCTTTCGAAAATGTTTATTTAACAGCTTCGTAATTATGCGCTCTATCAAAGCGCCTGAACTATACGGAAGCTAGTTTTTCTCCAAAACGACTCTGTTTGAAGAGGGAAAGATTGCGCCGGCCGTTTTGCCAAAACAAGTGCTAGCAACTACATATTATCCCAATTATAATATCGTTCTCTTTTTCAGTAAAGGCTGACAAAATGGCTGTCTTTGTTTCCCGCTGAACCGACCTCGGTTTCTTCTTTTTTCTAGAGGTTAAACTTAGCGTCCGACGCCTAAGGACGGATATTTTGAAACGAAAATCTAATCTTGCCGAACAAGTGTTTAAAGTTGGTGGTCGCTCTGAAAGACGTCAGAGTTATGTTAGGATATCTACATAGTTAAGCTACCTAAAATAAGCCGACAGTTTTATATGATAGTATCGAAGCTAAGAGCAAAATTAGGTTAAAGAGAAAGCCGGGTTTCAGGCTCTAGGCAGTTTGGCCTCTGAATGAGTTTATTCAGCTAGAAACCAAGGTAAAACAAAGATTAAAGCAAAACAATTTTTTGATGTAGCTACATTTTGGCCCGCGTTTTTCAAGGGTTCTCGCGTTTTAACATCCCTGAATCTTCATATCACCATCCATTATCATCTTTACGAGACTTCGTTTGAAAATCCGGCTTGTTTCGGTTACATCGCGAGTAAAGTCCAACTGACCCGCTACATGATTTAGAGCCAGGATCACAAAGAAGAATGAGAACTTGCCGTTCGTTTAGGTATCCGTCACTGTCACAGCCATACAGAATTTGTTTGATAAAATCTCAAGTTTTGTTTCCGGATTTCTTAGCCGTGTAGCGTTTTTGGCTAGCTCAGTCATTTGTACAGAAAACAACAATTTTAACTTCGTCTTATACTGAATTCAAACTACTACATTCAAGCTACAGTTCGAAACTTAGATCAACACCGCTGGAGACGGGAATTATCAATAAGCCAGAAATATAATTTTAAATTATAAATTTATTTGACTAGACTGGCTTCCTGTCGTAGTAGTTAAAATTTTATAAAGAAAATGATATCACAAATCCCTGAGCAAAACTTCCATGTATCTCCCAAAAATATCTCAATGCCCACTCTAGCTGAAGGCAAATTGATTAATTATTCTCGTCGCGTTTTTAACGTTATCCGTTTTAGCGTTACTTGATCGGTTTTTGCCGTAACGAATTCTCACAACTTCTCACATGACTAAAGTCCATCAACTTACCAAAATTTGACAAAATTATTCTTTTTAAAGCCAGCGGCCTAATCACTCTTAAATCGTCCTTCAGTATTGAAAGGTTCTCGAAAAGTGAAAGCACGTTACAACCGCCACGTTCTTAATATTGAAAGATCTGTTCTAAAGGGACTGGACTGAAAACAAACCAGCCGGACACATCTTGGCAAGCTAACCGATAGATTATACCCTTTGTCTACTTAAAAATAAAAATATGTCAGTGACAACTCAGTTTTTAAGTAAACTGAACTAATTTTCCGCATTATCAAAGGAAGCGTTCATGTGAATTGTGACAAGATAATTATGACAAAGGCAATTTATGTGCATCACAAAAAGTTCACCCCACTGCCACTCAATCCGAAGTTTGATTTTCAATTAAGAGTTCCCTGAAGACATCACCCAAGCGCCTCGAGAGCGGCATGCAGTTTTCTGCTTCAAAGATTTGGATTTTGGTACGATTTATCTTGCCATGTGAATGGTTTCGTGAATATTATGTCATTTGTTAAAAATTCCTTGGACGCTTTCTGTTTCATTGTCTCTGTTTCACGAGCAAAACGATGAAACTGGGGACGAAACGTACCGTGCCGTCATGACACAATTTGCCATTGGTAAAATTTCAATAATGTCAACGCCGACAGAAAAGGAGGCTTTTAAATTGCTTCACTAATGTCGTCTCCCAGTTGTAGCGTATAGCTGGTGGACTAAAATGGTAAATTAACGAAGGGCCAAGGGACTGGCAAAATATGTTCGCTATAACGAGGGTTCGTTGTATCGAGGTTCTTTTCCATATATTTTGCTATTACTGGAGCTAGGAAAATCGTTGATTATACCGAACGTGAACGACTAAATGTGCAACCGACAAAGAGGGGTTCTGATATATGCCTTGAAATGACCTCTGAGCTTGGCGTATTTGTTTCATTACTTGTGCTGAGTGCTTCTCAGTTGTTCCCAAGCCAAGAAGATGAAACTTTTCGTTTCAAAATGTGTTTACTATACCGCTTAGACGCCCCCTCTGGATATAAGCTCCCCCATTTATAAACCCACCCAAAAGCCCCTTATGAAGTTGTACAAGCCTGGGCTTATAACCAGAATTTCACGGTATAAGGAGAAGGTAGTAGGTTGATGATAAAGATAGAGCCAAGTGGCCCATTAGGCCAGCTAGGGTTTCCGCACCATGAAGCGACTAGGAGTATTTCTACTCCCCTGAATGGGTTGCTCGCACTAAAACTAGGGAATTTCCGAGTGATATTCCCTAATGTTCAAAAGATCCCGCGTGTTCAGAAAAACATAGGACTAAATAAACACAATCATGATGGCCTCTATTTGAATTCAAACCATGTTCGAATATTTGTCGGTCCTAGCCAGTACCCCGCAGGGTTATCCGCACCGTTCATGCACCTGAGTGCTTAATTAATTAATCCCCTAGGGTAAAGGTCTTCTCCTTCACAATTCTTGAGTCACCGATTGTTTTCGTCGCGGTTTCGTCTTTCTCTCACCCCCATTAACTACCCTTGGAAGACCGAGATGCTCTAAGATCTAAACTTCACATCAGACAAATGTAAGAAACTTAAAGAAAATTTAGTTAATATCGTTCGCACTGGAGAGAAGACCTGTGTACATAATCGTAAAAATATAATTGTTTCTACGTGACATCGCAAGATTAATGGATTAGCTGCTGAAGCCATTGAGTGATCAATTGACAGCAAAGCCGTCACCGGAATGTAGCGTGACTTGACGGTATGTTGCCGTTGGGTCAAAGTGAGTCTTTGGCAATAGCGAAGCTAAAAAAATAGAATGCAAATGATTATACCCCCCCCCCCCCCACGAGGCTCATAAAACATCAGCGTGTGAGAGAACTAGACGGAATCTAGGCGAAGTTTTCGTTTCAAAAATGTGTTTTAGGAACACCAGCTGTTTTAAAAAGTGTTATAGGAAAATCGTCCGCCATGCCGGTTTGTTTGTCTGAGTCTTGTCTGAGTCATGACGACATTAAATATTTTCGCTCGCACGCGATTGGTCTAAACGCGTCACGCGACTGAATATTCCCCAACTAAAACCCGGGGGATTTCCGACTGATATTCCTCAATTTTCAAAAGATCCCGCGTGTTGCTAAGAATATTTGAAGGATCGATAAACACAGTGGCCTCCGTTTGACTTCAAAGATATGCTCTGATATTTTTCTCTAATAATTTAGACGATATCCGATCTTATAATCCATCAAATATTTTCGCTCGCGCGCGATTGGTCCAAACCCGTCACGTGACCGAATATTCCCCAACTAAAACTGGGGAATATCAGAGAATATACCACGATTTTCAAATCTGCGCGCGTTGCGTAAAAGATTTGAAGGATAATAAACACGATAGTCTCCATTTGGGGCGAAAATATGCTCGGATATTTGTCCTTGGACATTATCTGTTCCTCGAAGCTCACATTTTTCCTCGAGCTGCGCTCTCGGAAAACTGTTCGCTTCTCGGAACAGATAATGTCCGCGGACAAATATCCTAGCATATTTTCGCGCCAAATGGAGACTATTGTTTATATATTTTCGCGCCAAATGGAGGCCATTGTTGTTTATATATTTGTTTTTGTATGGGGTTGCCTAACTCTTTTACAAATCATCCGTATGGCTTTTTTTTATTTATCCTTACTTTTCTTGTTGTACATGTAGTATTTGCCGTTGTAACTTTCCATTACATTTTCCATTAAATATTTTGGCGTCAAATGATGGCTTTTGTTTATTTATCTGTCCCGACCCGTCCCTTTGGCCCGTTTCCAGAACTCTCTTGTCCCACCCCCTCCCCGCCTTACCCAGTCTTTCGGAGTACGCGGAAAGCAAAGGAAACACAAAAGATAAAAAAAAGTATGTCGTAAGTCCCTTCGTCATACTACTCGAGAGTCTAGTTTCCAGGTACGTTCACTCGACCTCCGTGTTATACTTTGGAAATAAGGTCATGTGCGGGGCGAATTTCACTGTTTAACGGCACTGTCAACATGAGCTTTTTTCTTGTGAAAATGAACGATGGAAGTTCAACCAATTGCCCAAGTAACTGCAACGGCCATGGATTGTGCGTTGGTGGTTCTTGTGTTTGCGAGGTACAAAACCTTTTCGTTAGTGTTTTGGCTCTTTGTGTATGATAATAATATATTTAAGAATGCTAACTGAGTAGTTTCGTTGAAAAGGTATTGTTTATGGGGGTTAAATTGAGAGATGTCGTTCATTCTCTCTTGAAAGTTGCTGTCGTCGTTAATGGCCGTCCAGTCGAAACTCGGAAAGGTAATCAGTGTACTGTCTAGACATCGCTGCAATTGCTAATACTGTATCTATAATTCGCTGCAGCTTCAGCCTTTGAGAGTTGAAAAGGTCTTTACTCACGGCATAATTAGACTGCTCGGTAATTCAGTAGCAAAGTCCAGTAAGCTTAAGCTTATGTTATAAAATTGAGTATCTACATGTACTTCTAAGCAAATTTTCTTTTGAAAATTAAATTAAGCTTAAGCTTAGTATGTCTGTGTCCCTGACAGAAAAATCATAATCTCATTTATTTACTCGGCTAAAAATCCACCGTCCCATTTATTTTCAAATATGTTCTTAGATTTAAGATTAGACTTTGCTTGGAAATTAGATATGTTACATATTATGTTACATGCACAGGCTATTGCACTGGCTATTGCCTAGATGTATAGCCTGCTGGCTTAAAATAAACAAGGTGGGAAAGAGACGACTCGTGTTTGGAGGCTCAGCCGGCAGCCCTCTAGGGAAAAATGTGTTGTTCAAATCTTATAAAAATATCAATTGATATCAGTTGACCACTATTGTTATACAAATGTGATACCCCCAACTAAGGGGCAGTTTTCTACTGGCTGAGAAGATATATGTGACCATATGTGGTGTGCCTCAAACCTGTATAATCCCCTTGAGGGAGAGCAGAATTAACTACCTCCCTTGGACAGTAGCAGCTTGAACGTTGGACAAATTCAGGTTTTAACCTTGAGATGGCATCAACTGACACCAGCAAATGCTGAGCCAGTTTCGGTTAAGAATAAAAATTATGTTTTTATTTGTTGTTTTGCATGTACTCTTGAATCAATAGTTTAAAAGATACAATGCAACTGATTGAATTTCAACTCAAAGAAGGATATTAAAATTGCAAATTTGAAAATGTGGTGGCTAACTATAAGATAACATTGTGTTTATTTACAGTTAGCGATGTAGCAGAATACATAACACATGTAACTGTTCCAACAGGAAACGGCAAGTTTGTTTCCCCTGGACCTTCAATGTACAGTTGCAGAATATGTCCATATCCACCCCAAGGAAGTTAAAGCAAATTTCCAGGGAGAGGGGGATTTAAAAAGCAAAATATTTAAAGGAAAGTATGTTGCTAAATATAAATTTCAAGGGGGTGGGGGGTCAAGCTTGAAACCTTCTGTGGTGGTATGAATATTTTCTGGAATAACACAATGCTCATTCAGTTTTCAACATTGAAGATCCCAGGGAAATAAAACTCCCTGTTTTCCTTGGGGTACATCAGTACTCATACAACATTGTATTTGTAAGTTACCAGTATACAGAATTGTGACCTTGGCTTATATGGTATGTACCCTGTACATTTTAGCTGTTCTATCTCACTCTCTGAAACTCAGACTTCAGGTGCACTACTGTAGATGCTCTGCCTCATTGAGTCCAGGGGCCCGTTTCTCAAAAGCCCCAGAAACTTTTCAGGTCTGTAAAGCCATTTTTAGTTTATCTGTGTCTGAAAGCAGAGAAGTGTATACGCCTGAAATTTCTTTTCTGAAGAGAACCTCTATTTATATTATTAATACCCGGTATGTGAATAAAACAGCTCTGTAATTATAAGCTTCAAGATTTTGCTATGGCTTTCCGGGTGCGAAAACCTTTGGGACCTTCGAGAAACTGGCCCCAGATCTCAAACTTTGCAATCCTATTTTGTACGTAACGTGCAATAATCTGTAACTGTAATGGCCGCTATTTATTGAAGAAGCACAAAAAGGAATACAGAAAGCTCCAAACAGCCCAGCCAGTGGAATTTTGCTGTTTCAACAGCAGTACTCAAGCTGCTTTGCATGAAAATGTTATTGCACATAAATAGGTTGCGAATGCATGTATCTGTCGTGTCCAAACCCTATACCAGTGGTGGCTACTGTAATTCATGTATGACGGTCTACCATCGCTGCTGTGTGCAGATAAACTGTTCACATGTGCTGAATTGCAGTCTCTTGTTAATAGGATAATCACATGACTTTTGGAGGGCATATAGTTTATTTGTGGCCTGGGCGAGTAGCATCATTTGTGTCCGAGTGGAACGAGGGTGCAAATGATGCTATGAGGGACACAAATCAACTATATGCCTGACAAAAGTCATTTGATTATTGTTATTATCAATACACAAGGCCAAATTGTGCAAATTCATTTAATATCAAAGAAAAAAATGTTTAGCAGAGATGTAGCTTGAAATTACATGTATACATATGGTGTGGAAAGTTGTTGTTACAATTAAATACATTATGATCCGCTACAAGACAAGAGCCAAATAGAATTCCAATTTGTTTACATTAAAAGTCAAATGTAGCTCTAGTTTTAAAAAGATTAGTAACAATGATTAACAAAAATCTGCATTGTACATGTAAGCTCCCACCATCCCTCTCTGCATTGGCAAGCAAAATGAAAACACATCGAAAACCAAATAAACTCCACTAACTTCTCTCTGCTCTTGTTTTGGCTGAATGTACATGTAGCACAGGTTAGATGGCAATGAATGGTTGCTCTAATTCCATTCAGTGAACTTGGAGTTAATGCGTGGCCTTTTCTCTGTTTTCACTTCAGCAAAGAACTTTTGCAGAATTTCGCTCAAGTCCATTGGACTTACTGTTTCGAGTCTGAAATTAATTTTTCTTTTCTCACAGCATTTTTTGATCTCTCCTTCAGTTGTTCTCTTGGTGTTTTTTGCTTGAGCTTTGCTCAATTTCATCCAGTTGCTCATTGTCTAAGTCTGAGTTTTGACTAGAAGACTTTGACTGAAATTTGGGACTTCTGTCATTTTAAAATAAAATCTCCAAACACCAAACATTCCCTACAGCAACTACAAAGTGAGCAAGTGCAAACCCATCCACAAAAATTAAATTTTGTGCCAACTCTGGCATTGAAATGGTATCCTCAGGATCTCATTGGTCAAGCAAAGTTGTTTGACATCTCTGTAGCCAATCAGAATCAGGGTGGCAAATGCACTTTCAGCCTGCGCATTTCCAGTTTGACCTGCAAAAAGGCGTGTTTTACAGAGGCCAGTTTGTCATTTGGCCGCTTGTATTGATAATAGTTAATATTTACTGCATTTACAAAGTAGTAGGACAAGCTATAAAGAGAGTTGCCATTTATTGTTTTCTTAATTTGTTTCCTTTCCAGGTCAAGTACAGCGGTGGAGCCTGTAGTGACACAAATATAGGATATTTTATTGGTTTTGGTACAGTCTTCTTCTTTGTCTGTGCTGTATCTGTAGCTCAGCTGGTATGTTATATATTTAAACTCACATTGAATTATGCTTTCACTGGTGCTATTTATGTTTAGTGCAGGGGGTCCATTAAGGTGGCTCCCTAGAGTTATTACGGAACCCCCCTTTAAAAAGCGAGAGTTAGAAAAGGAAACTTAATAGTTAATTTCTCTTAAAGTTTTCCCCTTGGAGATTTACCATTATGGATGCTGTTAAAAAAGGGCTTATGTTTTGGTTGTCAATTTTCGGATTAAAGCCGTTACCATGGTAACATCTCATCTAATGACAAGCAGATATATTCCTTATTTTGACCTAAACTCCTTAATATTTATACGTTCCTTCGGTGAAATTTTTTCATACTTCGCCATATCATGGAAATGATATTACCTGACATTTTGAACTGGTAAAAAGTCAAGGTTGTTCAGACAGTTTTTCCAATATTCTGTAATTTGTCATTATTCTAAATATATGAGATTAGCTCTGACAGATTTTAACAAAAATGTAATATTTTATAGGAATTGTATGTGGTTACAACTGAGCCAAATTTCAAAATTCACTGAAGGAAACGTGAGAAAATTAGCATTTTTTTTCGCACGTGACATCACAAAAATCAGAAAAACATGCGTGGTATCGCGCATGGTTATTCATTTAGGCGTGCGCTCAGGTGACGCCATGTATCGCATGCGAGAAAGCAAGAGTAAATTAGAGCTCTTTTACCGGTTATTTATAGAGCTTTTTTGTCACAATTGTCATAAACACATGTTTGAACGGAGTTTGAAACTATTGCTTCTAATACCGAAGTGATTTAACGCTTTTCAAGTGCTAAAGTGATTTCGTTTCTTCTCAGGGTTACTTGCGTCATTTTTGAACGCGCAATTATTACTGACGTTTGGCAGGCAATGGTAGCGCGTGCTAATGAGTCTAAGAAAAACTCTAGGGAGCCACCTAAGGGTTGGGCACCTGGGCAGATTGGCTGCGAGGACAAATTTTGCCCAGGTGGTTTGACCACCTAGTGGAAATCTTTTGTTATAAAGAATTTCAGATCAAGTAGTTTTGCCCACCTGTGAAAACCAGTTGCCCTCCTGCTGAAAATGTTAATGAAACCCCTATTAGTCGTAGTAAGTTGATTTGTATTTTACAAGTAGTTGTAGTCATTTATAACATGTGTATTGTTCAACTTTTATAATGTTACATGTAATGTTCATGAAATTCAGTTGACCCTCCATTTCTGACCACCTCTCGTAAGCGACCGTGGCAACTTTTGGAGTTAAAAGTTTGAAATTTTCATTTGTTTATTTGAGATACCAATGCTTACTGAGAGTTGTAACTTTTTTCTTTTTGCTGCAGGTTCTTTGTGTTCGATCAGAGTTTAAGCAGTTGAAGAGACCAACCCTGTCCAAAGCTTGCCGGCTTACAGTACAAAAGACACTTTATCTTTGCATGATTATAGCATGTGGCTCGAGAGGCACTTATTACTCAATTCAGGTGACGCATAATGTAGTTTTGTAAAATTTTATGTAATTCATCACTCTCACACACAACTAGAAGTTCCCCTTCTTCTCCTCCCACCACCTGCACACAAGCACCAAGCTTGCAGGTGTGTTAGGAAAAAAAAATTCCGCTTCACTCCAACCTTAGCCAGCCAGCCTTAAACAATAGACTTCAAGCAAAACTTATAACACCAAATCTGATAAATTAAAAATGTGTACATTCTTTTGACAAAAATACTTTTGCTGAAAAAGAATGTTTTTTTCCAGAGGTATCTTCCTGCCAGCCTGAGAATGAATTTGTTCAATGCATATTACCCAGTTATTATTTCTGGTTTCTCGATAATCATATGTTTCTGGGCTGAGGTAAGTGATATTCCTTCGTTGTAGGGTGATTCTCAGACGGTCCAGCTCTCCACACTCTCTAGGGAGAGAAAGCATGTGGAAATGATTGACCTGGGCTGTCTGAGAATCAGGCCAGTCCCAGGACTACTTAGGTGTATTACAAGTCGGTGATAGAGGTACAAAGCCCTTTTTGGGTTTTAAGTTTGTGATATTTCAAGTTAGAAATTTTGTGGTTACAAACATGTATGTACTTTTTTGGTAGAAAATGAATGTCTCTTCCCAGGACTTTTGCATTGGCAAAAGGCTTAACCCCAAGTGTACTTACTCTATAAACAATGTCATTGTTATTGGGCGATTCCAGAAAATATCCATACCTATACCACGGACGGCTTTTAGGATTTCTGAAGGGGAGGGGGGTTCTTTGAACTGGAATTCCGAGGGAATGGGGGGTATTTACAATTGGAAATCGGAAGGGAAGGGGGATTTCACAGGTGGGATTTCTGGAGTAGAAAGAGTAGAGTCAGTTCCTTTAAAACGCTAAATAAACCACGAACGAAAGACGGCGGAAGCAGAAGACAAGCATCGATTGATCAGACACGTGTTTATGCTCATAACGTGTAGAAGTGAACAGTAAAACGTGGATTTCACATTTACCTAGATGAATTTCTTGTCACATGAATAAAGTCTGAAAATGTATCTTATATTACCGCTTGCAAATTTCTTGTTACTCTCGTGTCCTGTCCGATGAACGGCAAAGAGCCTCGCACCAGTCCCTCGCTTCCAAGGAACGCCTGCCAGATAAAGCATTCGAGCACACGACATGTAGTGTACAATGGATGCAACGAGGAAAGATCGAATGACTCGACAGTATTTTTGACCGCCAAAAGATTTTAACAGTCTGAATTTGAGCTATTTTGCTTTGTAAACGTCAAAACAACACAACAAAACAAAGAAGAGGAAAATTACCGTGAGTGGTGTTTATTTTTATAGCCAAATTCAGACTTAAAAAGGAGTTTGCACACCTGGCCACGTGCAGAAGGTTTTTCTTGTTGCTGAAGAGTAAAGCTTGTCGCCCAGCACCGCAAGATCACAGCCTTGAGGAAGCATAAAATCATGTTCGTTAGTTGATATACATTGTAGACGTTGCTAAGTTGAAAATGCACTTCCAAAAAAAGCGGAAATTCCGAAGGGTATGGGGGTTTCACGATTATGGAATTCTGAGGGCATGGGGGGGGGGGGGGGTAACGCATTCTGGAATTTCCGAAGGCAAGGGGGGTTAAAACATGGAAGCCGTCCGTGGTTGGGTATGGATATTTTCTGGAATTGCCCATTTTTGTTAAATTTTATAATTTACATTTATTTATAACAAGATGCCTAAATGTGATTCTGTGGGATGTGTTTGCTAATGAGCCTAGCATTGGAATGAATTGTGCAGTTAAAGTAATCAATTTCAAGAATTTGTTGATTTGTGTCGACAATGAAAACCTTACTGTGGGCCTGCCACAGGCATCCCATGGAACAACTACAGCTGTATTTGTAACTGACAGTACACTTCCAGTTTGAACTTTTTGGGTTTACATAGTTTTGAAGACTTTGGACTCTTTCAGGTCTGGTTTTAACTTGATAGGATTGTTTTTGGGTGTAACAAAATGTCCTATTTGAACATCCCTGGGAGGCAATGCATGTACATGCATGTACATTGTAATAGATATTATTAATAACAATTCAGAAGTTTTTCCTGCCTTGTTCTGTTTGGTCAATGCCATCTTGCATTTTCACTGATTGTCTTACATTTGATTGAAGCACATAGAAAGTTTGTGTGGTAAACATTTGTCAAAAATGGTGTAGTAATATCTTATCTTGACAACATAATAATTCATTTGTTTTTTGGATTGAATTTTTTGTTATGAGCACCTAAAACTACAGATATTTAAGAGATTAGGATTACTAGTGAGCACTACAACTATGATTCCAGCATATGAGACGCGTGAATGACAAACATGAAAACAAAATAGTAGATAAACAAATATAGGAATCCTAAACCTAGGAATCACATTTCAATGAGTCCTAGCTTCATTTTTCATATGAAAAAGTTCTGCTAAGATGTTCGTAGCATTTAGAAAATGCAGACAAGTGAGTTGTGTGTTTAATAAACCAAACATTTATTATGATGTCTTAAGTTAGTGATATGTTTTAAATACAGGAATCCCAAAGTTAAATATACTTAGTCAGCACTTTCGTAAGTATATCCCAATCGTATAAGAATCACATGTTTGGGATAATATTACAAGAAACCTATTTAATGTTTCTGTGAATACATAATTATAAAGTCCAGTCACAATCATTTGGGACAAAACAAACACTTAATTTACATGAAATATGATTCCACTGATCATTACAGTTTGCTTGATCACAAAATGACAAAAAATTATTAATTCACAAATGTTACAAACTACCCTACAAGAGCATCATTTAGGTCAAGGTTTTAAATAATTATGTGACTACAGCTTTTGTCAGTCCTTGCTTATGGAAAACACTGATTTGTACAGTTCAGATCAGTAAAAGTTTTTCCCTTAGTTAAAATTTGTTTACTATAAAAAGTTCAGTCAAGGGTGGCTTCAAGAATCAAAGTTGCCGCTGCCACTGCCACTGCTACGAGCTTGATGTTGCGACCGCTGGGGTCACCAACGGGGCCAGATTTTTTTCACTTTTCACAGTTTTCACTGAAATAATTGTGCTGGTAACTAAAACTGAAAACATAGGGGCCAGCTGGCCCCAAGGTTTTTTCTTGAATGTCAAGCCCTTTGTTGGTGTCTGAGAGGTTATTAATTAATAATAAATTGGTAAATTTGAAATATCTTATTATTTCCACTGTGTTCAACTTTCACATTGCAGTAAATTGTAATTGTTACTGTACAATATTGTTGAAACTACACCATATGTCTTGTTATATAATATTATGTATCTTTTAATTATAATTTTATGTAATTGTAAATATTTACATGTACATGTATATTTGTGTGGCAGACATTATGTCGCTCCCCAAAAGAAGTGTACACTACACATAGGACAATTGTTTAACTTCCTGATGTCATCTTGTTTTCACTGATGTAAATTATCTATTTTCAGACATTTCATGTGGTTGGTCTAAAACTAGACAGGCCACGTTTCCTCAGCAAATCCACAATAGCTTTTATCTTGTTCAATGTGTTCATGTACATGGTCTTCTTGGTGCAGTTTATAACAACTGAAGTAACAGATGAACATACAAAGGTTAGGAAAATGCAGAACAGTAATTGTTTCAGACTGTATTGTTACAATTAATTTTTTGTTCATCTTATATTGCTAGTTAAAAGTAACGATGCAGACAGCAGGTATTTTCAATCCGTCAATCCTCTTCCATCTGTCTAAACCTTCACAGTTACTGTATTGCATGCTACATACACTTAAGCTATGTGCAGACATGTACTTATACAGTAACACACTGTCAGGAAATTTAACATTTTAATGTGCAGTTTAATTTCTAGTCTGTTCTTTTCAAGGTTTACCTATCCAACATATTTACTGGCTTTTTTGTTGTCCTGATGTTTTTGATGCTCACACTGTTTCTCATCTATGGAGTTGAGTTATTTTACAAGGTATGAACAATGTGTTAACAAGGTATCTTAACAAAATGGCAGCCACTTCCTTTGCATTTTCAAAGTGTCTATGAAGAGGATAATTTTAGATAATAATGTTTACTAGTTAAGTTTTGAATGACTAGTAGATTTATACTAATTTAGCAATTAGATTATCTGCTTTTCATTTCTGTTTGTGATAGAAAGCAGGAGCAAAATTGTTAAATAGAAAACGGAAAATGTTTTGTACTAAGGCCTGTGTACAAATTAGCCATTAGAGTACATGATTGTACATGTATTTATGAAGGTTGTGAAATTATATATCCCAGGTCCGTGGTGCATTCATCACAACTAGAGAGTCTTCTAATGTTGATGCCACACAGGCTACCATGTCAAGAGTTGGACTGGTCTCTCAAGCATCACTGCAGGTAATTTATAACTCATTAATGTACATGTCATATAGTGTACGGTAATGAAACCAACTACCTCACTTTATTTATTATATGATAATTTGGTTTTATCAACTGGGTTGATAATGTGAATTGTCCACCATAAAGAGATCCGGAAGCTGACGTTTCGAGCGTTAGCCCTTTGTCGGAGCAAAAGCTCCGAGCGTTAGCCCTTCGCTCCGTCGAAGGGCTAACGCTCGAAACGTCAGCTTCCGAATCTCTTTACAGTGGACAATTCACATTATCAACCCAGTTGATAAAACCAAATTGTCTTGCAATACTCCCACCGATGCAGCACCACATTTTGTTTAGAAACTTGCACCCTTTATTTATTATATGTTTACATGTAGCTCCACAATAAGGTAAGATGAACCACATCCTGTGCTGTTATTGGCTATCAGAGTGAGGGAGACAGAGTTATCTTTACACTTGGGATCATAATTATTTAATATTTCCTGTGCTTTCTGTCAATGATGCATCTTTTCTTGACCAAGCTTGTTTGGTCAATATGGATGGATAATGGCATTGTTCTTCACTTGTTGACTTGATGCATGACCTAGTGAACCTCAGCCCACGAAAAAGAACTTGCCAAACATCTAGCCATCTTGATCTTATGGTTGGCCCTTGTATCTAGGGCTTTAACAAACTTGACAACTTGTTTGAGTATTGTAATCATGTTATCACTTTGACTATGGTATTGCCTTGCAGCTTCTCACTTCCCTTTTTCTTCTTGGTGATATCATGGGTAAAAAGTGGAAAGACAAGTAAGTTTGATATGATTTAATTTTTCTGACCCATTTCAAAAAGAGCTCAGTATTCGCCAACACCATGGAGCTTGTGGTGGTCCCCTTCATAGGAATTCCAGTCTAGTCCATTTCAGGTTACCATGTAAAATTTTGTTGCCCTTAATGAGGAAAAGAGTATAACTGAAACTGACATCAATAGAAGCCCTGACAATTAAATAAATAAATAAACATTTAAAAATAATGAAAATTTTTTTAGAAAAGATAAGTAAAGTTGAAAACAATTTCAACATTAGTGCTAACACAATACTAATAGATGAACAGAAGCACTGTGTCAAGAATAAGGTGTCTCTCTTAAATTGGCACAGTATGATTCATAAGTGCTGTTTGCTCCAGGATATGTTTTGTAAAGTTCAGAAATTTGGCTGCTTAAGATTAATCAGTGAGTGTTGACAATTGGAGTGGTTGTGCTTTTTGCCATTGGCCTAGGGTTACACCTCAAGTTGCTTGACACACTCACTAACAATTATTATTAAAAACTGCCAGGTCATTGTATAATGCAATTCAAGGAATTTGATTGGCTTAGTGGCCATGGTATATGAGCCATTATACCATGCCCTACAAATATGGTAAGTGTACGCGTCAGCACAACAGCTGAAATTCTGAAACAATTTTCCGTGGAGAGAAACAATGGCGGTCCAAGAGAGGATTTTGAGAAATAAAACGTGGCAAGCTTTTAGCAATAATTGGTGGTTGTTTTTAATAAAACGATTATTCCGCTCATGCTTGTTGGATATGAGATGATTATAGCCAAATCGGCGCTACACGCTCGTTGGCTATCAACCATCTCGTATCCAACGCGCGCTCGTGGAATAATTGTTAAATATAGATCACTTTAAATAACTCCCAGCTTATTATTTTGATTTTTTTTTTTGTATAGATTGCCTATAGAGGGGAGGAATGTTTTAGACATTGTGTTCAGATTGTTTGAGCTGGGTGTGGCTATGTGGTTTTCTTGCTGTCTCTGGAACTGGAAGAGGTGGGTCAACAATCTGTATTGGGCCATGTGGTCCATATTAGCAGAGCTTATTTTGGTTTGCTTAGAATTAAGGAACTACTGTAGGAGTATTCAATTACTCTCCTCCTTATGGGATGCTGGTCCATTGTAGGGTCACACTGTAGTTTTTAATCCTCCAGTACCCATTTATACTCCTGGGTGGAGAGAGCTACTGTGAGAAGAAAGTGTCTTGTTTGAGAACACAACACAATCAACACAATGACCCTGGCTAGTGCTCGAACCTAGACCTTTCATTCTGATGTCCAGCGTGGTAACCATTAGGCAACTGCATCTCCCTTACAGATAATGTAAAATGTACAATGTACACTTAAAGTTCTTTATGCTTTAAGGTACAATCAAGATTGTTATTTTTTTTTGTTCATTTTGGATAGTAGCTTGTGCAGTCCTAGAAAATCCCCATACCCATCTCATTGAAGGTCACTTGAAATCCAAAGAGGAGGGGAAAGCTAAAACATTTAAAGGGAAGTATGATGCTATTGAGGAATTTCCATAGGGTGTGGTGAAAAGGGAGGGGGTGGGGTCCAACTAAAATACTCTCTGTGGGAAGGATATGGAGATTTCTTGGAACAACACATTCTGAAGTATGGATTTATCATATTGAAGATAATAATTTGAGTTTAAAGCAACTTTTAATTTCTCTTGTTCAGTCCAAGTCGGTTGTGGATCTTGAACCCTAAGCGACTCCTGGTCCATGACACAACAGAGGTACTGTGTTCTGTTATTTGTTTAGAACCAGTTTGATCAATAAAAATTCTCCTCTCTTGCCAGTTTCCACAGGTTTTTTGAGTTTTTCCAAGCTTCCATAAGTGTTTCTTGTACTCGGCAGATTCAAGATGAAAATATTTTCCCTTTCTTTTACAAGTCACTGTGTAACCAAGAAAGGAAAATCAGTTGTTAAGTTCAATTATGAAAATGAATTTTCTTGACTTGTACCACCATTTCGTCAACAGCTCTTGTGTAAGTAACTAGTGTTGACCATTTCCATTTTATTTTTTATGGTCTCAGTTATAGTGAGGGTAGTTGACCGATAGTCGACCGATAGTCGACCGATAGTCGACCGATAGTCGGTTGATACATGTATATCGACCGACAGTCGGTTGACAATCGACCGATATATCGACCGAGACCACCTATAGTACACATGATCCGGGATTCCTTCCTTCAGCCTGTTTTTAACCATTAACCTCACTAGATCTTTGACTTTGTATTCTACTGTGGAAGATGTTCTAATAAATATTGTTTTTCTTTCAGGAAGCGAGGCATTTAATGGGAGGCAACCATCGATATAATTGCTATGATGCTATTGAAACGACTGGAGGTGAGAAGTGCAACTGATAGCATTGTTTTCCCATTGTCAACAACAGAGTGCACTTAGACCATGAACTGTGCAGAAGTACAGTGGTAGTGTTTAGTTGTAAGGGGAGGGGGGCAATTATATAAATTGAACACAGCATGTTGTTCACTCACCAGTTGGAGAAAGTGAAAACTTTGTTCACGTGTCGAGGTAGTTCGCTTACACATGTACAGCAGACGCTCTGAAGGCTTCAACATTACAGGCCTCGGCTACATTAGAATTACATTAAATTTGCGACTTAATAATAACCGGTGCTACATTGTGTACTGGTCATTTTGTAAGCCTCAAACAAAGGTAACGTGTGGGTACAGACAGTGTATGCAAACTATACAGTACATGCAAATTACAGTGTGGTTTTAGTGTGTCCATTCACTACATATAGAGCAAGAGTGTTATTCTCCTTGGAGCAGTTTTCAATTGAGTGTGGAAAGGAATCAGGCAAAATTACTTTGGTTTTGATTTTATTACAGTTTGAGATTGGCTGAATAGTCTAATTGGTAAGTAATTGGTTCGGTTTTGGTTTTACGACGCTCAATTGAAAACCGCTCTAGAATGATAATTAGCCAAATAGTGTTCAACTACAGTCTTCATCCGCTGAACTGAATACTAGAAGATTGAATCTCATAGAAATGATGAGTGTTAGCAGACCTTTTTGCTGAGGTTCAATACTAAACTAATTGAGCTAAGTTCCTTAATTTATCCAAAATGTACAGCAGGAGTTGTAAACTTTAAGGGACTGGACATCGCTAGAACACAAATGAATCACGACAAAAATAAATAATCTGTTGCTGTAAATAAACAAGAAGAGCTAACACGCCGACATCTCCAAGCTTTTTTCCTTGTTTTGGTATCCTCAATGGTCGCCCAAAACAACTTCCTCAACTCTTCTGTGCACTGCGCTCTGGAGTGTTAATGGCCGAGTTAAATGTACGCGGCAACTTCTTTACGTGAAGTGATAATTTGCTGTACTTTTGAGTCTCTTGCGTAATGGCGGATTCGTAACCCAATCTTTTGTGTTATATTGGTTTGTTTATACTGACGTCATGCGATCAAGCTTATTACCGAAATGCCCAAAATAACATTTTTGTAATGCATTATCGTTCGGCATTTCGAGTAAGTTGTGTATGGTCTCATACTCAATGCTGATTGCCACAGCTCGCGTTTTGTAAAGCACGTTTACAATGGAGCGGCAAAACTCCTTGAGGCTGTCTATTGATACGTTCGTCCCTTGTGTACCGTGCAGCAGGCATCGAGGCTTTCTTGGTAAAGTTCTCTTTTCTTGCATTTGTTACTTTGTTTGTGGTGTAGCTTAAAATCTCCGAACCGGCAGTTTTGTCTTTGACTGTTCCTCGTGGCAAATTAGTAATGTTGCTTGCCTTTTATTTATAAGCATACCATTTTTTTAGACCACGTTAATTTTTATGTGGGGTACTAGATTTTTGTTCTCCATGCTTTTTGTCTTCCCACAAGCAAACAGAGCGGAGTCACGCTCGATGATCACACTGTCTGCACTGAATATTTTACTCACTACATCAATACAACTATCAGAATTGATCTTTCAGAGTATCCTCTACACTTTTGAATGCTTTTTTGCATGAAATGTAAATGGTGTTGTTCATATCTATATAACGCTGTTGTTGTTCCGGCGTAGGCGATCAGATTCAGGTGTACACAGCCGTAAAAAAAGTCAGCGTGAAATTTACATGATGTTAATTGATGCCGTTCATGAAAACAAAATGTATCCTGAGATAAAGAAATTAATTCTCCCAGTTAGTGCTATAATAAATATATGAGGACCAGTTAAGAGAATTCGCGTGTTTTTTTTTGAAGAACCTAGTGCCAGTCACAGTCTATTAGTGTCCGTTTTGAAGGTCGTCCAAGTGCAGTGTCTTAGCTTTAAAGGTGGGCAGGCATTAGCCCTTGAGTACTAAGACTTATTCTTTCCTGCCTCACGTGTCTTCAAATCTTACTGGGGACAGCGAGTGTCTGTCCGAATGCGTGACTTGCTTTTCTCTTTTATTGCCTCAGTCAACATTTGACGGTTAACGTCATTCTGATACACCATAGAACGTTTTCTTACTTCATAAGATTACTGTTCTGGTAAGTAACTGAGGCTCAAATGGTAGATCAAAAACACGGCATATTTGTGTTGCAAGGTCTTTGAAGACACCTGCCATCACTGACATACTATTGTCTTCTCGCTACGTAACACTTTTCCGGATCGTTACGTGATGCTCTTCTTCATGCCACAAATACATTTTTGCTAACATTTTCTTCATTTGATTGGCAGACTTAGACGCTTCTCGTAGTGAGTGCTGGGTTTGTTACGACAGTGAGCGTACCGATGCTGGTCCTATGATACTACCCTGTCAGTGTAAGGGAGATGTAGCCGCTGTGCACCACGACTGTCTCAAGAGATGGCTCATTGAGGTACAGGAGCGTCGTGAACTTGAATTTCATGTCTGTTGTTGTTGAATACCTTGTAGATCAGCTTCTCTTAATTTCTCGTGACAGTAGTAAAAGTGTCATATTTAATTTGTCTTCACCGGCTGAAGTATTTTGTGACCACTTTGCTATTAAAACTGGCCTCGTTTAGTAACGCTTTGGTTTGTCTTGGATTCGATCACCTTCAAGTCTGAAAATCAACCCTCACCTGTAGCTAGCGGTACCTACCCCCCTCTGCCCCTCTGTCCCCCTTCGCCCCTTCCCCCCTCCCCTTCCCCTCTTCCCCCTTTTCCCCCTCTTTCCCCCTCTTCCCCCTCTTCCCCCTCTTCCCCCTCTTTCCCTCTCCCCCCTCTTCCTGCCTCTTCCTGTCTCTGGCCCCTCTTGCCCCTCTTGTCCCTCTTTCCCCTCATCCCCCTCTCCCCCCTCTTTCGCCTCTTCCCGTCTCTTCCACCCTCTCCCCCCTCTTCCCCCTCTTTTTCCCTCTTAACGCCTCTCCCGCCTCTCCGCCTTCCCCCTCCCCCCCCCCCCCCCCGAGCAAGGCCCCTAGTTGAGAATTATCGCCAAAAGAAAGGAACTGTAGGGGTTTTAGAATCTAAATTCCACTTGACAATATATTTTTTATTTCATAACGAAGGTGTAATAACTAAGGACGGGATTAGTTTTGATGCTTGTTGATTGTTTTGGTTTCCCAGTCATCTGTGGATAGTGGAGAGGATAACCGCAAGTGTAAAGTTTGCGGAGAAGAGGTAGGCTTCAGTTTTCTATCTGTCAACCCTGTGATACCAATTGCAAATATTATTTCTCCTTTATACTGATCGCTATACATTTTGCTTAAACCTCAACCCCTCCTTAGCAATCACTTTCTCACCTCAAGCTTTTCAAACAACTTCACCTGTTAAAAAGATAAAAAACGTTCGCTGGCTAAAAATTTAAGAACTAAAATGAGCTTTCGGCTGTCAGTCTACAACCTTCAACGGATAAAAATGGAATACGAAATGATCGAATATATGCAAAAAAACGTGGAATAAAACAATGGAAAAAACAAAAGTAAAGTATAAACGTGTAAACTAGTGATTATTGTTTAAAAAGAATACAATACTGGTTCGGGAGTGGCTTAGAGTTATTGTCCGCATGCTTGGTAGCAGAGGTGTGCCAAGCCTCCAATGTTTTTCTGATACGAAATGAGCCTTTGTCAATGACACTACAAATCAACCACGTCACTGATGCTCTAAGAGTCAACAACTATCCCTCCTATGTTGTTTCCAACATCTTAAAGCGGAAATTTTCCAAACCGCCCGCTCTAGCCATTCCTACGCCTGAAGAATTGGTCTGCATGTTTTTTAAATGGGCCGCACCTCAAGAGAATTCTAACAGTTTTGCCGTTCTTCCCTTCATCAATGGTGTCACGCAACCACTGACAAGAATTCTTCGAAGGCACGACATTCAAGTTGTAAACAAGCCCTTAAAAACTTTACAGCAAGAATTTCCTTCTCCCAAATTCAGACCACCTATCGAACATCAACCCAATGTGGTCTACAAAATACCCTGTGCCGATTGTGGTTGGTGCTATGTAGGCGAAACCGGCCGGTGTTTTGAAACCCGTAAGAAAGAACACGTCAGGAATGTCAAAACATATGCTAACGGATCTAACATTGCGAAACATGCGTGGTCATCCGACCATCGCATAGATTTTGACAATTCTAGTGTCATTGACAAAGGCTCATTTCGTATCAGAAAAACATTGGAGGCTTGGCACACCTCTGCTACCAAGCTTGCGGACAATAACTCTAAGCCACTCCCGAACCAGTATTGTATTCTTTTTAAACAATAATCACTAGTTTACACGTTTATACTTTACTTTTGTTTTTTCCATTGTTTTATTCCACGTTTTTTTGCATATATTCGATCATTTCGTATTCCATTTTTATCCGTTGAACGTTGTAGACTGACAGCCGAAAGCTCATTTTAGTTCTTAAATTCTTAGCCAGCGAACGTTCTTTATCTTTTTAATATGTCCCATCCTGGCTACGCTTCAATTTTTAACTTCACCTGTGTTTGTAAAGTCAGACTGCAGTTGCAAATGGTGACCTTGCCTACAGAGTATAGTTATACGAGAAAGTCCAGCGGTCACTCACAAATAAATACATGCACCTCACTGTATAATGTAACGAAATAGCAGCCAGCAACTTCCGCCCTTTCTAGAGACATGTACGTACTCAATCCGTCCAGCTGTATTTGTCACAACTGCGAATACAATCCGGCAGATCTTCGATTGTCCCACTAGACAAAATGTGTCCAGGACAATGAATAAAGATATTTACGTAAATATTTAAGTCTTCTCTTGCCAAAAAGTAACGTGATTGATTTGAATCTCTGACAGTACAAACTGGCAACGGGAAGGACGTGGTTACCAAGTGGTCTGACTGTACGGTAGGTTGTGTGACATTTTTCGTTGTGCAAGGTATCGCGTGACACGGTGAAACTCAAAAACGACGACTCCAGTTACTACTACCACTGATATGCTTAACTCGAAAGTTGTTGTAAACAATTTCTGTAACTGATTTCTGCAAGTTGTTTTCAGCTTCTTTGACTATTCAATAACTAACCATCGAGTATCCGTGTTGTTTTTGTTGTTGTTGTTTGTAGACATTGGGTTCAAACGAGTCTAATCCTGTCCATGATGATTGGAGCGCCAATCGGTGTTTACATGGTTTGTTTATCCAGCATACCTCCTGCTTGTAAGATTCTGGTCATAGGAGTTGCTGTTGTGCATGAATATGTGTGTCTTAGGTGAGTTGGACCTCATAATTAGGCAGTCATCCAGTCGGTCGGTCGGTCCTTCAGTCAGTCAGTCCTTCAGTAAGCCAGTCTGTCTGTCTATCAGTCCTTCAGTCGGTCAGTCTGTCTGTCAGTCAGTCAGTCTATCAGTCAGTCAGTATCAGTCAGTCATCTTAGGCCATTTCTTTAAGTCTCTGGCATTCTGTTTATTTCAGACTTCTTGGGTTGAACATGCTGCTCGTTTACCGCAGAGCACGTCTCGCCACGATGAGAATAATTGGTGCGCCTGTGACCTCTTCTCATCCACCCGAGGAGAGCCATCTTGCTCCTGAAGCAGTCGATATTACTACAGCATGAGCTGATACTTCACAAATAATGCTCTTTAGAGAGCTACTCTCCATGAGCACTGCTTTGGCTTCTTGATACACGTATGTGAAACATACACAGAGACAATTTATTTTCACTGGTAATTTCGTTGCTGTTTGTTTTCAAGTGTCGGGGACTAGTCGGTGATGATCTCGATGGCAAGGCTCGTTGTGGTCAGCGCTTGCTTATCCTAGATCCTAAATTTTAATTTTATGAGCTGATAGCATGGAAACTAGGAACACCAGTTTTTCATTTGACGATGTAGAGAGCCCTTGTTCATGTTCACTTGAGGAAACAAGTGCCCACGTTGACAGATCTTTGTTAAAGCGCTCGAGTAAGCACTCGAGTAGCCCGAGTAGAGCGGAATTCGCCATCAATTGGTGCTTGTTCCCCCCAGCCGGAAACTGTATTAAATTTCGCCTACGGCAATGACTGATGATCGCCATGATATCAGTAAGAGAACTCAAGAGTGGCTGCAAGGTAGCAAGGATGCAGGTGGCTTTAATACGTTGTAATATTTAAGATTATAATCCATCAAATATTTTCGCTCGCGCGCGATTGGTCTAAACGCGTCACGTGGGCCAATATTCCCCAGCTAAAACTGGGGAATATCCGAGGATATTCCCCAATTTTCAAAACCGCGCGCGTTGCGAAAAATATTTGAAGGATAATAAACACAATAGCCTCCATTTGGGGCAAAAATATGTTCGGATATTTGTCCTTGGACATTATCTGTTCCTCGTAGCTCACAGTTTTCCTCGAGCTACGCTCTCGGAAAACTGTTCGCTTCTCGGAACAGATATGTCCGCGGACAAATATCCTGGCATATTTTCGCGCCAAATGGAGGCTATTGTTTATATATTGATTGCGATTTCCAAACCAAATTCAGTCTGTCGTTTCTGCAGACATAAATTTCTCCTTGGGGCCTAGTTGCTGACCACTTTTTGTGATATAACTTTATTATTTAAGCGCGACCTCATCGCGAAGAGAAATGGATTTACATAGTGGACGTATTGGACAAGTCTTTAATTTTGTGTCCAAAACATGTTCGAACCTTGTGCCGACGAAGATTTGGCGCTTTTGGGTTCTTCTTTGTAAGTACAAACGATGATGATGGGTAGACGACACCAGTTACAGCAATCCTGTTGATTTATGTTAGTGTTCCAATAATTACCATTGTTTTAAAAATCATGTGCGTTTAAAGTTGTAATAGTGTACAGCTTAATAGTAGTAGAAAATTGTAAATAGGTTAAAGCGCGCGCATTGTCACTATTTTGTTTGGTCAAATAGTGTAGGGCTGACTTCTGCGAAAATGGGAAAACCGATCTCCTATGAGCGAGATCTCGTGTATTTTCCAAACCCACCCCTCCACCCACAGTTTAGTTAAAACTCGTGTTTTAACTCCTGTTGTTTGGACTAAGCGGAGGGTAGATAACACGCTTGTTTCCTTTTATGCTCTTAAAATAAGTTACAACATCATAGTAGTTGTTATATGGGAAAGATAAAGATAAAATTAGTTGTTATAACAACTAGGTATTGTTAGTTTGTATTCAATAAGTAAGCTCGATGCAGGCGTATTTTTTTCATCTCCTATGGAATTGTTTTATAAGTAAAGGCCAGTGATTGTGAATGATGGAGATAAATATGATTTAATTGAAAAAACGTGCAGTTGTCTAATAATGAACTCCACGTTTGTATTCCAATATTGCCATTTACCAGGTTTGATAATTAAGAATAATTTATTGTGAAAGAGAAACTTGCGACAGTTTGAAATCAGTAAATAAACTTCAAGTTTGCACTAGTTGTTTCGATGCAATATTGTGCTTAGTAATAGTAATTGGACCGAGTGGAGTACAATTCAGGGAGTTATCGCGCGAGTAATTTCAAAATCGGACGAGCGCGAGGCCGATTTGAAATTACGAACACAATTACTCCCTGAATTGTACTCCACTCGGTCCAATTACTAATTAATCGTATCTATAACAAATTTTGGAATTAAAAATACTTTTGGGAAGTTCTTTTGCGCGAAAATATCTATAGCACTTTTCAAAATTATTGAAAACTGTGCGAAACATTGCGAAAAAGACATTAAAGCGCGCGTAATTGACATGGAAATCACGTGGGTATCCAATTACAAAAAGTTCAAATCGGACACCTGTAATTGGACACCCACGTGATCGCGCGCCGGTTACGTGACAAATAGGCGCTCGGAGAACCAATCGCGATCGAGAATTTTGTTATAGATACGTCCAATACTCCAACAGTAAGTGAATTCAAAGGTACCTTGTCACAGTTTTTTGAGTCAACTCTTCCGAGGTTCAAAATTGCTTTCTGTCTTTCTTCTAAGAGAAAAAAATAACACCAAAAAAGTAATTGGAAACAGAGAGTAAACGACTAGTGTCACGACTAACTGAAATAATTGGGCAGCGCTTTCTCCGTGGCGTCCTCCCTGAAGCCCGGTCCTCACTAGCGACGCAAGCATGAGCATAAGCCATAAGCATAAGCATAAAAAACGCTTATTATGCGCCAGTGAGGACAGCTACGACATAAGCATAAGCGTAAGCATAAGAATATCAAAACGTTGCGTTCTTGTTTATGCTTATGCTTATGTTTATGTCGCTATAGTCCAGTGAGAACAGTCGCAACATAAGCATAAGCACAAGCGTAAGAGTATCAGCCAATCAGCGAGCACTAATGCTTATGTCAACGATGTCCTCACTAAAGCATAAGCATAAAGAAAAGAGCTTATGTTTATGCTTATGTCGCGGCTGTCCTCACTAGCGCATAAAAGCTTCTTATGCTTATGTTTATTCTTATGCTTGCGTCGTTAGTGAGGATCGGGCTTGAAGGGTCGATTCACTCCTTCCCCCGCGCTTGCGGTCGAGTGGGAGTTATGCAAACTGAATAAAGTTTTTTCTAGACGGTTTAGGCTAAATTGTGGTTTATAATAGGGCTGTGGAAACGCTACTTGCTGGAGGCTTTGCCTCACTGAACGTATATTCCGTTTTCACCCAGTAGAACCTGGCCTTGCCGAAAACCTTGATGACTTCTGAAGTAGTACCATTTGGCCACCGGCCATAGAGTATAGGCGTGCAAGTTGCCTTTGAAATTTGTTCCTGTACATGCGCAAGCGAGGGATTCGTAAGCAGCTGATAAAACTGGTGTATTTAAAATAGTCGTTATAATGCTCAGACTGAGGGTGTATAGACCTAATCAGTGTTTGCTAAATTGTCAGTCCTATGATTCTTTTCAATGCGGATGAGAGGGTCAGTTGGAAGCTATATTCAGCCCACCCGTTAAACAATAAAACTGTCAGAATTTATGAGAACAGGTCAAAGTTTACTTTCGGCGCGATAATGCGCTGTATTAACATTTTTGAAGTCATCTGAGCGTGGCCGCCCGGCGGTGAAGAATATGTTCCAAAGTTTTCAGAGTAGCAAAACAACTGAAGGCATTAATATAGACTGGTCGACTGATTGGTGGGTAGAAGCTGGTGTCAACGGGAATCTGCTTGGCTTAATAAAGGTAGGTAGTTTATTGGGTGAAGTTATTTAAAGACAATTTGGTAAACATCAGACATTGAGTCAAATATTCTGAATTATCAAGAGAGGCAAAGTAGAGTTTTGTTTTAACTATTACTTCAACAATCGCTTACATAATGTCGAAAACTTTACCACGGTGTCCTTTCAAAAATGTTATTGGAATGAGCAGCCACTGATGGTCAGAAATTTGCCATGTTGTGCCCAAGAGACTTGAGTATTATTATTCGGTTTTCCCGAACTTCACGACAGATTCATGACTGAAAACGCTGTTCCCACGCTCTGTTAAGCCCGGTCCTCACTAGCGACGCAAGCATAAGCATAAACATAAGCATAAGAAGCTTATGCGCTAGTGAGGACAGCCGCGACATAAGCATAAGCATAAGCTCTTTTCTTATGCTTATGCTTATGCTTATGCTTATGTTTAGTGAGGACATCTTTGACATAAGCATTAGTGCTCGCTGATTGGCTGATACTCTTACGCTTGTGCTTATGCTTATGTTGCGACTGTCCTCACTGGACTATACCGACATAAACATAAGCATAAGCATAATTTTAAATGTTTTGATATTCTATTATATGCTTACGCTTATGCTTATGTCGTAGCTGTCCTCACTAGCGCACTTAAAGCGTTTTTTATGCTTATGCTTATGCTTGCGTCGCTAGTGAGGACCGGGCTTTATCGAATATGTTGATTCCCTCTCAATAGCAAACTCGGCTTTAAATTATTTCCGACAATTTTTCGTAATCCCCATTCATATTACGTAGAGGTGATTTGTTGTTCAAAACGTAAATACAATAGTAGGTTTATACTGATTTGGTTAAGTGGAAATATGTCAGGTAGCAGCGTGATAGAACTGTAGCGGGCAATATGCACAGTGTATAGAGAGTAGTGCAGCCCGTTTCCATCATGTCACGCATGACCCAAGGTGACATGAAAACTTTGTCGCTTGGACGCTGAGTTTAATACATGCCTTGTTTGGAGTGTTGCATGGTCGGTCGTGAGGAAGAGCTGACTCTGAAAATGTCTAGAAAAGTGCTCTACCTGTAATCTCTGCCAGCTTAATTATTGTCATCCCTGACGTATTTAAATACCGCTTATGCCGTTTTCCATGGCTCCATGGCATGGCACATTTTTTTATAGTTTTCGAAACAAAATTTTTGATGAAATCACTAGAAAATACCAATTAATTTTTTGAACAACTAGATATTAATTCAAAAATTTTGTTCCTCTTTAATAGCATTGACCCATTTATTTGTAGATCAGTTGCTGCTTTTGTCTATGAAATCATGAACTCTAGATATAAGAAGTTATATAGATTATGAAATTGTATTAGAAGTTTACACAACTATATAATTTTCTAGTTTGTATAAGGTAATGCCATGTATAGATATGGAAATACCTAAATAAATTGTTATTGTTATTATTATTATTATAGTTATTTCCACTTTCCCTTTTTTTTTACAATGCCTACATTTTTCGAGTTGTTTCTTCCAGCAGATGTGCAGCGAGTGGGCAGGTTACTGCATGTAATCAGAAAATTGGGCTTGGGACTTGGGTACCGCGGTCAGATTGCTTAACACCCGTAGAGCGTGTTTGTACCGATTTTGTGCGTTCCACGCTGCACAATCCTAGTTCAGCCAGCCAATGAAATCGCGCGAACATTGATCGGTTAGTCAGTAGAAAAGGTCAAGTAAACTCTCATTGTAGTCTCTGCGCTCGCGCTTTTCCTTGTCATTTTCTGATGTTAACATCACAACTGTCACCTCGGCTGTCTCAGAAAAAAAATTGGAGGAATATGAACGCTTATGAAGAACAATTTTTTTTTACCTCTAACAGGAAATTGCTGATGACCTGTTATCCGGAAATGAGACGAGTTTCAATACGATCATCACTCCTTGTTCTGTTCCTTTTAATACATGTTTCACATCGTGCAACTGGTGAGTGATTGGTCCATAACTGAAACATCTCTGTGTCTATAAGCCTAATGTCATCATCATCATCGTAGTCGTCGTTAACATCGTCGCTACTGTCATTAGTACAATCGTCGTCATTATCTTATGCTACTGCATAGTGCGTGACGCATGGTGCGTGACGCCGTCAAGTCTATGATATGCGCTTTTCATTTTTCATTTACCCCAAGTTTGTTAGTTGTGGCTCCTGACTGTGTTTTCTAGGGACTGGGGGAGACCAAAACTACTCAAAACTTCAGTATGACAACTTATTATCCAACTCTGCTTCCTAGAGTACAAATATCGCGCGAAACGAGTACAAATAACAGATATTTGTACTCGTCTCATTCCTCCCGGCCGCGTGAAGTTCAAAACCTTGGCAAGTCAGAATTTTGGGAAAAGAAATCGTTGGATAATAAATCTCTTATTAGACGTTTTGGTGTGTAGTATCGCTGTATATTTTTACTCGTTGTTTGTATTTTGACTCGCCCTACGGGCTCGTCAAAATACTGCACAACTCGTAAAAACATACAGCGATACTACACACCAAAACGTCTAATAATAACTAGTGGACTAATGCAAATCCTGCATTTTGATTGGCTGCGCTACTAGTGGTCTAATAGTAATAGTCATCGAGTAGCGAAATTCGCCAGTTTTTCTTTCGCTTTTTTCGCCAAATAAATATTTTTTCAACTTGCATTTGCAAACTTTATTATTCCCTTTTCTGTCCGACTAGTTGGGTGATACTAAAACAATTAGACCCTTCGCCCTCAAGGGCCACGGGTCTAATTGTTAAATATATACGCAGAAACGGCAATGTACCAATCAGACGGCTCGAGGCAAACACAAATCCTGAAGAGTCTTGATTAAGTCAAAAGTAGAATATTACTGTATTTAACTTATCTATCGATACGCTGTATACAAAATAACAAACAAAACGAATGTTTTTTTCTATTTTCAAAGCGAGGATTTGCTACCACTGTGACTCTCGTAACGAAGCTTGCCCAGAGGACTCAGTCAATGGCACAAGTAGTACAACCTGTTCAGAAGGAAATGACTTCTGTGTAGTTGTAAGGGATGGCAGGCACGTGGGAACTCGGTTCTATCGAGATTGCATTAACAAATGCGACAAGGAATTGGTAGATTGGAGCAAGGACGGCGAGGAATACTGCAAGATGTGCTGCGATGAAGATTACTGTAACGTTGGTCGGTGTAGTTCCAGTGTGTTCACACCGTTATACGTGTTCTTTGTTTTAAGCGCTATTGTTGCCTTTAGAATAATGATTTATTAGCTTAACATAAACAGCGACAACCGAATACGAGGATGCGAAGGCTACTCAGTTACTGGACAGTAGTGAGGTGTGATAGTTTGTGATTACGAAAAATAAATATACAAGTTTAAAATGTTTGACTAGTATGGCCGCATTCTTCAAATAAAGTGCAACCTTTTGGGTCTAATAACTGTTTATGTAGTACCTTGGTAGTTTTAATTTGTCTGAATATCAACATTGACTACTGTCGCGAAATATATCATCTCTTGATACAAGAATCCCATCTCAGTTCTTGAACTGGACAGTTCCTTGTAAAGAAAGTTGATCTCACATAGCTTGAAGCAGGCAAACCTCCTTTGGCTCTCTTTCATTTCATTAAAATGGGTGTCGGTTTAAGCGGATTAACATCGCTATCAGTGGGCTTCTATTCCTTGAACTGCTTGGCACTCTCCGATGTTTATGGGTGAACGCGCCAGTGGCTTTGGTTGAAAATAAACTACGGGAAAATTCCGTCTGCGACGCAGGCTATCGTTTTCCAGATAAGGCGCATTGAAGACCATGAGTTTCTACAAGCTTGGGTACTCAATTCAACACAACTAAGACTATTAAATAAACCTTTTGCAGCTAATGTCGTTCTTCGAGCTAGAATACATGTAGGACTTGAGAAAGAATACATTTGTTCCCATAATGTCCGAGTACACATTGCGAGCCTTCCTTCTCAATGAGTAGTGTCCAGTCTTTACCGCGTGAGCATGAAGTAAAGATGGCGGTTCGCTCATTTCTGTGTGTATGGATGCTTTTCCCGTAAGCTGATTCAGCCCAGCGTTATTAACATGAAACGGGACAAACATAGTGGCTATTTAAGAAGTTACTTGACTGATTTATCTGGGTGAGCCCAAAATTGAGCTTAAATGAATGATCAGCTACAAGCATGATTCTTGAGCTGGACCTTTAGACTGCTTTAGATAACGGAGTAGCACATGTAAGCTTGTGTTTTTATCATAGTCTATAAAGTGTGAAATTTTAAGCCATGAAATATGGTCTGGATAGTACCAGGCTACCTTATTATGCCGTTGAAAGATTAAAATGGAATTACAAAAGGAGTGCTCCAGTTCCAAACAAAATTACTGCCATTTAAACTGTATCCCAACCAATCATGTAGATGTCTGCTTTGTAAAACCCTGAGGACCAGTCAAAGAGAACCATTTGGAATTATACTATATACCAGTAGCTTAACCTGTTCAACCAATATGAGTTAAACTTACAACCATCCTGGCACCCAGGGTACCAAGCAACTGGCAAGTGGCTAAAGTCCCACGCTGCTCTGCTCAAATAATCTGAATTTTCTTCATATTATGTTCACTGGGAAACTTTGGGCTCAAACAAATCGTATAAGATACCCGTAATTGGCTAGGATACAGCATTCAATATGGCATAAAATGGGAGGTTTGCAGTGATTTGCTGCTCGTAAGGTAACAAAATATTCGACAAAACATGATTTCTTTTTATGAAGATGAAGCTTACCCAGAGGTATGAGTCAATGGCACAAGGCTGAGTACAACCTGGGAGTAGGGAGGTGAAAATAATAAACTACGATTGTATTGATTGTACTTACGCTGCTTTCTCTTCAATCTGTTATTTAGTGTTTGTTGGAGAGAGAGAGAGTGCTCCATGTTACTCAGAGTTTGGTTTGCTCATGAACAGTTGCAGGCAGCAGAAAAGATTATCATAAGTAAGTTCAAATTAGTCTTGCTTCAGTATATTTATGTCAATTATGTTCAGAAAGTGCTTCCTGAACCATCAATACGTATGTGGGTACTGTAAATGCTAGAATTAGTGCCCATTTTCAAATAAGCGCTCCGCTTCAAACTAGCGCCCCTCCTAAGGCTTAAAATTTGGAATAAGCACCCCCCTTCAAATAAGTACCCTCCGCCCTCCCCAACCCTTCACTCACTCCCTCCCTCTCCCTGAGAAAAAATGAGGTTCGGTACTCGGTACAATAAAGGCGATGTACCATATATGGTACTTTTAATGAATGTGACATTCGTAATACCGTAGTGCAAAATAATTATTAGTATAATTGAAGACAACTGAACATTAACCGTAGGATTTCCTTTTTACGGTATACAAAACATTTCATGATGGCAAACACATTGTTGAAACTGTTCTATTGAAGAAGAAATACCTTTTTGACGAACAACTAAAGAACATCTTGAGAAGGTTTCAAGTTTCACAAAAAGTGATTTTCTAAAATGTTTTTGAATTTTTATATGCAACAGTTTGGGTTAACTCAAAAAAAGATAGTTTGATTTTGAGGCCAAAAATTGATAAACGAAAATAAGCACAACCCTTCAAATAAGCAACCCCCTTTGAATTAGCACCACCCTCTGGCCTAAGAAAATTAAATGAGCGCCTTGGGCGCTATTTCAAGCATTTATGGTAATACCTCCATGCGCTCATTTAAAAGTTAAACTTTTTATGCAGTTTTTCAATTTGACCTAATAGAGGCCCATATGAAAGCCAATAGCTTCTAATCAGCCTGAAACTCCAATAGCCTGAAACTCTAGACAGCTCTAGGAGTAGGTGGCGAAGGGACAGAGAACTTGCTAGACGGAAAAATGGCTGCCCTAAAAAAACACCTTCCAGTTCTGGTAGTCTGAGATGCTTATGTCAGCTAATCAGTGCAAATGGGAGATAAGCCTTATTTATTTAATAATTTTTATGGTCTTTTTTTCTTCCTGTATGACTATAAAACATGAACTGCTAGTGGCACACACTTAAAAGTGGTCACAGCACAAATAAAACATCTAGCTTTTGAAAGATTTCATGGTACAGTATAGCTACTGTATATTGTAAATGATTTTATCTGTTTTTATCTTTACATGTAGATGGAAAAGTTTGCCCTGAAAATCCTTGTGCGTGTTTTTGAATACTTCACCACAAAAAGTGCTGTTTAGTATATGGCACTGACTCGTGAGGAAGAAGTTATTTCTTCCAAAACTGACAAACAGTTTGGATTGAGAGAGGTTTCCCTGGAAAGCCCAACCAAAGTTTATTTCCACTGCTTAAGTGAATTAAACACTGGATGACCTCTCTGCTCCTAGGTCACCAATGAATTATCTCCCGCTGCAGTCAGTATTTTGCTTTCACCCCACCCCTACCTACATTGTATTGTACAGTTGTGTAAGAGCTGTCAAGAGAGCTCACTTGCAAGCTAGAAAGCCAACTATGGCTGATGTTGGTTTCTTTTATTGTTTAATCATACATGGTCCTACACATACTATATTTTGTAAGTAAGGTAAGACCTTAGACACATTGGAGTTTTTTTGTTGTGCAGGTTCTCTTTGTGCAATCCATGATCTGTTTATCGGTGTAGTATTACATGCATGCCAAATGTGTGCGGCCCTTGAATGGACATTTGTTAGATTTTTATTTCCTTGTTGTTTCCCCTCTTCAGGTTAAGATTGTAAAGGTGGGATCCTCATGGATTTCGTTTGAAAAGAAGGTAATTGTTTATGCTTAATTAAACTTGGTGATATCGTGAGGAGTGGTCTGTTACAACAGTACAGGTTTCTTGTGCTCATTTGTCTTCTAACCATATAAGTGTGCACAGTTTCCGTCAACAAGTTTTCGTATTAGAAGTACAATGTAATTTTGACCAAAAGTGGTTCTTCCTTTGTTTTGTCTTTTAAAAATTGTCTCCCACTCCTTCTGGTATTTGAAGTGGGAGGCTCTTGCTGAGTGATGTTAGTATTGTTCACATACAGTGTAGACCTGTGCATCATGCTTAGTTTTTTTTTTAACCTTTTAAAATAGATGCACAGATGTTTTTAGTCCAGTTCTGGATCCCCTCTCCTGTCACGCCCCTCTCTCCCCGGCGTTGCGCGACAGGAGAGGGGGTCCAAACTGGACTAAGATGTATTTGGCTGGACAATCTTGACCTTGTAAGTTTAACTGAATAGGAACTTTCAGATGGATTTGAATTCTATTATTACAATTCAGTAATATAATAGCAACAACAGCTTTATTCATCCCTTATTTAGATTAAATTAGATTAAATTACAGTGACATTACATAACAATTAATTTAAAAAATAAGGGTAACTGACAACCTCAAATAACCGGAAATAGTTATAAATGCCAGGTTACCAGTTAATTGTATATACATGTATATTACGATTTGAAGTCGGTAGCTAACTAAAGTAAACACACACAGACACATTAAATACAAAAGAAAACAATGAGATTAATACTATATAAATTATACAACTGCATTAACCTGGTCTAGAAACACTGGTCAGGAATGTAATGAAGTCATTACCAAATTTCATTAATAATTGTTACAGTACAGCCAGGGCTTCCAGGATTATGCGTTTTTTTCCCCAGCAAATTATGCACTATTTTTTGGTGAATTCTGCGCCCAAAATCCGGAATTATGCGCGATATATGCGAATTGCGCAATATTTTTAGCGAAAAATTTGTTCGCTTTTTGCAACGAAGCGGTGGCTATTTGCAGCGCTCCAAGCTGTGACTGTTTTGGTCGGCATGGTGAGTGAAAAAATAATTTGGTGACTAAATTTTACAAGCAGGACATTAATTTGGCGACTGCTCATCAACAGGGTTTTCTCCAATATAATCACTAAGCCAAACGAATTTAATCACAATTTTTGAATGCTTGTCTTTCTTACCTGTTTCTTTTTTTCTTTTATTTCCTTTCCTTAACGGTAAGACTGTTCAACAAGAAAAATAAGACTGTTCAACAAGAAAAACTGTTGAAAACGAAAACTAACATCGTCAGAACATTAACGATTTATATGTGGGCTTGTTCTGGTACTAACCCCATGTAAAGTGACACAAACGAAGTGTCCTTCTTTGAAAACAATTTGATTTTGGCGACCAAATTTATCGTAGTGGAGACCATTTTAAGGAGGGAGGTCTCTGAAAAACTTGAGCTTGGAGCACTGATTTGCTGCGAAAAATGTACCATATTTATGGGAAAAATATTCTGTGCATCTCTCAAGGTATGAAAAAAGCATAGCTTATAAATAGATTTTTCAAAATTTTCCAACATTATGCGCCATTATGCATTTTTTTCTGAATTGTGCGAATTATGCGCTCAGAGCTGAATTATGCAATTTCGCATCGGCGCATAATTCCAGAAGCCCTGTACAGCCCAAAAATAAAGCGCGGGCAAGAACTTCTTTTTGCGTCCGTAAGAAGAAATTCTTGTTGTGGCTGATTGTGGCCTGAAAACCGCAAGAACTTATTTGCGGTTGCATGATAAAAGCGCAAGAACTTCTTTGCGGGAGGATGTTCGAACCACAAGAACTTTTTTGTGGTTCTCTGAAAAGAACGAGACAGGGTACACGTAAGTGAAAACGTAAAGAGAAGCGAAAGACATAGTCGAGACTCAGCTAAAATATAATTGTCTAGGCTCAGGATAGCCAATATATAAGAGATTTGTCCTTACTTACCTTGTGTTACATGTACGAAGAGTTATTATTACAGGCAAAAAGTTCTTTCAGAAAATACGTTTTGTGTTTCTCAACAAACAGTAATCAAGGAAACTTGGAAGGCCCTGTTCGCAATGCAGTAAAACATTGGTTGTGATAAGTGCATAAATGATTTTCTGAACACCGAAATCTCATGGGTTTGCCTTGTGCATTCCTCTTATTTTGAAGAGAATTCCACTGAGCTTGTTAGTATTAAAGTAAGATAACAATCAAATTGTTGTGATGCCTTGAATTTGCATAAAGTTTCAAACTTTACTGCATGCGTGAAAAAGTCACGCTTTTGTCATGCATGCATGTATAGTCCTGTGCTTGTGCTCGCCAACTGAGAAGCTTGCTTGTTTTAATAAAGATAATAAAACAATTTTGAAGCATGCTGTGTACATGTATAATAACTATGGACCTGGTCTACTTTAGTAAAGAAGGAATTCAAAACAGATCAATGAATGAATGCATGAAACCATGTGGCATGAAAGCTGATAGATGAAGCATGAATATTAATGCCAGTGGAAGACGCATCATATAAATCAAATATTATGTTGCTCTAGCTGCAAGACCATGAAGCCAGCTGAGGTTATTATTGTTAAAGTTTATTCTTTTTTCTTCTGTTAGTGTAGCAGCACTGGTTAGTTCTCTCATTGTTCTAGGGAGGATACACTGATGGGAGTGACTTTGTAGGTATTGTGTTTGTCTTAAGGTGAGTGGGAATTGTACATTTCATTTGACAATGTCATAGGCTCTTCTGTATATCTCTGCTAGTCTCTGTAACACAGAATGAAGTATCTTTGTCTGTGGTAGTCATTGTTGATTTCACTTTTTGTTAGTTACCATTTACTCTGTTCAAATAGATATACCTGTAAAGATACCTAAAGCATTACCCTTTGTCTTAAATTCTTGCACAATAGGGGTCACACTCTGTTTACAATGTTAATTTTCTCTTAAAATGAATTCGCATAAAAAGCCATGAACTTGCTAAACAACAGTTACAAGAGGTTGCTGGTATCAAAACTTAGCCACAAGAGAATTGGTCTACTACAGTGTAAGAACATTCCCAAAACATTGTTTTGGCCATTACACTGTGCTTAATGCAAATGATTTGAGCATGGAAGTATGTGCATCCACTGAGGAAAAAGGTTTTGGCCCTAGGACTGTCTGCATGAGCTGAAAGGATAAGAGATAGCTGGTGTAAGAACTGACCCACAAGGGAGTTGGTCCACCAAGCACATTCTCTTCCTGAGTTTGTTGATCTGTGAAGCAAAGACTGGTCCTCCCTAAACATTGAAGAAGAAAAAATGTTTTGGCCCTGGGACTGTCTGTATGCGCTGAATGGATCTTGAACTTTGTACAAGAGATAGCTGGTGTAAGTACTGACCCACAAGGGAGTTGGTCCACGAAGCACATTCTCTTCCTGAGTTTGTTGATCTGTGAAGCAAAGACTGGTCCCCCCTAAAAATTAAAGAAGAAAAATGTTTTCGCCCTGGGACTGTCTGCAAGGGCTGAATGGATCTTAAACTTTGTACAAGAGATAGCTGGTGCAAGTACTTGCCCAGAAGGGAGTTGGTCCACCAAGCACATTCTCTTCCTAAGTTTGTTGATCTGTGAAGCAAAGACTGGTCCCCCCCCTAAAAATTGAAGAAAGAAAAATGTTTTGGCCCTGGGACTCGCTGCATGTGCTGAGTGGATCTTGAACTTTGTACAAGAGATAGCTGGTGTAAGTACTGACCCACAATGGAGTTGGTCCACCAAGCACATTCTCTTCCTGAGTTTGTTGATCTGTGAAGCAAAGACTGGTTCTCCCTAAAAATTGAAGAACAAAAAATGTTTTGGCCCTGGGACTCACTGCATGTGCTGAATGGATCTTGAACTTTGTACAAGAGATAGCTGGTGTAAGAACTGACCCAGGAGGGAGTTGGTCCACCAAGCACATTCTCTTCCTGAGTTTGTTGATCTGTAAAGCAAAGACTGGTCCCCCCTAAAAATTAAAGAAGAAAAATGTTTTCGCCCCGGGACAGTCTGCAAGGGCTGAATGGATCTTAAACTTTGTACAAGAGATAGCTGGTGCAAGTACTTGCCCAGAAGGGAGTTGGTCCACCAAGCACATTCTCTTCCTGAGTTTGTTGATCTGTGAAGCAAAGACTGGTCCCCCCGTAAAATTGAAGAACAAAAAATGTTTTGGCCCTGGGACTGTCTGCATGCGCTGAACGGATCTTGAACTTTGTACAAGAGATAGCTGGTGTAAGTACTGACCCACAAGGGAGTTGGTCCACCAAGCACATTGTCTTCCTGAGTTTGGTGATCTGCGAAGCAAAGACTGGCCCCCCTAAAAAGTGAAAAAGAAAAACTGTTTTGGCCCTGGGACTGTCTGCATGCGCTGAACGGATCTTGAACTTTGTACAAGAAATAGCTGGTGTAAGTACTGACCCACAAGGGAGTTGGTCCACCAAGCACATTGTCTTCCTGAGTTTGGTGATCTGCGAAGGAAAGACTGGCCCCCCTAAAAATTGAAGAAGAAAAACTGTTTTGGCCCTGGGACTGTCTGCATGTGCTGAATGGATCTTGAACTTTGTACAAGAGATGGCTGGTGTAAGAACTGACCCAGAAGCGAGTTGGTCCTCCAAGGACATTCTCTTCCTGAGTTTGTTGATCTGTGAAGCAAAGACTGGTCCCCCCTAAAAATTGAAGAAGAAAAAAATGTTTTGGCCCTGGGACTGTCTGCATGCGCTGAACGGATCTTGAACTTTGTACAAGAGATAGCTGGTGTAAGTAGTGACCCACAAGGGAGTTGGTCCACCAAGCACATTCTCTTCCTGAGTTTGTTGATCTGTGAAGCAAAGACTGTTCCCCCCAAAAAATTGAAGAAGAAAAAATGTTTTCGCCCTGGGACTATCTGCATGTGCTGAACGGATCTTGAACTTTGTACAAAACAGCTGTTTATTTATTTCTGGAGTGTTTTTTTATTTCTGGAGTGAAGTTTTTACTATTTTTAATCGTAAGATGCACACATTTGACTTATTAATCGTAAAAGGTGGTACTTTACGATTATTAATCGTAAAATGCGTCTCCTACGATTAATAATCTTGGATGTTACGATTAATAATCGTAAAATCCACGATTAATAATCGTATGTTACAACAAATGCAATTATTAATCGTAGATGCCGCGATCTTCTGCCGACACCAAATTTCACTCGACCGTCCGCCATTACGAAAAAAAACTTTGCGTTCAAGAACTACATCTTACAGAGCTTGCTCTGAAATAAATGTGATTCAGCCGAAGTGTTGACATGACAAGCTTAACGTGAGGCTAACCTTTTATGAACTGAGTGTGTTTACGGACGATATTTTCAGCGTTTTTTACTCGTCGACGAAAAGCAATGCGAGCGCGAATGTCGTGGCCGCGAAACAACAACACCGCAGCCTTCAGTGCGATTATCGCATGATTTGAAAGAGGCTGATTCAATGTCCAAAATGTACCCAAAGTAAAATACAACAGGAAAATAAGCCAACATCTAAGTGTGTTTACGAAATATATTTTATCCGTCTTTGGACTCTTCGGCAAAAAGCAACGCGAGCGGGAAAACATATCGTGGCCCGTGCTCGAACAAACAACAGCACTAATGCAAAATACAACTGAGTTGAAAGTGGCTGATTAAGGTTCATAATTTACCCAAAGTAAAAGAAACCAGGTAAATGAATAAACAACTGAGACTGTTTACGAACGATATTTTCTCCGGCCTTGACTCTAAGACGAAAAACAACTCGACTCAGCCGTGCTTGAACAAACAACAGTACCGCGCAATGCGATCTCAATGAATGATTTAATTACTCTATTAGTGTGTCAAAAATGCTAGCTTACTGTAAACACTACGATTACTAAAATTACCCAAACAGCATTCAGAATAATTCTAGAATGTTGTCAAAACTAATCCGGAATCCTGTTTAACATTCGTACGATGTGTTATGCTACGTTTGTTATACGTAACTTATTATTTGTGTCTTTTCAGATTATTAGTCGTATAATGCGGTGTTTTCAGTTTATTAAACTGGGAACCCCGTCTCTTACGAATAATATTCATGACATTGTACGAATAATATCCGTATGTGGCTATATTTTCAGGAAATTAATCGTACATGTAGCGAAGTTTAACTACTCGGAAGACTGTTATAGCCACGAAGCCATCGTGTCATCGGTCGACCCGCTGCATATTTCAGTATTTCTTCGAGCAATGTTTGTTGTTTCAAACAAGCTCTTTTTACTGTCCGAAAGTATTCCATAGGCTCCCGAAAACCTGAAATGGACTTTTCACATTCCGTGTCCTACCGAAACTTGAAGTGAACAAGAGCGGTGGATTTCATTCAGGTCAGGGGTTTATTCTTTACGAATCAAATTAAAAACGAAATCAACAACTTCGCAGCAAGTCTGCAAGTTCGATGTGTCAAAACATTGGTGGGCAGGATTCGTCGTGTTTACGGGAATATTTGGCAAATTGAAATAGTACAATTTAAGTGTACCTAAGGAAAGCATGGCTTCTTTGGTAAAGGTATCATTTATCGAATTCCTTAACAAAGCATTGATAGAAATGTATTATGCAAATACGGTGGGAATTCTGAAAGAACTGCTTTGTTTGTTTTACAAAATGAAGTACAATCTCAGTTATTTGATGTGTAGTTCCTCGTCAAAATGGCGGGAAAATGGTCTCGAAGATTCAGAGTCGGACTAATCAAACTGCAGATTAAGTTCACCAAGAAAACGTACCAGTATATTTGTGGAATAAGTTTCTTTTGGAAACTCTCCATTTTAGTCTGACCGCTCAGACCACGACGTAGATTTCTTGTAAACAACAAACAGGTTTTCCTACCTCTGACTTTTGCCGTGGAATTTGCGACCGGTAAGGATCATTCCGAGGAAACAGGGTTCTGTTCATAAGATGTTTTAATTCAAAGTTGAAGCAAGAGTACGTATTTGATAGACGTGACTGTTCTATCTGACAGTGAAATCAACAAGTCCAATGCGTATTCGTCTGGGTTCAGTTCAAGAAGCTGAAAATGTCATAAGCTCAATTATGGCCGAGAATTGCTCTGTTCTTGGCGTAAAAATTACCATCTACTGTTCCCAATTGTTAGGTTTTCATTAAAAGTTTTAATAGTTGCGTAAAATTTATATTCACTGTGACACAACACATGGAAATAACTCGCGCTACAGAAGGCTGGTGAAGAGTCGCCCGCGACACAACAACTTGGTTGGACAACAATACTTCGAACCTCCTCGTGATCTAGTCCCCTTTTCTTTGTAAGATTTCAATTCCTTAACCCTGCAGAAATTCCTTACAAGAGTGAAGAACTTTTAGCTGCCATAACACTCAGAAAACCGGTTAATTTTCAAGAATTCGACTTTTGCTAACATTTGGCGCCCTTTTTTCGCGGGAAAAAGTTTTCTCCTGTACATGTCTGCTTTACAGGCAGTACAGTGTCAGTACACCATCGCGGCCTCCACTTTTCTCACCTCTATGAGTTCGTTATGGAATTTGTGCAGCATATATTCCAGCAGCGGCAAAATCAAAGCTAACCTGAACGTCCATGCTCCCTCCGATGATATTTATCAAGTTTTGCATCCGTATGTAAACCCGTATGGCAATCAAAGCTACTCCTTTAAGGTTGTCTGTTTCTTTGAGCAGCATCAATTCAGCAGCAATACCAAGTTTTGCCATCGTCCACTCCACGTGCTCATTACGGTAAAAGCATTGTGTGATCGGAAATAGCAATTAGCGAACAGAATCAATGGTACACTAATAGGATCATTCCTCAGTATAGCGCGTTGCAAACTTCACTTCCAATCCGTCGAAAAATAGTGTTTGCCCAAAAGTCTGAAGTCTCGTGTCGAATCGAAAGCCTAAAAGGAGTCTAAAAGAGTCGATACAAAGGCAGAGTTGTCAAATGTCTTATGTCATTGAAATAGCCAATGATAGAAATGGGCGTTTGACAGCTGTCGAAATTGTATTTTTTTTACGCCCACACCACCGCGACTCTCCAACGTATCGTTGCAGAGATCGCTTTTTAAATACGATTATTAATTGTACTCAGTTTATACTAAGTACAAAGATCAGAAGGTGCAGAAGGTGCAGTTATCAGTACGATTCATTATCGTACACCCACCTAGCGATTCCTACAATCAGTGGTGGATCAGGCTTAATAATATAAACAGTTGATATGTTCTAAAAGTGTCGCGATACGCTGGAGAGTCGCTTTCGTGAGGGCTTAAAAAATATAATTCTGACAGCTGTCAAACGCCCATTTCTATCATTGGCTATTTCAATGACATAAGACATTTGACAACTCTGCCTTTGTATCGACTCTTTTAGACTCCTTTTAGGCTTTCGATTCGACACGAGACTTCAGACTTTTGGGCAAACACTATTTTTCGACGGATTGGAAGTGAAGTTTGCAACGCGCTATACTGAGGAATGATCCTATTAGTGTACCATTGATTCTGTTCGCTAATTGCTATTTCCGATCACACAATGCACAGCTATCCTTTTATAAACTAAGTGTGTTTACGAACGATATTTTCAACAATTTTTACTCGTCGACGAAAAGCAATGCGAGCGCGAATGTCGTGGCCGCGAAACAACAACACCGCATGAAAGCGGCTGATTCAATGTCCAAAATGTTCTCAAAGTAAAAGACAACAGGAAAATAAACCAACATCTAAGTGTGTTAACGAAATATATTTTATCCGCCTTTGCATTCTTCGACAAAAAGCTAGCAACTTAACGCGAGCGGAAAATATATCGTGGCCCGTGCAGTGAACAAACAACGGCACTTAGGGTTCAATGCGAAATACGATTGTTCAACCAATTCGAAAGCGGCTGATTTAAAGTTCATAATTTACCCAAAGGAAAAGAAACCAGGCAAATAAACAGATTACCGAGAGTGTTTCCGAACGATAGTTTCTCCTACCTTCACTCTTCGACGAAAAGCAACTCGACTCGGCCGTGCTTGAACAAGCAACACGGCACCGCGCAGTGCGAACAAAACAACTTGTCTGAATGAATGAATATTACTCTATTACTGTCTCAAAAATTCTCACTAGCTTACTGTAAACACTAAGATTACTAAAATTACCCAGGAGACTCCCAAGCACCTGCTTTAATGTACAAAATGTGTCCAAAGTAAGCTTAAAATAAAACAGGCAAAAGAACAAAAGAACGAGAAGATATCTCTTCCCGAAGCAAATTGCAAAATAATAGGTGTAAAGAGAGATTTTCTTGCGTGCTATATTTTGTCGAAGCGAAAGCCTCCTTTATAACCTGGAGGTGCAAATAATCAAAACTCAGGAAAGGAAAGTAGCAAAAACTCAGCAAGTGTGTTCCCTAAACTCGAAATTCGCTAATAGACCCTAATACATAGAACCGTTTAGCCACGGTTTATGAGCTGAAAATTTATTCCACTACAGAAACTACATTCGAATGATTCTGTCTTGTGGCTTCTGCACTCCCTTCCCGTTAAGTCATGAAGTGCTCAGAAATTTTGGAATATGATATCGTTTTCTCGGTAGAAAAGGCACGGCACAATTCTTCTTGCTGGCGCCAAATGTTTGTTTTGCGCGGGAAAAATCATAATGCTAATAGCGTATAGCGAGTGCAAATAAAACACGCCAATGAAAACATTACTTTTAAGATGTGATTTTAAATTGATAGCATTGTTATTTAATTGTGTAACACAAAAAGTCCGCTCACCTCTTTACTTCTAGACTACCTGTAAGCTGAAGTCTTAACAAAGGTCGTCATGGCCATGCGTGTCATCGCACAATTTTCTTGGCGCCTTCAAATTAGATTGTGGAGTCTTTGCTTTAATGTCCTTGAACATCTGTAACTGTCATCATCGATTTAAGCCGTTTTTATTAACTTTTGCTGATTTTTCCAAAGACTTTTGGGATCTTTTGCGTGTAACAAACTCCATCAGTCCTTTAGCAATTTGGATCTACTCGCAAACTGAACCAGTGTGGCGGTGATTTCAATCACGGTGATACAGTTTCAACTTCTGTCTTGTTTTCTTGTGTATAGTGCCCGGTATAATTTTGTAAGTCTGAAAACCACATGTAGATTTCAACTGCTCCCTCGAGTATTGTACCTGCAATGTTTGAGTCATGATAATAACCCGAAGTTCTCTCCCGTTTCAGTCAAAAGTGATTCCAAAACTGATCATATGATTCTCTTTATCGATAATTCTTGACAGCCGGACTTACGCCGTGTATAGTCGGCACTAATTCCCCATTTAAGGCCTCCTTAAAAGAACGTTAAATCAAACTCCTACACCGCCGTAGTAGCGGTCAGGGAACTTCCAGAACTTCGATAAGGTTATTAACGGTCAAAAATGTCTAAATCACGTTGTCAGCGATGGCGCGTCAACAGAGACCAATCAAAAGGCTGTCTGAAAATAAATGTATCCAATCACAGGCTTTACCTTGCTGTCAATTCATGAGTTCATCTCCTCGAATTAATTCCGAGGTTTGTATTTCATTTTCAGACCTTCAGCGAGGTGTTTATCCTAATAATTCTCATTGCGATACGAATCCACGGCAGCTACCTGTTGTAACTCAGTGCTTAGGGCGGATTTAAGTGCTATAGCCAAACCAAGCAGAAACCCAAAACTGAATGAGGATGAGAAACCATTTAACTGCTCGCGTCGCTGTTCGGCGACAAACATACATGGAATAAATCTGTGGATGAATCAACTATTCTAAGAAATAAATTTCAATTAATAGGCGTATGCTTGGCTTAAATGTGTGCGAGATGAATTCAGGATTAATAACCGTGAATTACTGCGCCTTTCAATAACATGCGGACTCTAAAATCAAAGCTCAACCGACGAATGAGGTTTTCGCTACTGTCAATCAAGCAATGAGCAAAGTCGGAAGCTGGGAGGAGCGCCGAACATTTGATTGACGGTAGCTTAAAATGCGTGCGGGATGAAATCACGATCAAACGTGAATTAAATTCTTATCAAGCGACAGGAGCTTAAGCTTGGCTTGAATGCGCGCGGGATGAATTCACGATTAATAATCGTGAATCAACATCTTATTAGGTGACACAAGCTTAAACTTGGCTTGAATGCGCGCGGGATGAATTCACGATTAATAATCGTAAATCAACATCCTATTAGTTGACACAAGCTTAAACTTGGCTTGAATGCGCGCGGGATGAATTCACGATTAATAATCGTGAATTAACATCTTATTAGGTGACACGAGCTTAAACTTGGCTTGAATGCGCGCGGGATGAATTCACGATTAATAATCGTGAATCAACATCTTATTAGGTGACACAAGCTTAAACTTGGCTTGAATGCGCGCGGGATGAATTCACGATTAATAATCGTGAATTAACATCTTATTAGGTGACACGAGCTTAAACTTGGCTTGAATGCGCGCGGGATGAATTCACTATTAATAATCGTGAATTAACATCTTATTAGGTGACACAAGCATAAACTTGGCTTGAATGCGCGCGGGATGAATTCACGATTAATAATCGTAAATTGACATCTTATTAGGTGACACAAGCTTAAACTTGGCTTGAATGCGTGCGAGATGAATTCACGATTAATAATCTTGAATTAACTTCTTATTAGGTCACTCGAGCTTAAACTTGGTTTGAATGTGAATTAACATATTAAGTGACACGAGCTCAAACTTGGCTTGAATGTGTGCGAGATGAATTCACGATTAATGCACGATTAATAATCGTGAATTAACATCTCATTAGGTCACTCGAGCTTAAACTTGGTTTGAATGTGCGCGGGATGAATTCACGATTAATGCACGATTAAGAATCGTGAATTAACTTCTTATTCGGTGACACGAGCTTAAACTTGGCTTGAATGTGAATTAACATATTAAGTGACACAAGCTCAAACTTGGCTCAAATGCGTGCGAGATGAATTCACGATTAATAATCGTGAATGAACATCCTATTAGGTGACACAAGCTTAATCTTGGCTTGAATGCGTGCGGGATGAATTCACGATTAATAATCGTGAATTAACATCTTATGAGGTGACACGAGCCTCAACTTGGCTTGAATGCGTGCGGGATGAATTCACGATTATAACAATCGTGAATTAACATACGAGCTTAAACTTGGCTTCCATGCGTGCGGGATGAATTCACGATTAATAATCGTGAATTGACATCTCCTCAAGTGACACGACCTTAAACTTGGCTTGAATGCGTGCGAGATGAATTCACGATAAATAATCGTGAATTAACATCTCCTCAAGAATAGAAAAAACATGGTCTAAGCTAGCTAGCCCTGCACCCTGCACTCTCATTATCACGCCTATCTGAGCGTCTGGCTATCTCTCTATAATCATATTCTGAGCATGCGCTAATCCATTCAGACTACCAATAGCTACCACAAGCATAGAGAACCGTTAGCCAGGCGTAATATATAATAGTTTGAATGGTACTGTAACTAGGTCAGTGAAAGATATTAAAAAGGTTTGCATCAATGCGCGGCAGCGTTCAAGGGTTTGGGCCCGGTGCAAGTCCTCCCATGCAACTGACCCAGGGGCATTCCGCTCTCAAGCTTTGCGAAATTGGTGAGTTGCGACACCACGTAGGTCGGTGGGAGGACAGGAATGAGTACTCTGTATTTTTGTTTTTCTCCTTTAAATTTATTATTATATTCTGATTACAATAATCGGTTCACGATACTAGCGGTCGACGTCTCACTGTGTATAACGAGATACCAGAGGGAATAGTAAAACCAGTTTTATTTACTCAAAACACATTTCCTTTTCTTGTTGGCTAGATGAAAGTACGCATAAAAGATTAATATCGAAATGCCATTGATCAACAATTTGGTTTGTGTGCCAGAGCCTCGAAAGAAGAGTCTCGGTCAGCGTGAAGTCTTCAACAGACTCATGGCTATTTCTAAGCGACCATTGTTGACTTCTTCCTGGATTTTTAAGAATCAAAATTATTCAGGTGGTTAGAAGTGCTGTAGATTTTCATTTAGACATGCGGGCTATTCCTCACTACCAAGAACAACAATAATAATAATAATAATAATAATAATAATAATAATAATAATAAAAATAATAATAATAATAATAATAATTGGGGGATGAATTCACGATCGTGAATTAACACCTCCTCAAGTGGCACGAGCTTAATCTTGGCTTGAATGAGCGCGGGATTAATTCACGATTAATAATCGTGAATTAACATCTTATTTGGTGACACGAGCTTAAACTTGGCTTGAAGGCGTGCGGGATGAATTCACGATTAATAGTCGTGAATTTACATCTCATCAAGTGACAAGAGCTTAAACGCATCATCTGCAGGAAGGAATACGGCAAGCCATGACTTTAACGCAGTCTTCAGGAAGCTAAAATGTTGAGGTATAGGATGGAAGCTGTTATTTTTCTTCAATGTCTCATCACAAGGCCAATATAAAGAACATACGTGTAAAAAGGATCACTTTTACTTTTGCTTTAATTTGCACTTCCAACTTGAAGTTAATTTTCAATCTTGTCATACTGAATGGTGTTCATGTTTTTCTTATTAATCGTTATATATACACGTTTCTTTCTTAAAGAATTTTATATACGCCTAACTTGTCGGTAAGAGTGCGACAAGGTAGTCAGTTTACTTGTAACATCAAGTTTTAACCTCATAGAATACTGCTTACTGACTGACTAACTGACAGACAGACAGACCGACTTACGGACTTACGTATGATTGACTGTCTAACTAACTGACTGACTGACCGACTTACAGACTTATGCAATGATTGATTGTCTAACTAACGGACTGACTGACTGACTGATATGTAAAATGAAAATGGCCTATAACAGTGGTCTAATCATTAATGCTTAACACTTTCTTTACTTAATTTGCAGACAACGTCATGCAATAAAGGGACTGGAGAAGTGATGTTCTGAAACTCAGGCTGCGTCCTTATCGTGCCCATAGCTAACAATGATTTTGTTGAACGAGCATGATCAACTACATTCTTAGTGTACGTAGGTGTAATCCCAGTGGGGATTCCCAGATGGAAAAGTCGGGGATGCTCATTTAAAAATTTGAATTGAACCCCTAAAAGGACACCAATCTGGGCATGGCTCAAGGAGCCCTCACTAGAAAACTAGCTTCACAAGACCCCTGGAAAGCTAGCCTTTAAACGGTAATAAGAGCATTTCTTTCGGGAGACGCTAACTTTCTAAGATATGCTGGCCTTTTGCGAACATTTTTTAGAAACTCTGCTCGACTTGTCGACCACTTTGAAGTTTACGAATTATTTGCCGATGTATAAGCCATTGACACAGACAGAACTGAATAGCTGTGGTCCAACTGTCTACCAGTTGCCATCATTGAGCAGCCTATAGGCAATCTGCCATCTGTAGTCATCAATGTCACGCTATAAAGGAAGACAAAGTCGATATAATAACTGATTTAACGCACAATTGCAAAAATTGACCTCTTTTGTGGAGAGAACTATATTTGCGTCACAGTTAAGGGTTAAGGATCGCCAAGCAATTGGTCCCTCACAAAATGACTGGGAAAAACGATTGGCACAAACCAATTGAAGTAATTGACTGAATAACTTGTTGTGTTAATGCTGACTTCGCAGTGGGCTTCCTTTTTCTCACCGTGCGTACCTGTTGTCAGAAAACTAAAGACTCAAAAATCGCGATTTTTTAGTTATATTTTTATGTAGATAGATAACCCATGGCGCCGGGTACGAGCTATCGGTAGGGTAGCAACGTAATTTCAAAAATGTCTAAATCACGTTGCGGAGCAGAGGATCGTTGTTGACATCTCTGGACAGGACTGCCACAGGTTGGAATAGGCCCGGGCCCAAGCTTCCTCGTCCTTCAAACAGACCATAAGCAAAAGCCAGGGCACTTTGTGTAGTCCGAGAAATGGGCGTTTGACAGCTGTCAGAATTATATTTTTTAAGCCCTCACGAAAGCGACTCTCCAGCGTATCGCGACACTTTTAGAACATATCAACTGTTTATATTATTAAGCCTGATCCACCACTGATTGTAGGAATCGCTAGGTGGGTGTACGATAATGAATCGTACTGATAACTGCACCTTCTGCACCTTCTGATCTTTGTACTTAGTATAAACTGAGTACAATTAATAATCGTATTTAAAAAGCGATCTCTGCAACGATACGTTGGAGAGTCGCGGTGGTGTGGGCGTAAAAAAAATACAATTTCGACAGCTGTCAAACGCCCATTTCTATCATTGGCTATTTCAATGACATAAGACATTTGACAACTCTGCCTTTGTATCGACTCTTTTAGACTCCTTTTAGGCTTTCGATTCGACACGAGACTTCAGACTTTTGGGCAAACACTATTTTTCGACGGATTGGAAGTGAAGTTTGCAACGCGCTATACTCAACTGAGGAATGATCCTATTAGTGTACCATTGATTCTGTTCGCTAATTGCTATTTCCGATCACACAATGCTTTTACCGTAATGAGCACGTGGAGTGGACGACGGCAAAACTTGGTATTGCTGCTGAATTGATGCTGCTCAAAGAAACAGACAACCTTAAAGGAGTAGCTTTGATTGCCATACGGGTTTACATACGGATGCAAAACTTGATAAATATCATCGGAGGGAGCATGGACGTTCAGGTTAGCTTTGATTTTGCCGCTGCTGGAATATATGCTGCACAAATTCCATAACGAACTCATAGAGGTGAGAAAAGTGGAGGCCGCGATGGTGTACTGACACTGTACTGCCTGTAAAGCAGACATGTACAGGAGAAAACTTTTTCCCGCGAAAAAAGGGCGCCAAATGTTAGCAAAAGTCGAATTCTTGAAAATTAACCGGTTTTCTGAGAGTTATGGCAGCTAAAAGTTCTTCACTCTTGTAAGGAATTTCTGCAGGGTTAAGGAATTGAAATCTTACAAAGAAAAGGGGACTAGATCACGAGGAGGTTCGAAGTATTGTTGTCCAACCAAGTTGTTGTGCGCGAGTTATTTCCATGTGTTGTGTCACAGTGAATATAAATTTTACGCAACTATTAAAACTTTTAATGAAAACCTAACAATTGGGAACAGTAGATGGTAATTTTTACGCCAAGAACAGAGCAATTCTCGGCCATAATTGAGCTTATGACATTTTCAGCTTCTTGAACTGAACCAAGACAAATACGCATTGGACTTGTTGATTTCACTGTCAGATAGAACAGTCACGTCTATCAAATACGTACTCTTGCTTCAACTTTGAATTAAAACATCTTATGAACAGAACCCTGTTTCCTCGGAATGATCCTTACCGGTCGCAAATTCCACGGCAAAAGTCAGAGGTAGGAAAACCTGTTTGTCGTTTACAAGAAATCTACGTCGTGGTCTGAGCGGTCAGACTAAAATGGAGAGTTTCCAAAAGAAACTTATTCCACAAATATACTGGTACGTTTTTTTGGTGAACTTCATCTGCAGATTGATTAGTACGACTCCGAATCTTCGAGACCATTTTCCCGCCATTTTGACGAGGAACTACACATCAAATAACTGAGATTGTACTTCATTTTGTAAAACAAACAAAGCAGTTCTTTCGGAATTCCCACCTTATTTGCATAATACATTTCTAGCAATGCTTTGTTAAGGGATTCGATAAATGATACCTTTACCAAAGAAGCCATGCTTTCCTTAGGTACACTTAAATTGTACTATTTCAATTTGCCAAATATTCCCGTAAACACGACGAATTCTGCCCACCAATGTTTTGACACATCGAACTTGCAGACTTGCTGCGAAGTTGTTGATTTCGTTTTTAATTTGATTCGTAAAGAATAAACCCCTGACCTGAATGAAATCCACCGCTCTTGTTCACTTCAAGTTTCGGTAGGACACGGAATGTGAAAAGTCCATTTCAGGTTTTCGGGAGCCTATGGAATACTTTCGGACAGTAAAAAGAGCTTGTTTGAAACAACAAACATTGCTCGAAGAAATACTGAAATACGCAGCGGGTCGACCGGTGACACGATGGCTTCGTGGCTATAACAGTCTTCCGAGTAGGTAAACTTCGCTACATGTACGATTGATTTCCTGAAAATATAGCCACATACGGATATTATTCGTACAATGTCATGAATATTATTCGTAAGAGACGCGGTTCCCAGTTTAATAAACTGAAAACACCGCATTATACGACTAATAATCTGAAAAGACACAAATAATAAGTTACGTATAACAAACGTAGCATAACACATCGTACGAATGTTAAACAGGATTCCGGATTAGTTTTGACAACATTCTAGAATTATTCTGAATGCTGTTTGGGTAATTTTAGTAATCGTAGTGTTTACAGTAAGCTAGCATTTTTGACACACTAATAGAGTAATTAAATCATTCATTGAGACAAGTTTTTTTATTTCGCATTGCGCGGTACTGTTGTTTGTTCAAGCACGGCTGAGTCGAGTTGTTTTTCGTCTTTGAGTCAAGGCCGGAGAAAATATCGTTCGTAAACAGTCTCAGTTGTTTATTCATTTACCTGGTTTCTTTTACTTTGGGTAAATTATGAACCTTAATCAGCCGCTTTCAACTCAGTTGTATTTTGCATTAGTGCTGTTGTTTGTTCGAGCACGGGCCACGATATGTTTTCCCGCTCGCGTTGCTTTTTGCCGAAGAGTCCAAAGACGGATAAAATATATTTCGTAAACACACTTAGATGTTGGCTTATTTTCCTGTTGTATTTTACTTTGGGTACATTTTGGACATTGAATCAGCCTCTTTCAAATCATGCGATAATCGCACTGAAGGCTGCGGTGTTGTTGTTTCGCGGCCACGACATTCGCGCTCGCATTGCTTTTCGTCGACGAGTAAAAAACGCTGAAAATATCGTCCGTAAACACACTCAGTTCATAAAAGGTTAGCCTCACGTTAAGCTTGTCATGTCAACACTTCGGCTGAATCACATTTATTTCAGAGCAAGCTCTGTAAGATGTAGTTCTTGAACGCAAAGTTTTTTTTCGTAATGGCGGACGGTCGAGTGAAATTTGGTGTCGGCAGAAGATCGCGGCATCTACGATTAATAATTGCATTTGTTGTAACATACGATTATTAATCGTGGATTTTACGATTATTAATCGTAACATCCAAGATTATTAATCGTAGGAGACGCATTTTACGATTACTAATCGTAAAGTACCACCTTTTACGATTAATAAGTCAAATGTGTGCATCTTACGATTAAAAATCGTAAAAACTTCACTCCAGAAATAAAAAAACACTCCAGAAATAAATAAACAGCTGTTACAAGAGATAGCTGGTGTAAGTATTGACCCACAAGGGAGTTGGTCCACCAAGCACATTCTCTTCCTGAGTTTGTTGATCTGTGAAGCAAAGACTGGTCCCCCCATAAAATTGAAGAAGAAAAATGTTTTGGCCCTGGGACTCACTGCATGTGCTGAATGGATCTTGAACTTTGCATAAGAGATAGCTGGTGTAAGTACTGACCCACAAGGAAGTTGGTTCACGAAGCACATTCTCTTCCTGAGTTTGTTGATCTGTGAAGCAAAGAGTGTTCCCCCAAAAAAATTGAAGAAGAAAAATGTTTTGGCCCTGGGACTCACTGCATGTGCTGAATGGATCTTGAACTTTGTACAAGAGATAGCTGGTGTAAGAAGTGACCCACAAGGAAGTTGGTCCACAAAGCACATTCTCTTCCTGAGTTTGTTGATCTGTGAAGCAAAGACTGGTCCCCCCTAAAAATTGAAGAAGAAAAAATGTTTTGGCCCTTGGACTATCTGCATGTGCTGAATGGATCTTGAACTTTGTACAAGAGATAGCTGGTGTAAGTACTGACCCACAAGGGAGTTGGTCCACGAAGCACATTCTCTTCCTGAGTTTGTTGATCTGTGAAGCAAAGACTGGTCCCTCCTAAAAATTGAAGAAGAAAAAATATTTTGGCCCTGGGACTGTCTGCATGCGCTGAACGGATCTTGAACTTTGTACAAAAGATAGCTGGTGCAAGTACTGACCCACAAGGAAGTTGGTCCACAAAGCACATTCTCTTCCTGAGTTTGTTGATCTGTGAAGCAAAGACTGGTCCCCCCTAAGAATTGAAGAAGAAAAATGTTTTGGCCCTGGGACTATCTGCATATGCTGAATGGATCTTGAACTTTGTACAAGAGATGGCTGGTGTAAGAACTGACCCAGAAGGGAGTTGGTCCACCAAGGACATTCTCTTCCTGAGTTTGTTGATCTGTGAAGCAAAGACTGGTCCCCCCGTAAAATTGAAGAAGAAAAAAATGTTTTGGCCCTGGGACTGTCTGCATGCGCTGAACGGATCTTGAACTTTGTACAAGAGATAGCTGGTGTAAGTACTGACCCACAAGGGAGTTGGTCCACCAAGCACATTCTCTTCCTGAGTTTGTTGATCTGTGAAGCAAAGACTGGTCCCCCCTAAAAATTGACGAAGAAAAACTGTTTTGGCCCTGGGACTGTCTGCATGCACTGAACGGATCTTGAACTTTGTTTAAGAGATAGCTGGTGTAAGTACTGACCCACAAGGGAGTTGGTCCACAAAGCACATTCTCTTCCTGAGTTTGTTGATCTGTGAAGCAAAGACTGCTCCCCCCTAAAAATTGAAGAAGAAAAATGTTTTGGCCCTGGGACTGTCTGCCTGCGCTGAATGGATCTTGAACTTCGTACAAGAGATTGCTGGTGTAAGTACTGACCCAGAAGGGAGTTGGTCCACCAAGCACATTCTCTTCCTGAGTTTGTTGATCTGTGAAGCAAAGACTGGTCCCCCTAAAAATTGAAGACGAAAAAATGTTTTGGCCCTGGGACTATCTTCATGTGCTGAACGGATCTTGAACTTTGTACAAGAGATAGCTGGTGTAAGTACTGACCCACAAAGGATTTGGTCCACCAAGCTCATTCTCTTCCTGAGTTTGTTGATCTGTGAAGCAAAGACTGGTCCCCCTAAAAATTGAAGAAGAAAAAAATGTTTTGGCCCTGGGACTATCTGCATGTGTTGAACGGATCTTGAACTTTGTACAAGAGATAGCTGGTGTAAGTATTGACCTACAAGACAGTTGGTCTACCAAGCACATTCTCTTCCTGAGTTTGTTGATCTGTGAAGCAAAGACTGGTCCCCCCGTAAAATTGAAGAAGAAAAATGTTTTGGCCCTGGGACTCACTGCATCTGCTGAATGGATCTTGAACTTTGTACAAGAGATAGCTGGTGTAAGTAGTGACCCACAAGGGAGTTGGTCCACCAAGCACATTCTCTTCCTGAGTTTGTTGATCTGTGAAGCAAAGACTGTTCCCCCCTAAAAATTGAAGAAGAAAAAATGTTTTGGCCCTGGGACTATCTGCATGTGCTGAACGGATCTTGAACTTTGTACAAGAGATAGCTGGTGTAAGTACTGACCCACAAGGGAGTTGGTCCACCAAGCACATTCTCTTCCTGAGTTTGTTGATCTGTGAAGCATAGACTGGTCCCCCCTAAAAATTGAAGAAGAAAAAATGTTTTGGCCCTGGGACTGTCTGCATGCGCTGAACGGATATTGAACTTTGTACAAGAGATAGCTGGTGTAAGTACTGACCCACAAGGAAGTTGGTCCACGAAGCACATTCTCTTCCTGAGTTTGTTGATCTGTGAAGCAAAGACTGGTCCCCCCTAAGAATTGAAGAAGAAAAATGTTTTGGCCCTGGGACTGTCTGCATGTGCTGAATGGATCTTGAACTTTGTACACGAGATGGCTGGTGTAAGAACTGACCCAGAAGGGAGTTGGTCCACCAAGCACATTCTCTTCCTGAGTTTTGGTCTGTGAAGCAAAGAGTAGTCCTCCTGGGAAAAAAAAAGATAAAGAAGAAGAGTAAACTGTTTTGTTCATGGGATTAACTGCATGTGCTGAATGGATCTTGCACTTTGTACAAGAGATAGCTGGTGTAAGAAGTTACCCACAAGGGAGTTGGTCCACCAAGCACATTCTCTTCCTGAGTTTGTTGATCTGTGAAGCAAAGAGTGGTCGGTCCCCCCTAAAAATTGAAGAAGAAATAATGTTTTGGCCCTGGGACTGTCTGCATATGCTGAATGGATCTTGAACTTTGTACAAGAGATAGCTGGTGTAAGAAGTTACCCACTAGGGAGTTGGTCCGCACATTCTCTTCCTGGTTGTATTTGTGAAGCAAAGACTGGTATCCTCTAAAATTTTAGAGGTAAAAATGTTTTTCCCACTTGACTGTTTTCCTGTGCTTAATGGATCTCTAACTTTGTAGCAGTGATATATTCTCTTCCTGAGATTTTTTGTATCTCCGAAGCAAGTCTAGGTTTTGTGCGGTGTTTCTGTTTGTATGTCCTGTTTCAGCGCTTTTTTGGGTCCCAAGGCATTGGCTGATAGGAAGTTTGACTCTTTAGACTCTTTTTATTTGTTTCATAGGTACAAAGTGGCGACTGATAAGACAGTGTTTCATTGATTACTCAAAAGTCTTCTAGCATGTGAGGAGCATCAGTTAGCACAAGAATGGAAAGTAAGCCTTTTTCTATTTCCTATATTGTGTTCTGTGTGTAATTTCTCCTTGTAGAATCTATTTCAGTGACTTTGTGTCTAAAAGTTCTCGCAGCTGGGAGTATGAATCCAATCCCATTCAGGCCTGAATTTTTTCTGGCTTTAATTTCACAATTGTTTAAGCAGTGTTTAACTGCAATGATCAGTCATGTCTTCATATTTCTCCCCACATTTCAAATACATGTATATGATGTTTCTTCACCATCTACGGGTGTATTACGAACTCACAACATGATCAGCATCCAGATGACTTGATAGCTCAGTTGGTAGAGCACAGTACTGGTATCGCAGAGGTCATGGGTTTGAATCCCTTTCAGGCCTTAATTTTTTTTTCAGGCTTTAATTTCACAACTGCTTCAGTTGTGCATAACTGCGATGATCAGTGAAGTCTTCATATGTTTCTTTGCACTTCAAATATATGATCTTTTATTTAATTACTTGCAAACTATATCACTGTTGTTTCTCTTCTGCAGGTTTAGCAAGTGAAGACACATCTTCCCTGATCCAATCAGAGAAAAGGTAACGTTTGCTCCAAGTTTCTGTTAACTCTCTCTAGGGTAAACCATTAATGACTGGAGAGATGTAAAGTCTTAGCCACATGAGCCCTGCATGTTTGTCCTCAGTTTTTCCCATGTTCACTAGGTCTCTAGGAGGGAATTTTCTCCCTTCCCCTCCCTCTCTCTCTCTCTCCCAAATCTGGCTGCTTCTAATGGTCAAGGCCATAGAACCCTAATAGGTGGATAAGTGTGAACTGTAACAAACATTTTGACTCCATATTTAACGTAAATCGTAGCTTTAGAGTTGTTATGGATAACCATGTTTAGCTATAGTGTGGCAAAGGCTTGCTATAAGAATATATATTATAAGCAGAACAGGCCATCATGTCCCAGGCAAAATGGTTTTGGAATTATCTCCACATGATTCAGCTTGGAATTTCTGTGAAGTGAAATCTAATAAATTCCAAAACTTTGCCCGTCAAAATATGGTTGCCAAGGATACATCAAGTTCTTAGTAATATGATACCTGTGCCCTAAGGTTGCATCTGGTAATCTGACACAATTTGTTTAGCCCGGTTTGCAGATTTTCGACATTGCAGTGCAAAGACTTCATCTGGGACCACTAGAGTTTTTAGCCAATTCAGTAGGAGTTTGAACCATACATTGTGTAAAATCTGAGTTTGTTTGTGATCAGACGAACGTGTTGTACTAGTGTAGATGTTCGCTAGTTACTGGAACAAACAGTTTTGATAAATTGTGTTCAAAATACCCTACCTAGAACGACATTACAAATGAAAGACAACAATAATTTGAACTCAGGTAGACACTGATTGATCACATGTCATGTGGCCAGTTGGGTTCAGGTTTGATTTTCCACAAGGCTGAAAAATGTTTTTGTCGGTGAGTTCAGATTTGATTTATTATTGTTCTCAGAATTCTGTCTGCCATTGGGTTAACCCTTACTTTTGGCACTGGGTTTAGATCTGTCAATGTTATCTACCCTGGGTTCCAAATTATCATGAAAATCGCTGGACCATTCAGAGTTGTTCAATCCTTTCAAAATTATTTGTGGCGCCAAATTCAATGTGACGGTTATTATGCCGCTGGGTTAGAAATTATTTGCGTCATATATAACAATTTCAGCCGAGTTCAAAATTCTTTGTATTCAATAATCATTCTTGTTGCTAGACTGTAAAGACTGCATGTTGGCTTTCACTGACGTTATTTGTGCCATTCATTTATTGTGCTGTTCAATTTAACAAAATTTGAAAGTAATTACCAGCCAGTTAAAATCGTCTAATCCATTAGCTAGCAATCTTGTTGCTCGAACGTGATTGGTGGAATCATGGACAAACTCCAGATTCTTTTCATTCAAAATCGTGATGTGTTTGGCTGAAAACTCTCAGGTGACGCCAGTTAACTCTTTGCACTGTAAAACGCTTTGAGATTTGCTGAGAGGAAGGTTCGCACTTGTAGCTTTCATAGTTCGAATTTGTATTTCTTTCAGGATGCTATATTGTGCAGGGAGTTTTTCCAAAGCTCTTTCAGTCCACTGGAATGTTGAGACTATGTTTACCAAAATCCTAAGGCCTGTGTTTTCACTACACCCCCAAAGCACGTATGCATGCGCAGAATGGATAATTGCCTTATTTTTGGTAGCGGGCTCACTATGCCTCATACTTACAGCAGCGCGTTATTATTTCACCTAAGCAAAACCACAAGGAAATCAAAAGCTTTTGTTCTGCTTGTGCTTGTACTTATGGTAGTGTTGTGCGCTTCTCCAATACCGTGTGCTTGTGTTGTGCACTTTCCCAATACCATGTGCTTGTGCTAGTGTTGTGCGCTTTCCCAATACCTTGTGCTTGTGCTTGTGTTGTGCGCTTCCTCAGTACCGTGTGCTTGTGCTAGTGTTGTGTGCTTTCCCAATACCCTGTGCTTGTGCTTGTGTTGTGCGCTTCCCCAATACCGTGTGCTTGTGCTTGTGTTGTGCGCTTCCCCAATAGCGTGTGCTTGTGCTAGTGTTGTGTGCTTCCCCAATACCGTGTGCTTGTGCTTGTGTTGTGCGCTTCCCCAATAGCGTGTGCTTGTGCTAGTGTTGTGTGCTTCCCCAATACCGTGTGCTTGTGCTTGTGTTGTGCGCTTTCCCAATACCGTGTGCTTATGCTAGTGTTGTGCGCTTCCCCAATAGCGTGTGCTTGTGCTAGTGTTGTGTGCTTCCCCAATACCGTGTGCTTATGCTAGGGTTGTGTGCTTTACCAATACCGTGTACTTGTGCTTGTGTTGTGCACTTCCCCAGTACCGTGTGCTTATGCTAGTGTTGTGTGCTTTCCCAATACCGTGTGCTTATGCTAGTGTTGTGTGCTTTCCCAATACCGTGTGCTTGTGCTAGTGTTGTGTGCTTTCCCAATACCGTGTGCTTATGCTAGTGTTGTGTGCTTTCCCAATACCGTGTGCTTATGCTAGTGTTGTGTGCTTTTCCAATACCGTGTGCTTGTGCTAGTGTTGTGTGCTTTCCCAATACCGTGTGCTTGTGCTAGTGTTGTGCGCTTTCCCAATACCGTGTGCTTGTGCTTGTGTTGTGTGCTTTGCCAATACCGTGTGCTTGTGCTAGTGTTGTGCGCTTCCCCAATACCGTGTGCTTATGCTAGTGTTGTGCGCTTCCCCAATACTGTGTGCTTATGCTAGTGTTGTGCGCTTTCCCAATACCGTGTGCTTGTGCTTGTGTTGTGCGCTTTCCCAATACCGTGTGCTTATGCTAGTGTTGTGCGCTTCCCCAATAGCGTGTGCTTGTGCTATTGTTGTGTGCTTCCCCAATACCGTGTGCTTATGCTAGTGTTGTGTGCTTTACCAATACCGTGTACTTGTGCTTGTGTTGTGCACTTCCCCAGTACGGTGTGCTTATGCTAGTGTTGTGTGCTTTCCCAATACCGTGTGCTTATGCTAGTGTTGTGTGCTTTCCCAATACCGTGTGCTTGTGCTAGTGTTGTGTGCTTTCCCAATACCGTGTGCTTATGCTAGTGTTGTGTGCTTTCCCAATACCGTGTGCTTATGCTAGTGTTGTGTGCTTTTCCAATACCGTGTGCTTGTGCTAGTGTTGTGTGCTTTCCCGATACCGTGTGCTTGTGCTAGT
>OZ026597.1:23879578-23892078 GCA_964020085.1 Micromussa lordhowensis | reverse complement strand
AATTTTTATCGTAGCCTTGTGTCACGCACCTCCATAACCCGGAAATTCAACATGCTCTGGTTTCCAAACGAAGCACGCTATTGAGCTGTAAAGTTGTAAACAGATATAAATATGTCACCTCTTATACCTGATGCGGATGAAATCTTTGGTGGATCTTTAGTTTTAGATTTTAGAAAGTGATGACGTCACGTGAAAACGATCTATAGAGCATTTTGATTGGGTGATTTTAGTTATTGGCCCTCTGACTGCCTAAGTCGTGTAATTATACTGAAATAGCGCCAAGTCTGCGCCAGGCCAAGTGGCCCCTCACAGCCACGGCTTATCCCGGTTAGCTTGTAAATAGACTGATGGAAATACCATGTAGAAATAAAGTTATCGTATCGTATTGCATCGTATCGCATTAAGGGACATCCAAGGAGTATTTCGACCCCCGTCCCCGTCCCCCTGGTTGGGATAGTTGTTCATAACCACAGTAAATTAGCTTTTATAACTATTAGCGGTGTAATTATACGTTAGAAAAGTGCGTGGTATCGCGGAGGTCACAGGTTCGAATCCCGTTGAAGCCCTGATTTTTTTCAGGCTTCTTCTTTCCAGTTGCTTAAATTGGAAAATTCACTGCGAGGATCATTCTTCACTTTCATCTATGACCGCAGTTCAAATATATGAATTATTTCATATATACTTACATCAAAAGTGCGTGGTGCTTGTAAAAATTTTGCAACTAATGGCAACCATTTGACTTGGTTTATATTTCGGAAACTATTAAGTGTTGTAGTGTTCGATAAACATTTAAGAATAGAAATGAGCGAAATCACACAGCGCTTCGATATCATCTCTTAAGCATTTTCTACATTATAAATAAAAAATGTTACGTTAACATATCCTGAACAAAGTGTGTCAAATGGTTTCATACGAATAAATAAACATCGGTTAAGTTAATTACAGGCTCAAACAAAGAATTCACCACAAATTGAATCTGATATAGTGTTCAGTTTTGGTTTGCGTTCATGGATGAACAACAGCATTTCGGAAATCAGACGACAGTCCCACTTTACCTTACACAGAGCTGCTGGGATATTGAGGTGTCGGGAAATATTAATGTAATGTAATATTCGAGTACCGGACAAACTCTTATTTTGATGTACTAAGTTAGTTCTCGCAAATTCTCGCAATAGGAGTGGGACTTACCATTTCCTTTACACAACTCTTTGGTTACGGTAAATCCGGTTTTACCTTATCACGGATGATCACGAGTTCTTGTTATGAGCCCAGTTTCCTGCTAATCTTGTTATTACCACAGGAAACGCCTTGTAATAGATATCAAGTAAACACCTTGGTGTTATTCAGTTCATTGCGTCCAAAGTTGTCTCTGTTCTCGTCCTTATGGGTACAATGTAAAAATGTATCTCGAATAAAACTACTGCTCCAGAACAACGGCGGATTGTCTTGATTTAGGAAGTCAGAGCGATTCCCACCGTTTCAGTACCGTGGCGCAGTTGTTAGACACCACAGGGATAAGATCTTTGGGATTCACTACTGTGGATCAAAGGAGTAGTAAGAAAGGTTGGCACTGTTACGATAAACGTGTATTCGTTGAGAGCGCACCACAAGGATGAAGGGGTAAAGAGAATCAAAGAAGTCGTCTAGACAGCTCAGAACTGCTTCAGTTGGCATGTGCGTTTGTTGAAAACGTACGATAAGGATAGAAGTATACAGAGAGTTTGAAAAGTCATCAGACTGGTCCACGCAGTCTCAATACGCATGCGCATTTGTGAAAAACGCACCACAAGGATAATAAAATTAGGAAGTTTAAAGGATGCCCAGTGCCGTGGCGGTGGTTGATGGAAAAAAAAGTCTTTATGGTGTCAGGATATTGCCAATACGTTTGTAGCCTGCAGAACAGGCGGATTAGCGGGGTCAGCGCGATACACGAGCGCGCGCGCGAAGCGCGAGAACGAGCGCGAAGCGCGAGGCCAGAAAAATCCGCCTGTAGTCACACCATTGTTTATGCTCTTCCGCCCCCTTGAAATGATTGACGTGCGTTAATTAAGAAGAACCAGTCACAAAACGATTTCAATTTATTGGCGGGAAAAAATGTCAGATTTACAGTGGGTTCCGCGAAACCCGCGGCTTTGTTTCGCAATGAGTGCGGCTATGTCGCTCCGAACTCCAACGAAAGTTTATGGTAGAGGAAAAAATTCTGGCAATCCTGTTTGCAGATTTTGCCACATTTATCTCGGTCTAAAAACTAACTCAATTCCCGTTTTCGCTGTGACACAAAGACAAGAATTTAAAGGAGTTAAACTTTCAGAGTTACTTTCTGAATTTGGAATTCGCTTGAATAGTCCGACTCAAAATCGAAACGTTCTTGTCAGAATTTTCAACTCATGCAAATTTTTGTCACATTTAAAACTAAACATGGACGATAGTCAACCAGAGTTTGCAGAATTTAACGGTGAAGAGACTCGCAAAAACCTCTCCCAGCGCATCTTTACCGGAGCCCCTCAACGCTCGACGTGAATTACGCGCAAGAAAGAGGTTGTCGTTGGACAAAGAAAACAACCCTCCGAGAAATCCCCAAGATTATTTAGAACAGGAGATGAAAAGATTAATGAACGTTCCAGATGAGGTGCTTTCCTCCCTGCGAAAACATTTTATTCCCTTGTCGGTTAACTCAAGCTTTCGCTTTAGCGTAGAATTAATTTGAACATGCTGTCATGCGACGATACACGTCTACGAAATTTTGAACATTTTTAGCTTTTAGATAGGTTTCCCCTCATCATGAATGAAAATGTATTGGTACTGGACTTCCTGTCACGTTTCTTTCCTTTGGTTGCCTTTATTTGGGAATTTTAGGTTTTAAATTGAACAGTATTTTTGTACGCTGAATTTCTGAATAATTAATTTACGGCGAACGCCGCGGCTTGCATGTTTGTTTAGTTTATTCGCTTCGTTAAACTATACATTTGAGTCTTATTCAGCTACTACAAAACCCCTGAGAAAAGAACTAAGTGGGCACTAATATAACATACGATTTATCTCAAAATTATTGGCTTGTTTTTGTCATCTTTTTGATTTACAACTTTTACCTTTCATTCGCTGCACTGTATTATTATTTTGTCAAGCGGCGCGCGGTGGAGAATTAAATTGGTTTTTACTAGCGCCTTTCGCTCTTACTTTCCCATGGAAGGCCAAGGAGGCAACTTCGGAAATAAACGAAGGGCTACTGGGAGCAGAGGAGTCTCATTGAGCCGTATTTCCAGTTAAATTCGCTGAACAATTAGCGCAAATCGATCTGTTGTTGATTTAAATCACTGTACGTGATCGTGTTACTTCCTGGAAAAACATTCGAAGATCATGTGATGTAAAGTAACCAATCAGCAAAAATCAATCAATAAAGTAACCAATCAGCAAAAACCGTTCGCCAGGCGAACGGTTGGAAGAGCATAAACAATGGTCTGACTACAGGCGTTAGTTTTTAGCGCTCCTTCCCTCCCACGCAACTCGCGCTTCGCGCTCGCCTCGCTTTCGCCTATGTTCACCTGAAATACGCAAAAAATTACGCCTGTTCTGCAGGCTAATACGTTTGCGTTTCAAAGTGTAACTTTCAGGACGTACCGAAAGACTTTTTTTTAGTAGTAGTAGTAGTAGTAAACATAACCCCCACCACCGCGTCCAAGAAAGGCTTATTGATTTATAGCTACCCCAGTTGCTTGTCCTTGTGGTACAGCAAATAGAAATGCGCATGCGCTGTGTAAAGGTTAGAGGTACCACAAGGGCCAGCAACCTAAGAAACTATAGAAGAAATTGCTCTTCCTGGACGTGGTGGTGGGGGTTACGTTACATTTACGTTATATTTTTTGACTTTTTTTTTAACAGTCCAAAAATATATACTACTACTACTACTACTACTACTACTACTACATATACTATATATACTACTACTACTACTAAAAAAATCTCATATTTTGGACAGTCTTCAGCTACTGCCATCCCAAACCCCCACCACCACCCTAAAATTTGAAATCCCCTAGTATAAGTCAAGGTTCTCCATCCTTGTGGTACGTATCACTTTAAAAAGCGCATGCGTATTGGCAATGTCCTGATAAGTCGAAAAAGGCACTTTCCAAAAGTATCTGAATGAAGAAAGTTCAATCTTGAAATGACTGAAAAATCCAGATGGGAAAACCTCCACCCTCCCCCACCACCGCACCAGGGAAAAGCGATACTCTTTAAACTTCCTAACGTTTTTATCCTTGTGGTACGTTTTGAACAAATGCGCATGCGTAATGAGACGGCGTGGACCATTCTAAATTCTCTGTATACTTCTTTCCTTGTGGTGCGTTTGGAAAAAATACGCATGCGTATCATGATTGTCTTCAGTAAAGGTCGTCTCTTATCCTTGTGGTACACAGTTGGATATATGCACATGCACATTCAATCTGCCGTGATAAGAAAAAGTTTATTATATAAAGTGTACTGCAAGGATCTTACTTTGACGACAAAGCACTAAATATCAAACTTTCAGGAGAAGTGTAGCCCCCACCACAGCTACTCATGTTTCTTGTCCTTGTGGTAGAGCTTTTACACATTCATATGAGCTTTTTTCTAAGTACTCTCCAAGAGACGATATGGACAAGATGCTTTAGTAACTCTAGCATAACTGATATTTCCTTGGCAGAATGAGGACGTTATATTTTAATCCAAATATTCTGAGTGTAAAACTCTTCCTCTTCAAGCATAATGTTCGTCTCGCTGTTTTTTCTAAATTAAGTCCAGAAGTTGAGATGTTTTTAACGATAATGTATATCAGGTATGCATTCATATAACAACATAAACACGCACCCCCAGGACAATATTTTATTAGACACTACGTTTACAATACAGTTTGGATTCTGTGGGCGCTCTTATTGGCTAAAAGATATCTATTCCGTGCAACAAAACATTTAAGCGTGTTTCATTGTATAGCACGCGTATGATCTAGTATATAGAAAAGCATACGAAGAAGCAGACCACATAAACACGTATTATACATTCCTATAATATAGATAGGACCCTGCGCGCGCTCCGATTGGTCAAAAACCTATGTTTTATCCGAGTATAAAACATAGAAAAAGCGTGTTTTATTGTTTTTCGCTTCATTACCTCTATATCACAAAGCAAATGAAGAAGCCTAATCCGTGTATTACACTGTGATAAAACACTCTGGGCATCTGGGAACACTCAAGTGTAATACACGGCATAGGCTTTTTTATTTGTTAAATATGACACTCCGTTTTTCGAGTTCAAGTGGCATGCATGTGAATTAGCTAGGTGTCGCTAAGCGCATTGACAACTATAAACAACATTTGAACATTTATTTGAAACACTTGAAAAATACAGAAAACAAACGCTGGGACCCTTTCAAATAAAAACATTTCACTCGTGTTCTGAAATTCCTAACTTGTTTTATGACAGCATAATACATGCATATGGTTGGCACGTTTTCGTATTAAAGATGTTTTAATAACCACGTTTTCCCTCCGAGAGGAAATTGCAAAAGTGTTAAGGTACTTCGTGCATACCTGAGCTTGGACATGATTATCTATAATATTTAGAGTTCAACATCGTTTAAATTCGTGCACTGTATGAAAACTGATTTGAAAGTTTCTATATATATCACCGCGAAGCGGCGAGGTAAATATCCACCACTTTCACCGACACTGAGGTGAATAATTGTTTTAGTATATACCACACAAGCTGAATAACTAGCAGCCCAAAGAGTAACTTCATTAGTTAAAATATAGCGACAAAAGCCACTTTGTTTTTCTTCGGCTGCTCGGAGGTGAATAGTACTTGGCTAATTACCTCCGAGCTAGCCAATCAGCGCGCGCGAAAAGTACTATTCACTTGTGTGGTATATACTAATAATAATAATAATAATAATAATAATAAAACTTGTATAGCGCCGATATTAATATGGCTATTTTCATCAGCGCTTAAAACATAAAACTACATAAAACCTACTACAAACGACATTAAAAGCACATTGATAAAATTACCAAAAAGCTTTCTGAAATAAAAAAAAGTCTTGAGTGTCTTTTTAAAAGATGCTACTGAGGGGCTACTCCTGATCGCATAGGGCAGTAAATTCCATAGTTGAGGAGCAGCAACAGCAAAAGATCGATCTCCTAACGTTGTTAAGGTCTTGTAAAAGCTGTCTTTTTTATTCTGTAGCTGCTAGGTGTTTGCTGTCTGAAAGAAAACAAAAACAAATTTAGCTCAAAATATTTAGCGATCTCCTAAAATAATGTTTTTAAGCACACCATAGACTTCTGTACAAGTACAAGAAGTTACATTAATGAATTAATTAATTTTAAGAATAAGACAAAAGCTTTGCCTGTTGTCTCTTAAATGCTCTTTAAGTAAGATGAGTATTCAACAGCGTTGGCTCTACCCCGACCTAGAATGCATTACTAAAAGAAATTGGGCAACTTTAGGTCGGAAACTGTATTATTGCTAAATGAATGCCGGGTAATTTCTTGCTGAGAATTGCCCAGATTAAGTAGTAACGCACGTTACTCTAGGGTGCACGTAATAGTCAAGATGGTGGCTAAGTCACGTCATGGTCAAGATGGAAGAAGGTGGGCACGTATTAGGACGAGGAAGGAAAAAACAGACTCAGGTTTTATAACTACTTTTGTTCTGGCTGAAACCTCTTTGGTACTCCCAGTTGAAGTCCTTAAACAGTGAGGTTGACGATCAGCAAACTGGGGTCAATATAAATTTATGTCAGATTACCCAATGCAACCTTAAGGCAGAGGTTGGCCCGATTGATTTTAACCGTTTAATAGCCTTTTTAGTATTTACATAACAGCTGTGACTTAATCTGGAATTTACATGGACACTATTTCCTATGACACGCTATTGTACTATAGACAACTTGATGTTTCCTTGGCATGGTTGTCACAGTGACCCAATATATAATAAATTTCAGATCTAATAATGGCTTCTGGCCTCCAATTACAGCCGTCATAAGTTCTCAACAATTTTCCATCTTCATTGAGGAAAATATTGTTGAGATCACAAAAAATCCCAAATAGTTTTTTTTCAGTCCATAACCAGACCAAGATAACCAGGGAGAGCATGTGCTTGGTGGACCAACTCCCTTGTGGGTCAGTTCTTACACCAGCTATCTCTTGTACAAAGTTCAAAGTCCATTGACCCCATGCAGACAGTCCCATGGCCAAAACACTTTTTCTTCTTCAATTATAAGGGAGACCAGTCTTTGTCTCAGAGACCAAAACTCAGGAAGAGAATGTGCTTGGTGGACCAACTCCCTTGTGGGTCAGTTCTTACACCAGCTATCTCTTGTACAAAGTTCAAGGTCCATTAAGCACATGCAGACAGTCCCATGGCCAAAACACTTCTTGATTTTTAATTTTAAGGGGGGGACCAGTCTTTGCTTCACAGACCAAAACTCAGAAAGAGAATGTGCTTGGTGGACCAACTCCCTTGTGGGTCAGTTCTTACACCAGCATCTCTAGTACAAAGTTCAAGGTCCATTCAGCGCATGCAGACAGTCCCATGGCCAAAACACTTTTTCTTTTTTTTTTAATTTGAAGGAAGGACCAGTCTTTGCTTCACAGACCAAAACTCAGGAAGAGAATGTGCTTGGTGGACCAACTCCCTTGTGGGTCAGTTCTTACACCAGCTATCTCTTGTACAAAGTTCAAAGTCCATTCAGCGCATGCAGACAGTCCCATGGCCAAAACACATTTTCTGTTTTCAATTTTAAGGGGGGAACCAGTCTTTGCTTCACAGACCAAAACTCAGGAAGAGAATGTGCTTGGTGGACCAACTGCCTTGTGGGTCAGTTCTTACACCAGGTATCTCTTGTACAAAGTTCAAGGTCCATTCAGCGCATGCAGACAGTGCCATGGCCAAAACACTTCTTGATTTTTAATTTTAAGGGGGGACCAGTCTTTGCTTTACAGACCAAAACTCAGGAAGAGAATGTGCTTGGTGGACCAACTCCCTTGTGGGTCAGTTCTTACACCAGCTATCTCTTGTACAAAGTTCAAGGTCCATTAAGCACATGCAGACAGTCCCATGGCCAAAACACTTCTTGATTTTTAATTTTAAGGGGGGGACCAGTCTTTGCTTCACAGACCAAAACTCAGAAAGAGAATGTGCTTGGTGGACCAACTCCCTTGTGGGTCAGTTCTTACACCAGCATCTCTAGTACAAAGTTCAAGGTCCATTCAGCGCATGCAGACAGTCCCATGGCCAAAACACTTTTTCTTTTTTTTTTAATTTGAAGGAAGGACCAGTCTTTGCTTCACAGACCAAAACTCAGGAAGAGAATGTGCTTGGTGGACCAACTCCCTTGTGGGTCAGTTCTTACACCAGCTATCTCTTGTACAAAGTTCAAAGTCCATTCAGCGCATGCAGACAGTCCCATGGCCAAAACACATTTTCTGTTTTCAATTTTAAGGGGGGAACCAGTCTTTGCTTCACAGACCAAAACTCAGGAAGAGAATGTGCTTGGTGGACCAACTGCCTTGTGGGTCAGTTCTTACACCAGGTATCTCTTGTACAAAGTTCAAGGTCCATTCAGCGCATGCAGACAGTGCCATGGCCAAAACACTTCTTGATTTTTAATTTTAAGGGGGGACCAGTCTTTGCTTTACAGACCAAAACTCAGGAAGAGAATGTGCTTGGTGGACCAACTCCCTTGTGGGTCAGTTCTTACACCAGCTATCTCTTGTACAAAGTTCAAGGTCCATTCAGCACATGCAGACAGTCCCATGGCCAAAACACTTCTTGATTTTTAATTTAAAAGGGGGGACCAGTCTTTGCTTTACAGACCAAAACTCAGGAAGAGAATGTGCTTGGTGGACCAACTCCCTTGTGGGTCAGTTCTTACACCAGCTATCTCTTGTACAAAGTTCAAGGTCCATTCAGTGCATGCTGACAGTCCCACAGCCAAAACATTTTTTCTTCATCGATTTTTAAGGGAGGACCAGTCTTTGCTTCACAGACCAAATCTCAGGAAGAGAATGTGCTTGGTGGACCAACTCCCTTGTGGGTCAGTTCTTACACCAGCTATCTCTTGTACAAAGTTCAAGGTCAGCACATGCAGACAGTCCCATGACCAAAACACTTCTTGATTTTTAATTTTAAGGGGGGACCAGTCTTTGCTTTAGAGACCAAAACTCAGAAAGAGAATGTGCTTGGTGGACCAACTCCCTTGTGGGTCAGTTCTTACACCAGCTATCTCTTGTACAAAGTTCAAGGTCCATTCAGCGCATGCAGACAGTCCCATGGCCAAAACACATTTTCTGTTTTCAATTTTAAGGGGGGAACCAGTCTTTGCTTCACAGACCAAAACTCAGGAAGAGAATGTGCTTGGTGGACCAACTGCCTTGTGGGTCAGTTCTTACACCAGGTATCTCTTGTACAAAGTTCAAGGTCCATTCAGCACATGCAGACAGTCCCATGGCCAAAACACTTCTTGATTTTTAATTTTAAGGGGGGACCAGTCTTTGCTTCATAGACCAAAACTCAGGAAGAGAATGTGCTTGGTGGACCAACTCCCTTGTGGGTCAGTTCTTACACCAGCTATCTCTTGTACAAAGTTCAAGGTCCATTCAGCTCATGCAGACAGTCCCATGGCCAAAACACTTTTTCTTTTTTTACTTTGAAGGGAGGACCAGTCTTTGCTTCATAGACCAAAACTCAGGAAGAGAATGTGCTTGGTGGACCAACTCCCTTGTGGGTCAGTTCTTACACCAGCTATCTCTTGTACAAAGTTCAAGGTCCATTCAGCGCATGCAGATAGTGCCATGGCCAAAACACTTCTTGATTTTTAATTTTAAGGGGGGACCAGTCTTTGCTTTACAGACCAAAACTCAGGAAGAGAATGTGCTTGGTGGACCAACTCCCTTGTGGGTCAGTTCTTACACCAGCTATCTCTTGTACAAAGTTCAAGGTCCATTCAGCACATGCAGACAGTCCCATGGCCAAAACACTTCTTGATTTTTAATTTGAAGGGGGGACCAGTCTTTGCTTTACAGACCAAAACTCAGGAAGAGAATGTGCTTGGTGGACCAACTCCCTTGTGGGTCAGTTCTTACACCAGCTATCTCTTGTACAAAGTTCAAGGTCCATTCAGTGCATGCTGACAGTCCCACAGCCAAAACATTTTTTCTTCATCGATTTTTAAGCGAGGACCAGTCTTTGCTTCACAGACCAAATCTCAGGAAGAGAATGTGCTTGGTGGACCAACTCCCTTGTGGGTCAGTTCTTACACCAGCTATCTCTTGTACAAAGTTCAAGGTCAGCACATGCAGACAGTCCCATGACCAAAACACTTCTTGATTTTTAATTTTAAGGGGGGACCAGTCTTTGCTTTACAGACCAAAACTCAGAAAGAGAATGTGCTTGGTGGACCAACTCCCTTGTGGGTCAGTTCTTACACCAGCTATATCTTGTACAAAGTTCAAGGTCCATTCAGTGCATGCAGACAGTCCCACAGCCAAAACATTTTTTCTTCATCGATTTTTAAGGGAGGACCAGTCTTTGCTTCACAGACCAAAACTCAGGAAGAGAATGTGCTTGGTGGACCAACTCCCTTGTGGGTCAGTTCTTACACCAGCTATCTCTTGTACAAAGTTCAAGGTCCATTCAGCACATGCAGACAGTCCCATGGCCAAAACACTTCTTGATTTTTAATTTTAAGGGGGGACCAGTCTTTGCTTCACAGACCAAAACTCAGGAAGAGAATGTGCTTGGTGGACCAACTCTCTTGTGGGTCAGTTCTTACACCAGCTATCTCTTGTACAAAGTTCAAGGTCCATTCAGCGCATGCAGACAGTCCGATGGCCAAAACACTTTTTCTTTTTTTAATTTTAAGGGAGGACCAGTCTTTGCTTCACAGACCTAAACTCAGGAAGAGAATGTGCCTAGTGAACCAACTGCCTTGTGGGTTAGTTCTGACACCAGCTATCTCTTGTACAAAGCTCAAGATCCATTCAGCTCATCAGAGAGTCCCATGCCCAAACCACGCCTTAAAAAAACTGTTTGCTTCTCAGAAAAGATAATGTCCAAGCACAAATTTCTGAGCATGTTTTTGCGCCAAATGGAGGCTATTGTATATTTAATGTGGCTAAATGAAATTTAGGCAAGGTTATTCTCGAGACAATGCCGTCCAGCGGTCGTCTCCTTTAGTACGGCTCGGGGCGGCCTCTTCAGCTTAACAGGGGCACCTCATGCGTTTGGCTTGCTTGCTTGCTGACCTTTTCAGGTCATTATTGTTTTGCGGTTTGCTTGGCATCATTTTGCAGAGCTTTTCTTTCCCACTCCTCCCTCCCTTGGGTAAGTATTGGGTGCGGGTAAGTATTCCACTGACTTGATCAGTGTGACGGTGCCTGGGCGGTGGCCACTTGCAGGGTTACGATGGATACCTCCTTTCCTCTGCCAGAACTGTTGCCCAGCTCCACCAGCCCTTCTAAGGCACCAGCTCCCAGGTTCATCTATTGTTGATGAGTTTAATCTCCAGTGCACAGAGGGGACTGAGAGAATTCACAAAAATACATGTAAGAAAAGGACGGCTCTTAAGTTTACTAAGTTTAAAAAACTTAATTAGCCTCTGATTGAGTGTAGGACAGGAAGAGCTGCTGTCCTCTTGAATGAATATACGACTGGACAAATTGCTGGAAAGGGCTCTCTCCTCCTGACTACTGTACATGTAGGAGTGTTTTTATAAATAGCAAGTACAAAAGACCTTTTTGACCGTTTCTGACACCATCTTGCTCGGGGGCAAAAACAGTAAGAATCGAATGTCTAGCAACTTGTGAAAATTAAGAGTTCTGAAGTAATTATCAATTAAAAACTACAAATGTTAGCTGAAAAATATACTGATCACAAGCCTTGCTAGAAAAGACACAATTAAGGTTCTCATTTTCTCTCTGTCTTCCCCTTTTGAATCTCTTTCTTTCCGCTGTTGCTATTCTTTTGTAGAATCCTTTTTTAGTGTAATCTTCTCCTTGTTTTTATTTGCCAATTAATATTTTTTGCGTGTAGATCAATTTATAGCCAATGTTAAATGTAAGTAAACTCTTATAACTTTTGTATACTCAGTAATGATGTTAATAGGAGTGTAAAGGAAGAATTATAGCCCCAGTTAAAATAATTAAAAAAAAACAAACAATCAAGAAACAAATCTAAATCACAAATAAATATGTAAGAAAGCCACCTATTGTAGCTACTGCCCTAATGTAAGATATTGAATTGTAAACAATGTTAGTATTGTAAGTTGTCAGTATTGTTAAATTGTAAGCTATGTTAGCACTGTAAGTCGAGTAATGTAATGTTATTGTTGCAATAAAAAAAAATATGTGCAAAAAAAAAGTACGGTTCTCATTTTCATTTATTTACTTGTATGAAAAATTAAAAGTGCAATTCCTCACCTCAGAACAAATCTACATTCTTCAAATTTTGTCAAACAAATCTTCTGT
>OZ026597.1:23872078-23874578 GCA_964020085.1 Micromussa lordhowensis | reverse complement strand
GTACGAAAGTTAGAGTGAATTCAAAATCAGTTTCCATATGAATGGAAGGTTGTGTCACGATGTCATGCCATCATGCCATGCAGATAAAATCTGCGACGACAAATGGCGCTAAATCCTAAAAACCACAGAGCGGTGGAAAATCACCCAATTCTTAAGATACAGAAAGGCATGAAATCTCTGTATTTTACAAAATGTACATTTGCTTGAAATATATTTCAGTGGGAATCGAAACTGAAACCTAACATGTTATGGCTGTGCCTGGAACATGTCAAGCATGTGACAGATTTGATAGCTAGTGACAATAGGCCGCCATGTGCAGATAAGATTTGCCAAGAAGATCTTGAACAAATTGCAAATAGTCGACTCAGTTTGCACCGAGTACGATATTTAAAAAAATCTCTGGTTTGTCTTGCACTAATCGATTGGGAGAAGTTGCGAGACAAAGAAGAGGCTATCAACTGCCCATTCTTTGGTTTGGTTTTTGTTGCGAGAAACAATGGTGAGAAGGTTGTAATAAAGAAGCTATTCAGTGAGGAAGATCAGGAAAAGCATCTTTTCATCAAAGAAGCAAAAATACTCCATGGGATTAAAAATGAACATATTGTCAAGTTTACAGCTGTATGCATAAGCAACGACAAAAAGTTATTATTTAACCCTTTTTTGGGGGAGAGATGCAATTTTTCGCAGATCTGTGGTTTTTAGCATTAGCCTTTTAGAGCAGTTTGTTTTACAGTTTAGCCTGCGAAAACAGCCGTCCTTCTTCGCTCCCAGCCCGAGTGGCGTTTCGCGAGAAGGACGTCTGCAATTTACCGCCGAAAATTCCATACTGATGACGTAAGTGTGAACTTTGTAATGTTGCCTCAATCTGCAAAATAGGCATAAATTAACATTTGCATTTTTTTCCCCAGGAGATGAATATTCATGATCAGGAAGAAACTTGCATTCTTTGTAGAAGAGGCGCTGAAAAGGGCGACAGATACCGCGATATCTCGAACATTTGTTCGTCTTTCTCCCTTCGAACTTGACAAATTCACTTCTTTTCACGTTTCCGTTTTGCTGTCTGTCATGTAAAAAGCAAATCGATAAGCAACAGAGGTTATTGGTTAACAATATTACCGTGGAAAATGACTTGCGTAGTCGACAATTTCTTGATGAAAACCTTTTTCGGATAGCTGCAAGAAGCATAATATCTCTAGACAAACGTATACATGTAGCTTTCTCGAAGTAAAGCTACGGCGTCTCCGAAGATGAACGTACAACAACAAAGATGATATCTGTGATAAGAACCTACCTGCTGTGCTTGCAAACAGTTCTAATCACAGCTGCGCCCGGTGTCACAATATAGAATGCAAGCAAGCAACATGTTCATGGTAAATTTCATTTTTGTCCCTCGAAAGCAAATACTTCGAGACTTGAAAACACATCTCTTCTTGCAATAGAAATGAGCCTGAACAATGCTTATAACACAGGGCAAATTACAGAGGTGTCAGACTTGACGAAGCGACAGGGAGATAATAGCACAGATCATGCAGACCTATGACCTCTAAACATTTACCATAGCATGGTCTAACGGCTTAACTCTACTGGAAAATCCTCCTTATAACACAAGATGAAGTGTCCTTCATAAACAAGAGTGAAGCAACAAAAACGGTTGAGCGACCCAAAAGAGAACGGCAAATGTACAAATGCCACGAACCGCAGGAGTCGTGTAGGTCTGCCAACCCATTTTAATAACACGTATTTGAGAATATTCAATGTCCCGCATATTTACGGACTTAGTTATGCATAATTACCGATCGAACCAATCAGCGTTCATGACCAGATTCGGGACAAATTTATGTCATCAGTATGGAATTTTCGGCAATAAATCGCAGACGTCCTTCTCGCGAAACGTCACTCGGGCCGGGAGCAAAGAAGGACGGCTGTTTTCGCAGGCTGTTAACAGTTTTGTTTTCCGTCTTTTAGGATTTGGGGTGATTTTCTGATGTTCCGCCATTCCGTCATTCCTCCATTTCTGCTTTTAGGGTTGCCCTCTTCTGCTGAGAATCTGTTCCTTGTAGCTCATTAGATACTCAGAAAGTCAATCACTCTCAACTCACTGGCCATCGAACTTCGAACTTTTTCCGTGCATTTACTGCAATTTTTGTCGTGTTCGCTCCCCAAGCAAGATGGCGTGAGAAACTGAAAAAGTTTATTCCTGTAGCCGGGCCGTACAGTATGTGGCCCTTGGTCTGCGAGGTCCTTGGTCCGCGGGTTTTCCGAAAATTATGTCATATTTGTCGTTAAATAAAGCAGGACCAAAAACGAAGGTGTACGATTAAATATTGATTAGTATTCTTTCGCATGACGAAGTTCCGGCCCTCCCGATGATATTGAAGGCGAAAAATTCGAGTTTGTTGACAGGTAGGTCTAATTGTCTTTCTTGAATTGTCTTATTTTGCGGCTCCGTAAAGTACATTGTCAAGTTTACTTAGCTTGTACACGGATAAAACCGAACGGG
>OZ026597.1:23804578-23864578 GCA_964020085.1 Micromussa lordhowensis | reverse complement strand
TGTTTTGGTGCCCGGAAGTCACATCACTTTCAAGTCGTTTCTTAGATTTAGCAAAACCGAAGGTTGAGAATTTAATAAAACAATTATTCCATTCGCGCTTGTTGGATATGAGATTGGTTATAGCCAACTCGGCCCTTCGCATCTCATATCCAACGCGCACTCATGGAATAATTGTTAAATAACCCGTGATTGGGATCGAACGGTGGGACGGGGAAAACGCGTGGGTTAAATTTAACACAGCTTATGCCATGGGTTGACTTGCTAAACTCGGGTTAACTGAGGGAAAATTGGGACAGTTTTTAGTGATTAGCCGAAACAAGAAAGGCTGGCAGTGAAAACTTCGTTTTGCTTTTAGTTTGAAAAACATATGGGTTATTAAAATGGCTGAATATTTTGACAAGTTCCTTTTTTATTTATGGACTGAGACGGAGTCGAGGTCCATAAACAGGCAAAACTGAAAAAACAACGAGGACCTACCAAGGGATAAATCTGGCCACAGTTGAAAAGCTGGATAACGCTATCCACCGGATAAATCGCTATCCAGTGGATAAATCGCTGTCCAGTGGATAAGAGTTGACAGAACAAACCACGCTATCCACTGGATGGTGATTTATCCGGTAGATAGTGTTATTCACCTTTCGAACAGGCCGGTCCTTGGGTAGAACTTTCATAGTATTAATGTCTTCAACATTGACTAATTAACTAATTAGTCATTCAACCTTTCAACCGTGTAACCTTCACTCGTACCCAGTCGCTGTTTATTCGATTGGTCGTTCTTCTCTCCCACCTGGGTATCAACCCTTACACATGATGTTCAGGAACTGCAGGCTATCTGAGGAAGAAACCCTACAATGTGGTGATATGCCCGCCTCTGGGCACAAAAGCACGAGTCATTTTACCAGAGTAATGACCTTTATTATCGTTCAAAAAGGGTACAACTACACTCCTTCAACAGGCATACCGGTATAAAGAGTAGAGAGTCACTTTCACAAAGGACTGAACTTTCAAGGTTATTCATTATCTGCATTTCGTAAAACAATAATAGTAAAAAAATACACTTGTCTACAAAACCGTTATAAAAAGAGCGGCAGCTACTGACAAATGTCTCGATCTGTTTTAACGTACAGTGTGGTTTTAAACCTGCACGTGTATTGCTACTGAAACAAAATAGAAAGTCAAACAATTTGGCAATAAACGAACACTTCTTCATCAAGCTAAGCTCGACTATGCTAGTATTCTCGAATGTTTGAATGAGAACGCATGGGCAGCCTCGCCGCTCTTTTATTTCGCCTTTCTTATTCCATTGGATTAATGTGAATACCAAAATGATGGGAAAGTATTCCTATTTTTGTACTAACGCTAAAAATTACATTTTAACACCGTTAACTGATAAAGATTTCGTAAAAAATTCAAGAAAGCGGGACATCCTAATTGCACTTAACTACTTCTTCAAACTGTTTTGAGTTGTAAACAAAGACTTCTGTTACATAACAGGCTATTTTGAGAGTTACCTTGTACCTCTGTTTCAAAGTGAATCTTAAATGAGTTTGATTTACATGAACATGAACCTGTAGGTGGAACACACTGTATTCATATGAATGGTTTCGCACGAAGACTCGTTTTGACACAGAGGCCAAAGGCAACTTGTAAATAACTACCTATAAGCTTTACCAAGCTCTAACTGGAGCTTAAACGCTTTCAAACACGAGTGATAAACCCTGGGTTAACCTTTCATTTCACAGTAGCTTTCATGAGATATGTCCAGGTTTGACCCTAATTAGATGCACGCGAATTTCAATAAGCGTCATAAGTGTCCCCTTGCTCTTCTCCCTAAAAATAACACTAACCTTTACCCTAACCTTATTGTTAGAAATAGGTAGCGAAGGCTTAGACTTAAAGGGACACTTTGTGTTAGATGTCAAAATTCGCCGTGCATCTAATTAGGGTCAAACCTGGACATAAGTGGAGACATCGGCTTTCCAACAACCTTTTCCACAAAAATACCATTAGAACCTACGTCTACTTTCTTGTTTTTGTTGATATGTTTCGTTCTTGTTATAGTCAGAACATTTGAATACTTTCGACGAACTCTAAGCAGAGATGGATCTAGAGATACTCAAACGAGGGAAGTGAAGAATCGACTTGACCTTAATTTATAAAAGCAAATAAAAATGAACTGAAAAAAATGAACTGAACTGAAGGGAGGTCTTAGCTCTTACTCCAAAAAGTCAGCAAGGGAAAAAATGTTCCATGTTTTGTAGTCCCCGCTGATCCATCCCAAGATCCACCACTGCCCAGTCACTTTCAACTGAGATTCCCAACGGCAGGAGAGTACCTTTCTTCAGCTCTATTACATGGCTACAAAAACACTGCACTCAAAAAACTCTCCAAAATGAGAGGAAGTTAAAACGTACATAACAGTGCTAAAAGACGTTAACTTTGATTTTCTCTGTGCACCCAAGAAAGAGCAAAGCTCGTCAGTGTGCAAAGGCCAGTTGCATATTACTAACGTCAGTTTTGTTTTTGTTCAGGTTAATCTTAACTGTGCATTTTCAACTTGTATAATTTACCCCTTACATGTTATTTTAAGTGCCAAAACAAGGTGGCAGTAGTAGCGCCAGCAATAGCAACTACAGTGCAACGGTAGCCGCCGGGGCTTGGCTGTGGCAATAGTGGTAGTGGTAGTGGTAGTGGTAGGGGTAGTGGCAGTGGCAGTGGCAGTGGCAGTGGTATTGGTAGTGGTAGGGGTTGGTGTAGTGGCAGTGGTAGTGGTAGGGGTAGTGGCAGTGATAGTGGTAGGGGTAGTGGTAGCTGTATCGGTAGTGGTAGCGGTAGTGGTAGTGGTAGCAATAGTGGTAGTGGCAGTGGTAGCAATAGTGGTAGTGGTAGTGTTAGTGCTTGTACTAACTATATTTAAATACAAAGGCGCATTATTAAAGAGGGCTTCCCAAGGAAAGCCGGCCTCATCTGTCAATCGATGTAAGGAAGAATACATTTCCCCAGTCAAGGTTATCAAAAAAAGTTGAAGGTAAGAACTCTTTAGAGGCATTACAACGTTTAGCATCTAAGTTCAAACTTCCACATGTATAAAGAAAATGTAAATCACCTGGCGTGAAAAGCTGTAGAAGCTTAGTTCCTCTCATAGTACGCCTTCAAGTTAAACTAGTGAAGTTCAGGTGCTTATTTTAAAGGCCATGACAAATCTAATAAGGTAATTATAAAAGCTATTTCAGCTCTATCGTGCGCGGCATTGCTACCACCTCGCCGCATTTAGGGTTTGGCCTTACGTTTGTGATTCTGTAGAGGACGGACTATTATCTTCCAGTACAAACACCGTTTGGCCAGCGTCCTGGTGGGCAACCGTTTCATATCGAGCTTCCTCTTCCTTTTCAACTGCAACCTCCGTTTGCTCGTTCTTTGCTTCCTTGCTCTTTGCGGAGACTAACGACTCGTAACGCGCCTCTTCCTGGTCTGGTGTATCAATCCGCACGGCTGTATCTTTTTCCTTCTGGACAACAATTTCCACTTCATCAGCCTTTAACAGCTCCCCGTCCCCAAGAGGTACCTTCTGGGGCAGCTCTCCTGCCACCTCAGCTAGCTTGTTATTCTTGCTGGCAGAATCCACATCACGGCCATCTGCGTTCATGCTCGCCATATCTATCTCAGTATAAATAAGATTGGAGACTCCGCCAGCTTCTGTGTGCTCTTCGAAGGGGGCAAAGATCACTGGACCCCGGTCGTCATAGTGCTCTGCAGCAGCAGTACTATCATATCCGGGATTTTCGAAGGCAGTGGATTGAATCTTCGGCTGGTTGTCATCCTCTTTCACGTAAGGTATATTCACGGAATGAGTCCTTTTCACCCTGATAAGTGATGACAATAATTAAATGACGGTTAATCCCCACTAGACTGTGATAAAGCATAGATTTTCCTGTTTTTTGGTTGTTTGCTTTGATTTTTTTACCAACAAAATATGATTTTCAATATTTCATCGTATTTCGTCAGAGGACTTAATTTTTAGAGGTACTGGTAAACAAGAGATTGTGAAATGACAGTTCTGTGAATAGTTGTTTTCACAAGAACGGACACCAGTTCCGTGTACGTGTAAAATAGGGTAGCCTGTCAACAGACTCCCGCTGGTAGGGTCTGACCGCGGTTGGAAGGGCCGAGGAGGAACTGGCTGAGTGAAGTGGCCGAGGGGGACTGGGGTGGAGGGGGGGGGGGTTGGGGGTCGGGCCTTCCTTCCCATCCTCAACAGCTTGTTCACAGGCTAAATTTAGTGAAACGAAAATCCTCAAAAATGAGCTTCTCATTACCACCAGAAGCAGTTAACAGGGTTCATGCCCTTTTCAGAAAAAAAATCAGGACTTTTCCTGGACTCAGATTGATTTTTCCTTCAAAATTCAGATTAATATCACATAATCACAAAACATCAGTAGAGAGAAGCTAATCGAGCAGAGGCCGTGACGGCAATCGGCAAGAACGCTTTAAAAGATTCAAGACTCAAGACTTCTTTCCCCTTTTGCATCATGGAAGCTATTCAAAAGAACAGTGCCTCCACGATGAAAACTGCTGTTCGTACTTGCTAGTCAGAAAGTCAGGAAAGAAAGAGGTTTTATGTGAAGCCTCTAAGATTGTGTGAATGAACTTTTGAAGCCTTTGTGAACACTTGATTACGGCGAGACAACTGAACAGTGATTACCGGTCATCTTAACATTATTTATCCCTTATTGCATCACACACCGTCTCTGTACTAGTGTATCCAAGGTCACACAGGAAGTCTTCAGGATAAAACTTACATGTAGAATACGTCACAGCTCACCACTAAATTTTCTGCGATTCGTATTGGTTTAAATTCATCACGTGACGCGATAGTGTTCAACAGCGAAATGACACTGTCTGCCCATAGCGCCCGTCCGAGGAAAATACCCGGATGAATAGCACTCGTCCGTGAAATGTTTTCTGTAAACAAGCGGACTTTTAAAACATAAAAATTGAAAGACAAAACAATTCAAAACAAATTCAAATTGTTCATTAAGCTTTCACGCTTTTCATCTAAAAAAAGTTGAAAATAATTTGAAAAAAAATTAGTAGTGAGCAATTAAGGCAATGGAGTATTAATGTCTCGGAACTATCACTGAGTCTGATAGTTGTCCCTTGGAAATTTGATTTTTTTAACTAGCATATTTTTAAGAGCATCAAATTTCCGCGACGCAACTATTAAACAATTAGATAATGAGCTCGAGATTTTTATCGCGTGATAGTCGACGAGGGCGCAGCCCGAGTCAGCCATGACGCATAGAAATCGAGAGAGAATAATCTACTTCTTTAGGTATAAATCTAGTCGTCGTTCAAAACTTTAATCTAAATCTTCTTCAAAGACACTTACACCATCTTATGTGTTCGTGGCTCAAAGTAACGTTCGACCCTCAGCTAAATGATCTCGATTCTTTCGTGCACTGAGGTTCAGAAAATTCTAAATGCATCAGTGCATGTGTACTGCAATGAGATGAGATAATTTCAGATAATACTTACCTGAAATACCATACAGCGATGGCAGCAATAATGACGACAAGTACCACAGCTACGACTATTCCAGCAATTAAGCCTCCATTTGATTTTCCGGTCTGTGTAACGCTGGTAGTTACTTCTACAGGTTTTTGCCTGACTGACAGAACCTCTCCTCCAAGTTCCTTTCCGATCTCTGCAGCTTTTTTCTCTGTCACATCAGCGACGAATTTACCTGGCACTGCAACAGGTTTGCCATCCGCGGTAGTTCTGACAACAGCATACTCCACTTGGATTCCGCCATCGACCTCCTTTGGTCCCGTAGGCAATTTGATGTCCTCAGGTTTAAAAGGACCTTCCACTACAGCACGTTTGACGATCGATTCAATACTTAAAGAGTGAAAGGATCAACACCAAATCAGTCAGTGATTCCCAACAATTAAGTAAGCGAGCAAACAAATTAGCTATAGTATGGAAAAAAGGAAGGAAGGAAGGAAGGAAGGAAAGAAGGGTAGATGGTGAGATAAGTATGGCGTCAGATTGGGGACAAAACCGATCATGACATTTCGTGTTGTCGGAGCTTCTTTATCCCGTGGAAAATTGCTCTTCATGTCGCCGTGTTACTCTCTTTGTGTCGTCGCGTTCTTCATTTCGTTGTAATTTGACATTGTAATGAAATTCTCACCACCTGTTAGCCTCTAGCCATAAAAATAAAAATAGTTTGTTGCTGTGTAGAACTTTGAATTCGATTGCTGTTGTAGAAGTCTACAAAAAGTGCTTATGGCATAAAGTATTTGGTGAAACACAGACATTTCAGAAAAACCCTTTCATCAGTTAGCACTGATGAACACTCTCCAATACATGTTTCATATGCTCAAACTTTCCACTTTTGTTAGGGAAAACAACTCTTTTCCTGCCTAGCTCTGCCTCTTTTATCGCAACTTACGATTCATGTGAGTGTGTCTTATCTTGCTCTGGGTTTGAAAGCAAGCAGAAATCATGCGTGCACGATTCTTTTGGCTGGATCATGAAGACAGCTTTGCCTTTCGATTTCCCTTTACCTGTCTTTGATGGAATCGGTACTCTGTTCCCTCCTCCCGAAAGAGAAGGAAAAAACTCGCCTAAATAAATCAAGATAACGTTTTAAGGGTCTGACAACTTAAATTTTGCTCAGTGTATACAAATTATCTGTAATCGAATTCTAATTAGCCATTTTCTAGGAGAAACTTCGACAAAATACATGTAGGCTCAAGTCGCACTATACAAATGAACTTTTACTTTAAATCCCTCTCCACGGCATCAGAAAAACATTCCGTAAATATGTCAGAGGGCCTGGAGGATGTGGAAGGCTGCTGTAAAGGGTTTTTGTCTTCAATTTTTGCAATGGCGTCTTTTAAAATCGAGACAGCCTCGTTCACTTTCCGCGCCATCTTGTTTTGATCACGAGAATAAAATTGGCGGGAAATGTTGGGTTACCGAAGACCAAGTGATACCGTCGTCGACGAAACGAAGAGCTAACTTACGACGCAACGAAGACTGGACGACGACTAATTTAATGTACGACGAATCGAAGACTGGACGACGACGAACATAATGAACGACGAAATGATTCAGACGACTATGTCAAATTACGACGAAACGAAGAACACGACCACACGAAGAGCAATTTTCCACGGGACTAAGAAGCTCCGACGACACGAAATGTCACGATCGGTTTTGTCCCCAATCTGACGCCATAGATAAGAATAGTATATAGGTACGTACGAGAGGCCGGTGAGTAGCTACAACATGAGGCTGGCCAGGAGGTACATGCAGGTAGGCTAAGGCAGGTAAATAAGTAGGGTAGTCAAGGTAGTTAGGTATGTAGGTAGCTAGGTAGATGGATAACTAGTTATTTAGGCTGAAAGGTTCGTAGGTAGATAGGCAGAACCGATGTAGGTGGGAAGTTATAAAGGTAAGGAGGTTAAGGGAGGTAAAACAGAGAGGAGAGTAGGTACGTGAATGGGAATGTTAGGCAGGCAAGGCAGGCCATGTTATGTAGGTATGGTGTTGTAAGCAGGCCGGAAGGTTGGTAAAGTAGGTGGGTAGAAAGTAAGCAGGAAGGAAGGTGGCCAAGGTGGTTACGAAGGTCGGTGGGTAGGCAAAAATATTTGTACGGCACACAGTTAACAGATATTCTAACCTTTCAGCAGTCGAGCATTCTGGTATTTCTGGGTTCAAATCACATTCTTCATTGAGTGATAAAACGATGATATCAATGAGCACTGTTTCATTGTACTAGAGATATGCAAATGAATAGAAAGTGATAAGGCACGAGGTTGATCATGGCGGAGATACAATTTTTATACTTTTATACTTTTCGACTTGCAAAAATTTCTAAAATTCTAATTCCATTGGTGATTTGCTTTCCTGAGTTAAACTTACATCTACCAAAGTTTGTTTGTTTTATTACTATTTTTCTCTTTGTCTTTTGGGCTCTTCCATTAAATATTCTTAGCAGAAAAAAAGTCAAGTGATTTTGCATTTTTAGTTTGCAGCTTTTTCACTTGAGTGTTGAAAAATAATTGTTTGCCATCACTACTACACTACAGAATTGGCTTAAAATACTCCACGAAATGCCTGTTAATATGCCATTTCAAGAAAATCCAGTCCCGACTATTAGCCAATCAGAACGCGCGTTACATCTTAACAAGCTCTAGCGACATAACAAATACAATCGATTGCACCTGTTGGGCTGTGATCCTAGTGATGGTTACATTGCTTGTTAACACAAGCTCACAAAAAAACAACTACAAGTGCCGGACACAATCATTTACTGAAGAACTGAGCGACGTACAATATAAAGTGTCGTGGCGTACTTCCATTGTTTTGGAACTTTCATACAGAGCAGTTTTCATCGAGTGTCGAAAAGCGAAATGTAATTAGTTTGGCATTACTACGCTACATGATTGGCTTAAAAAAAATCTTGCCACTTTTCCATCAAATCAGAACTAAAAAGCGAAACTTATCGCAACCCGTATTTATTGTATTTACTTCAAGGTTTGACTGGTTCATTGGATTGTCTTTAACGTTATTGATTGGACAGACTGATCACTTTTGTTTTGGTTTTAAGACATCCAGTTGAAGACTGCTCTATGGTCACGGTGTCTATTGGTCACGGTGTCTATTGTGATTGTGCGGGTACGAGTCGGTTGTATTTTTGCAGACCATCACCCATGCTGAACTGAGTGCAAAAATGTAGTTATAAATAGACCCACCTCTTGCAAAGTTATGGCGACAGTCAATTGGACCACTTCAGTCTCTGCAAACGCCAAGAGTAATTTTATTCAGTAAAACCCACAGACCGACTAACAGGCAAAGGCCCAATATAGTTGCTTACACTGGGGTCGTCGGGCGATCGGTACATGGCACCTGAGCTGTATTCTAAGGAAACTGACTTCTCATGCAGGCCATTGAAACTGACTTTACATGCTGAGTGTCCAAACTGGCTTTATATGCAGGGCATTGATTGACTTTATATGCAGAGCATAGAAACTGACTTTATATGCAGAGCATGGAAACTGACTTTAACTGCAGGGCATGGAAACTGACTTCACATGTATGATGTAAGCTGACGTTACATGCCGAGCATGGAAACTGACGTCACATGCAGGGCATGGAAACTGACTTCACATGTATGATGTAAGCTGACTTTAGATGCAGGGCATGGAAACTGACTTCACATGCAGGGCATGGAAACTGACTTCACATGCAGGGCATGGAAACTGACTTCTCATGAAGGGCATGGAAACTGACTTCTCATGCAGGGCATGGAAACTGACTTCACATGCAGGGCATGGAAACTGACTTCTCATGGAGGGCATGGAAACTGACTTCACATGCAGGGCATGGAAACTGACTTTACATGCAGGGCATGGAAACTGACTTCACATGCAGGGCATGGAAACTGACTTCACATGCAGGGCATGGAAACTGACTTCACATGCAGGGCATGGAAACTGACTTCACATGCAGGGCATGGAAACTGACTTCACATGCAGGGCATGGAAACTGACTTCACATGCAGGGCATGGAAACTGACTTCACATGCAGGGCATGGAAACTGACTTCACATGCAGGGCATGGAAACTGACTTCACATGCAGGGCATGGAAACTGACTTCACATGCAGGGCATGGAAACTGACTTTACATGCAGGGCATGGAAACTGACTTCACATGCAGGGCATGGAAACTGACTTCACATGCAGGGCATGGAAACTGACTTCACATGCAGGGCATGGAAACTGACTTCACATGCAGGGCATGGAAACTGACTTCATATGCAGGGCATGGAAACTGACTTCACATGCAGGGCATGGAAACTGACTTCACATGCAGGGCATGGAAACTGACTTCACATGCAGGGCATGGAAACTGACTTCACATGCAGGGCATGGAAACTGACTTCACATGCAGGGCATGGAAACTGACTTCACATGCAGGGCATGGAAACTGACTTCACATGCAGGGCATGGAAACTGACTTTACATGCAGGGCATGGAAACTGACTTCACATGCAGGGCATGGAAACTGACTTCACATGCAGGGCATGGAAACTGACTTCACATGCAGGGCATTGAAACTGACTTCACATGCAGGGCATGGAAACTGACTTTACATGCAGGGCATGGAAACTGACTTTACATGCAGGGCATGGAAACTGACTTCACATGCAGGGCATGGAAACTGACTTCACATGCAGGGCATGGAAACTGACTTCACATGCAGGGCATGGAAACTGACTTCACATGCAGGGCATTGAAACTGACTTTACATGCAGGGCATGGAAACTGACTTCACATGCAGGGCATGGAAACTGACTTCACATGCAGGGCATGGAAACTGACTTCACATGCAGGGCATGGAAACTGACTTCACATGCAGGGCATTGAAACTGACTTTACATGCAGAGCATGGAAACTGACTTCACATCCAGGGCATGGGAACTGACTTTACATGCAGGGCATGGAAACTGACTTCTCATACAGGGCATGGAAACTGACTTCTCATACAGGGCATGGAAACTGACTTCACATGTATGATGTAAGCTGACTTTACATGCAGGGCACGGAAACTGACTTTACATGCAGGGCATGGAAACTGACTTCACATGCAGGGCATGGAAACTGACTTCACATGCAGAGCATGGAAACTGACTTCACATGCAGGGCATGGAAACTGACTTCACATGCAGAGCATGGAAACTGACTTCACATGCAGGGCATGGAAACTGACTTCACATGCAGGGCATGGAAACTGACTTCACATGTATGATGTAAGCTGACTTTACATGCAGAGCATGGAAACTGACTTCACATGCAGGGTATGGAAACTGATTTCACATGTATGATGTAAGCTGACTTTACATACAGGGCACGGAAACTGACTTAACAAGCAGAGCATGGAAACTGACTTCACATGCAGGGCGTGGAAACGGACTCCTTATGCAGGGAGTCGAAACAGAGTTTATATGCAGGGCATCAAAACTGACTTCTGAAGCAGGGCAAGGAAACTGACTTCATATGCAGGGCATCATAGCATGTTGTTTAATAGCTAGACGAATACCTGAATAGACAAGTTCACTGTTCATTGTTGCAGAATCTCACCTGATTAGGCAGTTGAATATGTAACAGATGATAGCCAGTATAATTTTGCAAGACAATGTTCAAACCATTATTGAGGTACTGTTTGAAAGAAACAAAAGCACACAGGAATATGTAAAAATTAAACTTACCATAGTTAAGGGAACATGTTAGTCCAGCAAAGTAGACCTGACATTCACATGAGAAAAGGGCGCCAATTATTGTACATGTTGCACCATTCTCACAAGGGTTGGATGCGCAGTAGTTAGGAGGAACAGTGGTTGAAGCTTCGGTTGTGGGTGTGGTAGTTGGAGGCAGGGTTGGTGTAGTAGGTGGTGGTGGCCAAGTAACAAACGATATGGAACAAGCCTGTGCATCGTCGATAACCGTTGGACAATCACATTTATATCCAGATGGAATTGTTAGACAAAGATGAGTGCAACCACTGGTGTCACTAATACAGGGATGTTCAGCTAATGAAAAAAAAAAAGAAAAAAAAATACAAAAAAAACCTCTTAATAATCGGCCACTCCCCAAAGGGGCTTTTTAGGACCAATGGAAAGAAACAATGAAACAAAAAATGTAAATGAACATAACATGGTTAAAAATACCAATGGACAGGAGACAGACCAGTTTGGTGTCTATATGCATGGCCGAGGCATTGAACCCAGTGCTACCAAGGACAACAGCTGTTTATGGACAGGTCAGGACTTGGACCCCTGACCACTCGGCCACACAGTCTCCATTTTTTTTTTAAATTTTAATGATCAAACCGTGAACTATACACACATTCAGAGCAAGTAATAATACTTCCATTCCATGCACTTGACTGGCGTGGTCTTTGAAGTGTCATAGACTAAGAGAGAGTTTATGAAAAACGTAAATCAGTATTTGAAAAGGAAATACTTACTGTCTCGCGTATATGTGCCCTTTTTAACTGCAATTCCTCTTGGGTCGTATGTCCCCTGAATCAAAGCCTCAACAGAGCCGTCATTTGCAGTCTTATTCAACCGGAATACATATCCGTAAGCATAATGTTCCGTCCAATACACATACTCGTCATCGACAGCAATTCCATAGGGTAAATAGAAATGCCAGTAACTCTGAATCAGAGTCTGAACAGTGTAGTTTGCAGAGCCAAGATCGATGTAGAATAGAGAATATTTGTGAAAGCTCACAAAATAGATTTGATTCATTGCCGCATCCAATGTAAGGCCTCTGGCATCAATAGACGCCCCATAGGAAGTCACTCCCAACTCTGCGATTACACTTCGGTTTGACCCATCCAGTACTGCACATTCAATAACTCCTTCAGCTGACCAATACATAACCCTAAATGATAAACAGGGAGCAGATAAATAAAGTGGGTGTGATATGTTTCATTTTAGTGTCATGCATCAATTGGTGAGGAAATTATGGTAAACAAATGGTGAATTACAAGTAGTCTTAATGCTGCTACTCAGCTTCTTCAGACTACTTGCTGACCTGTGTACCTATTAAGGCCCTATTTCCTAGTTGGCAAATTGGACACAATACAATGACCCAGGCGAACTGATCAAGAAAGAGTTGAAATTGACATTATGGTGACCAAGAATCCATCCTTAGTCCACTAATCCAAACGTACCGTGCTTCTCGCTATTTAGGTATATACCATTCCACCTTTATTATTACACATAAAATTACTACCATAGTCTTGAGGAAAACTTGTTCCTTGACTGGTTATTGAGGCGGGACGCACTAAAGATGTGATAATTATTACATTACATGTACACCAATAAAATGCAAATTTTATTTTTTATTAAAAAAACAAAAACAAAAAAAAGAACCTTAAAAGAGAACAATAATGCCACATGGATCCAAAAGGCATGACATCAAATGTTTACACTGTTTGTTTGAGAGCACTAAATTATACTCATAAGCTAAGACTATAACAAAACGACTCCTGTTCCTACCCTCTAGTTGTGTCCAAAGCAATGTCTACTGGAGATGAAGACAAATTGTAAACTAGTACTTTCCAATAAATGCCATTCAAGTTTGAAACTTCTATGGTCCTATCACCACTGTTTATCCAGTATACATTTCCTGCCACAAGATCTAAATCGATGCCCCGGGGTTTTGTGACATTAGAACGAATGATCTCCTGGTTCATGCCATCCATTGTAGACCGGTAAACAATACCAAGTGTGTAATCAGTCCAATACACACGTTCTTCAAATGGATCAAAGGCTACACCCATTGGACTCTTAATATTGGAAAACGGGAGGGAAAGGAGAATTGTTCCAGATAGTGGTGACAAATATACTTCATCGTGATCAACATCGGCAACAAATATCAGATCGTCAAGAATGCCTGCAAGCAAAGCCAAGGCAATTACTATGAAGAAGAAACAAATCATCCTTCTCTTTACCAGGATGATTGAAACCTCTAATCTTTGCCGACTGCGACAACATATTATCTTCAAAAGTTAAAAGATCACCATTGCTTTGGTTAAATAAAAAATGATTTGGTATTTCCTTGGTGTTTACATAATACATAAACCACTGCATGGCCGCAAGGAGATTTAAAATTCTCTTCAGGTGTAAAAAATGATTTGGTATTTCCTTGGTGTTTACATAATACATAAACCACTGCATGGCCGCAAGGAGATTTAAAATTCTCTTCAGGTGTTGAAAGCCTTTTTCACAAATGAGCACAGGAACGATTGAAATACTCTATACGTAATGTGTCTGAGGGAAACATGGTTGGTTTTGGACTTCTGACTTGCTGAAGGAGTGGCGCAAGTTTTTTTAAGCCAATAAGCCAATCACAATGCAAAAGCAATTACTTATTGAAATTCAAGTGAAAACCGCTCTACAAGTATGTTTAACAATGTTACATGTACATGTATAAGTTACATATAAGGCAATATTCCACTTTTGCTGCATTTTTTCCATCAAGATGAAGATATTAAATTAGATTACGAAAAGATACCAAATTGCAATCCGTTTTTAGCGATTTTTCCAAGACAACAGAATTTGAAAGTCTGCCAGACTTTGAGCATGAGCAGAACATTATGCTCCTATTATAGCTACAATTACATTGTAATTTTTAACAAAACTAGACTATTATATTAAGGTTTCCATCAATAAAATTGTGTCTCTCTGGGGTTTGAGTTAGCCTTGTAAACAGATGCCCTCTAGGATCATCACGCAAGCTGTCCTCATTGGGGAGGAGCGCATGATAAGCCATAAGAGCCTCTGCGTAGGAGGCCAGGTTGACTTTACAAAGTCGTGCTAAAGCTTTACTCTGACAGTGCTACACCCCACCATAAATATAAATAAGTACAGACTCAGTAATTTAAATGCCATTCCCGCAAGGGGGATAATAACACCTTAAGACGATCAATCTTTATAAGTTCCAAAGCCAATAAGCCATTAATTTGGCTTCGTCTATCCCTACATGTACATGTATGAACAGCCTTTACCTTTACCATTCCAAATTTGTTTCAAAACTTAAGTATATATTAAGTACATTTTAACGGTTGCACAGCACTATACAAATAACAGACGTACAAGATATTCCATCTTCTGCAAAGCTCCATCCAGCTCCACATATGCAAGTCTGGCCATTGGGTTTTAAGATGCAGAGCTGGGAACATCCACCATTATCCTGGCAAGCAGATTGCACTGCAAGGAAAGGGAGGAAATTTATAAACTGTGTCAACCTGCTATCTGGCAATGCTTGGTTGGTGTTCATTATAGTCTTACTGTTTTATAATCTCGCATCACAGCATCACAATAAAAAAAAATCCACCACAACTTTAGTTTTAATTCAACACCAACTCAAGTCCTACTGCACTAACCAATCACTAACCCATTATACCCAATGTAAGCTGACTCTTGTTGGTACAATTATAGTGGGCATGCCTGTGGCTAAAACAATTATAACATTTCTTATAATTTACAACAAACATGTTAACGGCTATTTTACTGACATATTTAATTAGCGCTTGTAAAGTTAATCAACCCAGTTGGAAGATTAATGCAACGAGAAGGTGTTACTCCTCCATAAAGAAAATTAGTACGTGAATGGCATATTAAATTAAACACTCAAAATTCAAAATTAAGGCACCTCAAGAAACAATATTTTATGTCAAATTTTACCTATAGGGGCAGACTCTCCAAAATTAACAGGACAAGCTTGAGACTTCCATGTAAAATAAAGGAAAATTTCAAATTTTGTTCATTTCTATAACATGAAAAATGCATTTTGTTAACAGTTTTCCTACCAGGTATGTCAGTTTCCATGGAGTACACATATATTCCCTTCGGTTTCCCAAAACTATCAGCCACTGTTTGTGCTGTAACAGTGTTAGCCGTTAAGTTTGCTTTGAAGACGGCGCCTGAAAACGTCCCATCACCTTCAGCGGTCCAATAAAGAGTGTCTTTAAACAGGGCTAGACTTGATGGTTTGTGAAGGTTCCCAGAAAGGATAGTGTGAATCTCCATATTGGTCAGATTAATATACCGTATCACATCATGGGTTTGGTCGGAAAAGAATAGACGGTTGTTAGGCTTATCGAGAACCACATCAATAAATGTATCATCTCCAGCGAATGACAAATTTGCCAGGAGCATTTGGTTTTTGCCATCCATATCTGCTCGGTATATTTGAGGACTATCTCCAACTGATGAATAATACATGTACCTGTGTATCACAAGAAACAAAACAAAATATTATTAGTAGCATTATTATTATCATTATTATTATTACTACATGTACTGTTATTATTACTATCATGATCATCATTATAATTATTAGTACTAGAGTACAACAACAACACGTTATTACCCCAAAAGGATGGTTTTGAGATAACATCAACACAAAGATGTTTGAGTCCTTTCATTTTAATATCAGCAACAAGGTAATCATACATGCCTAATACACAATTGACTAAGCCTTACCCATCAACACCATCTAAAGCGATGCCTTGAGGATTCTGCACGTCAACAAGGATAGCTTGATAATGACTGTCAAGAGAGGCAACTTTGATGTTATTGCCATCAGTGTCAGCGATGTAGATTGTCCTTCCAATAGCATCTACTTCAATGCCCATTGGAGAACTGAAGCCTCTTCCCACCACTTCTTGAGATCCATTATTTAGGAAAGCTCGATAGATGTTTCCATCATCATAAGTCCAGTAAATTTGTTTGTCTTTTGGATCGTAGGATATTGCTGCTGGCGCATACTCAAATGCAACCTTCAGAGGGATTATCTTTGGTGGAGAATCATGGGTAACAGGCATGAAGTGGCACATAACTCGACCAGATTCACAAAATATCACAAAGTCCTCAGCATCTGCAAAAATATGCAAATAATATTTGAAATTAGTTCCAGTTGTCTCTTTATAATAACTTGAAGGACACGGTTGCCACCCGCCAGAATCTAAAATGTTCCCTGACTTTTTCCTCAAGAATTTTCACTGACCTTGAAGAAGCTTGGCGAATAATAAAAAAAGAACAAAAACTACCGGCCAAAACATAGGTCACTTGAAAAGTATCAAAATCGATCACTTTAAATGGTGCTTTTCTGAAAGAAAAAACATTCCCTGACTTTTCACTGACTTAAGCAAACATCTATGATTTTCCCCGACCTTTTACAAAATTCCCTGACTTTTCCCTGACCTTGAAAAATTATTGTTTTTCCCTGACTTTTCCCTGACAGTGGCAACCCTGTACAGATTCTCAGGATTGATGTTGATATTCTTCAATAATTCAGGTTGTATAGCACAATGTATCAATTCAAATAATAACATCAACATACCCTCCCCGGATATTCCTCGGACATTAGAACAGTCAATGCAACCCAGGGGGTGGGAATTTCAAAACAGTGGTTGATATTTAGGTGGGGAATTTGATACCATATGGGAAGGGTAGGGCAGGGTTTGAACAAGATTCCTCGAGATCATGGTGAAGCATTGTGGAGGGTATCAAGGGACAACACTGTTCTTTGTATATGTTGTCGATCAAAAGCAATACCTTTAAAAAGTCTGTACAGTGCAGTGTCTTAAGGTAAATGTGGTACAATTATATATATAGCATAAATAAAATAATTATTCTTTGCACAGTGAAAGCTGAAAGTGGTCTTTGAAGGGTGATTTTTTTAACAACTTTTTTCCCCTATGTGTCAGGGGGTGGTTGGTTTATTTGATCGCCCTACTAAGGTGGGGCATTTGAACATCATTTTCGCCTCTGTTATGGGAATTTCACCGATTATAAATTAAAAATGTCTTATAGCAGGGGGGTTACCCAGGGGAAAGTTAAAGTTTTATATTGACTGATACATAAATAGTAACAATTTGTCACCAATGATTTCAGTATATAATTGTTACTTTAACAGAAGTTAAATAAACAACCTTAATTGTGATCCAGAACATCTCAAATTCAACAAATTAAAATTCACATGGAATTTGTTAGTTCTATTTTTTTTAGCAAAGAGATCTCAATCTGTTGGGTTATCCATTTCGTTTCTTTACATTTTCTATCACCTACTTTCCGTGTTAATTGCCTCTACATTGTATGTCTGTTTAATCCTGTGTTGGTGTCACAAACCTCAGCTATCAGTTGCCAAACGTTTCCAAATAAAAATAACATTGAGCAAATTACAAAAAGTTAATTATGTTTAATTTGCTCCAAGCAAAAGAATTAGCCAAATGACAAATTTGAAACTGCATAAATAAAACAACCACCGAAAAGCTTTTTTTAATAGCTACAAAACAGTCTCTTAAAGAGCGTCAAGTCTATTAAAACAGACCGAAACAAAGTAGCTGGCTCAAGAGCACAAACTTACCAAAAGTTCCAGTGTAATTAGAACAGATGACTGATGCATCTTCAAAGTGATAACAGTAACTGTTTGCATTCCATTCTGCATGTTCGCAATCTTCAATTGAACTTTCATTGCCAAGGCAGTGAACATCACTTAGCCATATGTGGCCATTTCCTTCACCAAAAAGTGCACGCTTAGGAGCAGCAATGGCTTCAGGATACCCGAGTTCCCTACATACCACTTGCGCATCCTTGATATCCCAATAATCGTCACAAACAGTACCCCAGTAGCCATCATGAAATATCTCTACTCTTCCTTCATCTTTTCTAACCCCATCAGCCAGTCTCAGTTTTTTACCTGAGAAAGATAGCTTGCAATAAATATTACAATACCAGTAATAGTTATACCATGATTCCCTTGTAAGAAATCCCCTTTTCACTAGGGACAAATGAACTAAACCTTAGAGAAGATACTATCAAGGACAGTGTTGGGTGATCTAGTCATGTCAATTTTTCTGTGTTTTCTACTTTCCTTTGATTTGATCCAGAGAGGAAGAGGCAAGGTAACAAGGTTAATCCCCCTTATTTGCAAGGTTATAACTCTCAAGTTATTTTTAGACATTGTATCCATTCTTACTGTGGTGAATGCTATTACACAAGGTGATATCATACATTCTCAATTTTAAGAACTTGCACGTTTTACACTGAAAACTGTTGAGCTAATTTTAAGTACAATGACAGTTTTCTTTAACTTACAGAACGAGTTTGAAGCATTCTACCTGATGTTGTTTCTGGTGTAAACTTGCAGACTACTCCCACATCTTCACTGTGCCTGCAGTTGTGACTTCCCCACCCACCATGACGGCACGCTGCAATGCTTGTTTCATCACCAAAACAATGGACATCATCTAGCCAAATTTGCTCTGGTGCAGTGTATCCCTCATACCAGCCACAGCAATGTGTACTCCAAGCTCCCTCTGAATACCCCAGCATGCGACAAATCACATTTGCTTCCTCAATGCCCCAGTTGTTATCACAAATTGTTCCCCATGTGCCATTAAGAAGTAGTTCTACTCGTCCCTGATTCGACGTCATTCCAGACTGCAAACGAACCTGTAACTCTGTATAAGGAATACACAAAAACAAAAGTTGTCACCATTCGTAAAACATTTGCATCAGCTCTAGACATTGTTTTTTGCAGTTAGAAATTAGATACAGGTACAGTAAGTCCAGGTAAACAAAATCCCAATTGAGTTAAAACCAAGCAAGAAAAGAACCAGTAAGCGCAACAAAGGAGCTAGAACATCATTTACATGGCATCACCTCACCTGGGTGGGGTCCTGGTGCCAGAGTTGGGCCTTAAAAAATAATAAAAACATGTCAAGCCATGAGAAGGGACAAAGAAAAGTGACCAGCTTAAATAAATAAAATAAATGCTATCATAGCAAATAACTGTGTATGTGCTTGGTTGGTCCAGCTGTTAATTCCAAGTGTTGCATGGTGTAATCGTGGTTTTGGTGTAATCGTTATTCTATAAAGCACAAAATTTCCAATAATTGGCACTCAATTTGTAGTCTTGAGTGTTTCAGTCTACCTGCGATATTTGACGTATCAACCGAGCACATTATTATTTTTTTCTGTGATTGCAATCACAGAAAAAAGTCAGTGTTAAAGGTTTTGTACAGATCCTGTGGCAGTGGTAATATCACTGAAATAACAACACAGTTCAAGAATATTATCACCACTTTCTTATTGACCATACATAAAAACAAACTCAAATCGTTTTACGATAGTGAACTTGTGAGCAAACAAGCAAATTGTTCTATTCTAATGATCTCTCTATAAGAACATCAAAGTTGCAGTAATTGTACACTCCAGCTGAGTTTAAGTTTTAGGAATTAACTTCTCTAGATTTTACTTGGGTAGAGGTTTTCATACATAACATGCAAAATTTATAAATAGAAAAAAATGCTCATCTCCCAGCTTGCAACAAATATATAATTATTATATGGGTAGTTCCGTGAGCGGGCAAGATGAAGCAAATCATGCACTGTGATTGGCTACCTGAGCGGGCAAGATGGAGCTGTCTTGCCCGCTCAGGATTACATGTAAATGCTGTGTCCCACGAGGAAAATAAATATATAATTATTATATGGGTAGTTCCGTGAGCGGGCAAGATGAAGCAAATCATGCACTGTGATTGGCTACCTGAGCGGGCAAGATGGAGCTGTCTTGCCCGCTCAGGATTACATGTAAATGCTGTGTCCCACGAGGAAAATTTCCCCGAAAGCCATATAGTAAATCCTTTATTTATCAAGCATTTTCAGTCAAGATGGCTGGATATTGGCCTCGTTCTTTTTTTGCAAGTTTATGGACCACGACTCCATCTCAGTCCATAAACATGCCAAAAAAGAAGGAGGCCAATATCCAGCCATCTTGACCTCACACTAGGTCAATAACCCATATATACAGCTGTTTTGACAAAGGTTGTCTCACAAAAGTGTAAAAGCGCACATGATAATGCCGATTGGTATAATGGGTAGTAATAGTTCGGCCCTACTTGGTTGAGGTTCATGGTGTTTAGCAAGAAGGAAGGAGACGGCATGAATACACGTGTTTGTGCTGTTTTCTTCTATAATGCTGAAACACCTTGAGCTCCAATCAAGCAACCGTAAAACCACCCCTACCCATAACAACTTTTGACATTGTCGCGTAAGCTTTTCCTCCTTTGTAGAACAACCTTTCTCAGAACAGCTGTATAAGGGATGGGATGGACCCAAAAGTACTACCGGTAATGACAATAAGGCCCAAGGAGCTGAAAATGTCTCACCCTCCCTACATTCTCATTAGAACAAGGGGGAGGGGGGGGGGGGCTTAACTGACTACTACTACTGATCTGCTAGTTTCTGTTCAAAAGTCATTTTTGTTTACCTTCAGTTGGTGGAATAGAGTCATTTCTGCACACAACACCTGCATCTTCTAAATGGGAACAATCATGTTGTTCCCAGCCTCTGTGACGACAGGCAGCGATGCTTTTCTCATCACCACGACACTTGACATTATCCATCCAAATGGGAAAGGATTCATTTCCTGCACCAAAGTAGTCCACACTGGAGGCTCCAGAAAAATTGAGCATGTTACAAACAACGTCAGCCTCCTTCAAGCCCCAGTGATCATTACAGACTGTTCCCCACTTTTGGTTATAATACACTTCAACACGACCCTCATGTGAGAAGCTTGACCCACTAAGACGTATTTTAAGATCTGCAAAAAAATTTATCAACCTAATTAATCTCTTTTTTACATTTCACATTACATACAATAGTCATATAAATTTCTCTGTATTGGACTGGAACTACGTTACAACTGAGGCTAATGCAGGTCGGGGGTCTTTTCAAGTGCAAATGGCATTTATCTCTTTTTAATGATATTCCCCCATTTGAGCCTCCATTGCAAACTAGTTCCATTCCAATGCTAGGAATATGAATACGGCCTATTGTTTTGCGCTCATTAATATTAATTTTGCTTTGATCAGATAGGGCATGTATTTTGATCTAATAGTTTATTGATTAGGTCTAGGAACACTTTCATCTCACTGAAGTTTAACGCTCTGGCCATTTTATGGTCATCCATCCACTTCTTATATGGCCATAGCCCTGACTAAATAATAAGTATCATTCCTCACCACTCATTTTAAGGGCGTTCGCACCCAAAATGTTCCCATGGACAGATTTTTGTTTAACTTACCATGAAGTCAGCTTTAAACAAAAAGTCCCAAAAAAATGGGGGGGTCACGGTGCTCATTTAAAAAAAAGCTTTATGTTTAACATGGTGAAATTTAGATCAGGTAAACACACTCAGTTGAATAATATTAATACTTAATATATTAAGTAAACTTTTTGAGCTGATGTTGCTCCTTGAGATAGATAGGCCTTAAAAAAAGAATATTAAATAGTTACCCTCAGCTTGCCCGTCCACATTTGAAGAAAACTCATTCACATGAGAGCAGAAAAAGCAAAATATTTGTAATTTCTCATGAACAAAATTTTCCAGTTTTTTTTTAATGGATAAATTTTAAAATAGAGATAGGAATTGATCTACAGTAAGAAAAATAGGTGCCACCAAGCATCCAAGAGAGTAAATTGCTGGCAAAGTTAGCGCACCATTACCAAGCCCTATATACTTGCTTATATTTCTTCCTTAGCGCATGCTTGATGTACAGCATGGCCTGATGTTGTGACATGAATTTTGTGGGCAGAAAGGATGTGCAGTAACAATGGGCAAGAATGTCCTCATATTGCCTAAGAATGTAAATATCAAATATAAGCAGTTCACCTGGTACAGGAGTTGGTGGCGGTTGTGGCTTGGTCACTGAAAAGGGGAAATAATAGTCAATAAGTGATGTTATCACATGTCAGAGCAACATGAGAAATTCAAACTTGAAAATTGTTGCTGAAGGTTATCGTTTTCTGGCTTCTTGCATGTCTATAAATCCTTTGTGCACATGTCATGTAGTAATGTTACATGTATGTATTTGTAAACCCTTAAGTTGTGGTAAGAGAATACATATGCAAGATTGATGAGGAAACCTTAACTTCCTTAACCGAATTGCTAGCTTTCATGTTTTCAGAGCATGTAGTGAAACAAAGGTTAGTATCCTGCTGATTGTACCGGTAAAAATGTGAAAGCAAGTTGCACCAGGTAGCACTGATATTAGAAGCTAAAAGGTAGAAAAAAAAAAACCTTCAAGTAGTTTGAAATGTTGAAAATCAACCGAGGAAACAGGGCACTATACAAGCTGAAGAAAACTTCAGTGACCTTGGTGGGTAACCGGATTAGATCACCCTTTCCTTGCCAAATGAATCACAACTGGGAGCAGGTTGTAGTGATAATAGATCATTTTACAGTTGTGTACTCAGTGACCTGGCCTTTTAATCGCATTGAGGCTGGAGATGACTGTGTTTTGATACAGACCTCACTGGTTTTGTTGTGTAAATCAAGTTGTCCTAGAGCTACTTGTACATGTAGCTTGTTTGCATTTAAATGAGAAAAGCAAAGAGGTCAACTCTAGCCTCATTTGCATTCATATGCCAGGTAACTAAGCACACAACTGTAAAATGGCCTATTTGTGGCAAGGTAGATATATAGTAAGATAATTTGGTGACACAACCCACAATTCCTTGACTTGCTCCAACAAAGGGCTAACACTCGAAACGTCAGCTTTCGAATCTCTTTACGATGGCCAACTCACATTATCAACTCAGTTGATAAAACCAAATTATCTTGTAATACTCCCTACTGACGCAGCATCACAGTATCTTTAGAACCTTCCCCCTTTATGTAGATATACAGTGTATAGTAGATTGTAAGCTGTCCCTCTGCCATTCAGTTTCCCAAAATACAGTTGACATGCATGTATAGACAGTATCATTTGGAAGGACTACCTTAAAACTCTTCAACAAACTAATATACATCTCTCATTTATTACCGTTACTGCAAGTCTTATTTCCGGGTGACAATTCCACACCATTTGGACATGCGCACTTGCTTCCTCCACCAGGAGCCAATAAGCAGAGATGGCTGCAACCACCATTGTTTGTACGACAAAGAGGTCCGTTCATAGGCGAAGCTTAGAAGAAAACACTTGCACTAGTAATGCATTTACAGAAATCAGAAACCACATTTGAACATTCAGTTGCCTTGGACACTGATGTACAGTGAAGATATGTAAGAAGTGACGTTGATGTTCCTGGTTCCTTAAAGGGTTTTGTGGTTCTTAGGGAAGCTAAATCTCAAATGTCCACTGATTAGGAAAAAGGTAATTGTATTCATGAATGCAACTTCAATTAGGATTTACACCGCAAGTGATATTTAAAAAATTCTTTGAAAATTGCATCTGAGCTAATGGGCATCACAGAAACAATTTCTCATAGAAGAATTTTAGGCTGGCTTGGCCATTGTTTCTTGCACATTCTAAGTGATCACAATGGGCTAACAAAAGAGAACTACAATGACATCACATGAAATCTACTTACCTACTGGTTGTCTTGATTCATCAGACACCACAGCACCCGCAAGTTGACCATCTGTGAGATGACCAAAGTTAAAATGTAGGCCTGTGGGTTGCGTCGTGTTAAACCACTGAATACTGCGACTGTTTCTGTCTGCCCAGTATAAAATATCACCATATAAAGCTAGATCTACTGGACGCATATTTTGCCCAATGTATACCAAATTTTCCTTGTTATTTCCATCTAAGTCTGCATAATCGATGTAATTGTCATATCTATCCATCCAGATAATGCGCTCAGGATCATGATTATAGTCAATGACCACACTCATAGGGAACCATGCATAATACCAGTCAATTCCAAAAGAAACTAAGCTCCTACGGTTTTCACCAGTTAAATCTGCTCGTTCTATACTGGGAGAATCAAATCCATAATCTGTCCAGAACATGTACCTTTAAACAAGATACAACAAAATATAACACATTGATTTCAATACACAGTACAACAATGCAATCCAAAGCATTCATCCCATAACATGACAGTTTGGCACAAAAATGAATATTTAAAACATTGTTTTTATGTCCTTATAATCATCTGAAAAGATCATAGCAAGTGGAATGGCTGACAGAGCCTTGGGTCTGTGGCTCGGATTTCCTCTATGCCACCTTGGGAAGAAAAAGGTGTGCTATGATCTTTATCGGAGCAGAAAGACGAAACAGGTGGTCTTTATTCGCAAATTACTTTTAGGTGTTTTAACTATTTCAGTTCAGGTAACATGTACAACACAGCATGATAATGAAAAGGATACCGATCACTTAATTTGCAATCCTAAAACTTACCCGCTCTTTGGATCAACAGCGATCCCATGGGGGCTGTACAAATCTTTTGTAAACAATGTCTTTCTGAATGTTCCATCAAGATTTGCCACTTCAATTCTCTCAAAGATGAAATCGGTAAAGTAAATCTTCTCACTTTCCCATTCAACAGCCAGTCCATAAATTTCGCCAAGGTCGTCTCTCATAATGACCTTTATCAATGGATTAAAAGATTGATTAGCTAACAATAAAAATGACATTTTTATCGCATTGCTCCCACATTCCCTATAACGGGGAAGAGAAATTGGACAGATAGCAAGTTCAAGTTACTTTAACTTATTCCACATTGAAAAAAAACAACATGGAAGTGGAAGCAAAAACAAGTCAACAACAATGATTCATGCAATGGAAAATAGCAAAACAAATCTAAAGCACTTGAAATCCACCTTGAAACAATGATCATATCTCATGAACACTTAACATTAATGGTATCAACTAAACCAATGCCCGGGAGATACTCCCCTATAAATTATGGGCTATATAGGCATGTGTAACCCCAAAGGCTATGGTGTTTTAGTGGTTTTAGTCAGAAATAGGGTATCGATTTTGGCCATTCTGGTCTCAAATAGGGTATGGTCTTTGCACTCTAGTCTTGAAATGGGTATGTTTTTCTAGAGGAAGCTACTTTTTCATCATTATCGATAACACAATAACATAGATCTGAACTAGAGAACTAATCACAGGCAGGTCTGAAACAGGATATTGATGATTTAAAGGTCAGGTCTTAAATAGGGTATGGATTTTTTCGCTAGGTAATAAGAAGGCAGATGGGGAAAATTGCAGAGTTTGGTCTTTAAATAACCCGATTGACACCTGGAGCTTTTCGGCAAAAATGCATTTTTTGGACATTTTCAGCCTGGATTAGCTCCAATCTACCCAAAAAGGCATTTGAAACATGACAGCATGCCGCTCTTTCCACTTGTATTGCATGGTATGATGTTTTTGCACGGTCATGTGCAAAAATCAAAATAGAAGTGAGAAAGTGACCTATGTTTTTAGGCATTTCGGCTTTTCTAATTGTTTTTTTCGCCTTTCCTTGTTCTCCTTTACTTATCTTTTAGCTGCAGTGGTTGACCTTCTACTGCGCTTGCTTCCAGTTCAAGAATTTCTGAGAAAGCATCATTGAGATGGACAATTCTTACCATAGAGTAGCCAAATGTAGTTAAGGGAAATATTGTTCCAAGTATAAATAATTCCCGTGGGGTCTCACGTCAAAAAGCCTACAAAGTCAGCTACATGACCCGACAAATTAGACACCACATGAAAAATAAAAGTTGTGTATTTGAAAGGCTTTTTAAAATATAGAAGAATGGCATTTTCCTTTTTGGAATACCTTTTTTGTTTTAGAGATATTGACGTTTTTGTATTATGCAAATTAGGAAAGTGAGGACGTCATGTCGACGTCGTTTGCAACTAAAATGGTAAAATACTGAATAACAAATATCTCTGGTAAAATATTGAAGCAGTGTTCTTCAAATTTGCCACCAGAAATGTACATCACAAAAGAAAGAAAATGACACCCATAGTGTTGTTGCCAAGGAAACTCTCTTGACTCCAGTTTCTTTCTGTCAAAAACCAAATATCCCCAGTTTCAACCCTTTAAAAATGTGACAGAGGGTCCTGCCTGGAACATGCATGGTTCCCATATTGTCTTAACTCTCATCATTAGATTGGCAAGGAGTGGTCCTTGGTTAAGACAAACACTAGGAATTTCAGTTTTAATTAACCCTTTCCCAACCAAGACCCACAGACATGACCAGCGGCAAAAATGTTGTCATGGCAACAGCACAACAGGCGTCATTTGTGATGAACATTTCTGCCGTGATGGTTTCAGGCAATGCTTCAATATTTCCAGAGATATTTTTATTCAGTATTTAACCCATTTTAGTTGAAACAACATGACGTCATCCTTTCCTAATTTGCATAATACAAAAACGTCAATATCTCTAAATGAAAAAAGATATTCCAAAAAGAAAAATGCCATTCTTCTGTACATTTGTATTTTGAAAAGCCTTTCAAATAAGCAGCAATTATTTTTTTATGTCATATACACTTCAATTTGGTGGGAGCAGTCGGAATTGACCCATTGAAATTCCTTGTTGAGACACCCGACCTTGAAAACATATCTGGAACCCTGCATATCACCCCCTGGAAACCAATGCAAGACTTTCGTCACTCTTCTCAAACTGCTACTGCTTTAGAAGTTCACAGCTAAATATTTACCTCACTTTCACCAGTAACTAAACTCATTCTATTTATAGTCCACAGGGCGATGTCACTCCAGTATATCATCATTGCCTGATGATGTATATCAATTGCACCACCCTGGACAACATTTGACTTCAAGGTTTTTACACTGACATAGGTTTGGTTAGAGGCTGCCAGCTCAATGCATTTGATGTGATGCTCGTCGATAAAATAAAGACTGGGATCTTCCGTACAGCCAAATACATCTGGAGAGGCAAATTGTAATTTCCAATTACATTTACATTGTTTAAGGACAGTACCTACTAAATACACAAGTCTTGCACAGGATTAGGACCATATGAAAAAAGTAAATAGGGCTATTGGAACCCCCAAAGAAAAGTAGGTGCAGCCACGCATATTTACGAGATAATTATCCTTGAATATCCATCAAAAATGCTGACATCAGCATTTTTCTGAAAAAGAAGGAAGATATTTTTTTTCTTCATAGATTCCCTTTGAATTCGCCTTGACATAAAAAACAAACAAACACAATTACGATTTTTGAACTGCATGGTAAGTGGTAACATACAAATCGCTCTTGCATTGTTTCTAATTCGCTACTTGCACATAACCATAATTCTTTGCGTTTTTGGGGGGTAACCAGTAGAAGAAATGTATAGTATCATGACAAAATTAGTTCAGTGAGCTCGCAAAACCAGCTACTAATGCTTAAAAATGCACCAGAATTTACCAAAATCATGATAGGAGAAATTTGTACTACACTGTAGTTTATAACTAAATGTAGAGAATTTTTTTTTGTCCATACATCGTCTGTAAAATTACAAGACGATGTATGGACAAAAAAAAAAAATTCTCTACATTTAGTTATAAACTAGTACAAATTTCTCCTATCATGATTTTGGTAAATTCCGGTGCATTTTTAAGCATTAGTAGCTGGTTTTGCGAGCTCACCGAACTAATTTTTGTCATGATACCATACATTTCTTCTACTGGTTACCCCCCCAAAATGCAAGGGATTATGGGTCATGTGCAAGTAGCGAATAACAAAATTGTTGCAACAGTGCTTTTAGCATCCCTGACAGCTCTCCTCTGGTTTGGCAAAAATACAGGCTAAATAGCGTTTCCTCGCAAGCAGAAATTAATCACGTGTTGAAAAGGCTTGCCAATTTCATAACATAAAATGTGCGGGTAACCACGCGTTTTGAAAAGTTAAATGAGTTCTTCTGATCTTTTTTGTTCTTTTACGGTGCTCATTACGTTTTTTCCTGTCACCTCCCCAGCAGTAAGTCAAACATTATTGCATCTTTCACACTTGTTTTGCATGCGCACTATGCCATCTGCAGGTACATGTTTACAGTTAGATTTCATTTTAGTCGCGTACTTGGTGGTGTAGTTGATTGCGCGAATGTACATGTAGATGTCAGCGTGCATGTGGCATGTAAACCATGCCTTGTGTGATACACAGAATATGTGCGCACTTACAATAGAAGGGTGAGATCTTTATTGGGGAAATACTAGTCCAGTTATTCATTTTGCAAGATTATACAACAAGCCTAAGAGAGGTTACAAAAAAAAGAACAGTTCACTTTTTTAATGAAAAGCAGTCCTCCTTTGTAGTCTGTAATGTAACAAAATGTAGACGAATTAAGGAACCAATTAGGTTAAAATAAACAGACAGAAAACAGTGACTCAAAAGGAGACAAAATTATATTGTTGACATTGGGATGATTGAGAGGGATTAAGACTAAAAAAGTTGAAAAGGGTATGCTGTGCAGGGCCATAGCTAGGGAAAGGCAAAGTGAAGCACACCCCTTTTGTTTTTGTTGTTTTTAGTCATTATAAACACCCTAAATAATTTCATCATGGACATTGCCTCAGTCATATTTTTTCTCTGGCTATGGCCCTGATGCGCAATCCGTTAAAGCTGTGCAACTTACTGGTAACATGAGTGCTCTCATTGCATGGTATGACAGACTCGTTCACTGAGCATGCACACTTGTAACCACCAGGTTTTAAGAGACAAAGGTGACTGCAACTGTCAGCACATGAGTGATCTAAATGAAACAAGAAAGGAATGATACATGTTTTACAGATATTGGATAAATCACTTCTAGTACATGTAGCTGTTAGAAGTCAGTATTATACAAAACGAAACTATAAATTCTCATCAATGCTCAATCCCAATCTATTTTTATAACCTTCCAGATGTACATGTACATGCACACATGAAGAAACCTGTTTTTTAAATCTAACCTTCAAAAATTAAATCCTCAGTTATCTATACTAAAAAAGACAACCATACCTAAAGTGTAGACCTGAAGAGAATACTTAATACTGTCTTTCTATGGCATTTGGGATTGTTTTTGAAGTGTCCTGAATGGGAGAGTGTATATCAGAAACACAAATCAATATTAACAATGGAAATACTTACTGTTTCGGGTAAAATTGCCTTTTTTAACAGCAATTCCTTTGGGTTCGTAAGTCCCCCTAACTACATCCTCAACACTGTCATCATGTATGTTCTTACTTCTCCGAAAGACATATCCATAAACTATATATTCAGTCCAGTAAACATACTGGTCGTCCACAGCAATTCCAAATGGACCATAGAAATACCAGAACTGCTGAATTAGGGTCTGGACTTGGCGGAGGTGAAGTTGAGTTGAACTCAGATCAATGTAAAGAAGAGAATACAAATGGTAGCTCACAAAATAGAGTCGATTAGTGTCAACATCAAGTGTTAGGCCTTTGGCATCAACAGTGGCCCCATACCAAGTCACGCCCAGTTCAGCAATTACACGTCGATTTGACCCATCCAGTTCTGCTCGTTCGATAACTCCAGCAGCTGACCAATACATGAACCTGAAGGAAAAATAGACAGCAGATGAATGAAATAAATGAGTGTGTAAAGTTCCGTGTTAAACCTATCCAGGTACAGTATTGGTGGAAAAAGTTCGCAAGCTTCTTAACTGTACTGGCAAAGGAAGGAAAATGTTGATCCATGGTTAGTTCTTTGAGTAAACCAACAGGTACACGAAAAGTCTGGCATTATGGTCACCAGGAATCCAGTCTTATTCTGTTGTGATGTCACAAAAATCTTAGGACATGGTCAAATGTCCAAATTAAAAATAAATAAGTTTATTGAAGTTTCAGGACGTCTCTTTCATGTGAAGTTGGACGTTTTTGCCCTGCTCTTGGTCCATGATCCACCTGCTAATTCAGAACGTGCCTTCTAGTATTATTTTGTGCCACACCTTCTACACTATGTTATTTCACATAGAATAGCACAGCCCTGCAAAAATGTACTCATTTATTGGAGCTTTTGCATGGAACTGTTGGTGAGAATGAATCCGTACTTAAAAATAAAAAAGCTAAGGTTATGAGAAAGTGACTTCATTCCTACCCTTTAGCTGTATCCAAAGTAATGTCTACTGGAGCCGAAGCCAAATCAGAAACTAGTACTTTCCAATAATCGCCATTCAACTTTGACACTTCAATGGTCCTATCACCACTGTTTATCCAGTATACATTTTCTGCCACAAGATCTAAATCGATGCCCATGGGTTCTGTAACATTGGAACGAATGATCTCCTGGTTCTTGCCATCAATTGTAGACCGGTAAACAATACCAAGTGTGGAATCAGTCCAATACATTTGATCTCCAAATGGATCAAAGGCAATGCCAGTTGGGCTTTCGATATTTGACAATGGCAGGGGAACAAGAATGTTTTCCGAGAGTTGTGAGAAATATATTTCTTTGTGATGGGGATCAGCAACAAATATCACATCGCCAACAGTGCCTGCAAGTAACGACTTGAAAATTATTATGCTGAAGAAAGCATTCCTCTAAATGAAAAATATCAGATATATACATTTAAACCATGCAATAGAAAATACTGCCAATCAGAATAATTATAGGAAAGCTGTTGTATATTTGGCATTATTATCCAACTCTGCTTCGTAGAGTACAAATATCGCGCGAAACGAGTACAAATATCACACGATATTTGTACTCGTCTCATTCCTCCCGGCCGCGTGAAGTTCAAAACCTTGGCAAGTCAGAATTTTGGGAAAAGAAATTGTTGGATAATAAATCTCTTATTAGACGTTTTGGTGTGTAGTATCGCTGTATATTTTTACTCGTTGTTTGTATTTTGACTCGCCCTACGGGCTCGTCAAAATACCGCACAACTCGTAAAAATATACAGCGATACTACACACCAAAACGTCTAATAAGATATATATATTAATCCAATTTTCCCATCATGTGCCACGTGTATGTCACATTGATTGTGCTGGCCATTGTATTTTCAATGGCATGGTATAAAATAGTTATGCAATGCTTTCGTGATATACCATGGAATATCCCACTTGCCACTTGTGTTTTCGTGGTACATATACACACATCCACGTAAAGGCTTGGGTGTATACTGAGTAAATACAAATTACTCATGGGATATTTCATGGTACGCTGTATACTATTTGAAAGCATTGCATAACTAGTATTTAACAACATTTGTTACAATTGGAGGTTAGGTGCCCAGGGGATACACACCCAACACACCCCTGTAGCCCCAGCCCCATGATGTAAGACCACCCACTGGGCAGGCACTGTCTGCAACTCAGCCACATGTAAGCCCCGCATAACTGCAGAAAAACCAGGCACTAGTCACACTGAAACAAGAATTTCAGTGGAAAAGTAAAATAATAACCAGTAAATACTGATAAAAATATAAAAAGTAGTGAAAAATGTTCTCTAGTTAAAAAGGCTCAAACATATTAGCTTTCGGCTAGAGTCTTTAACAAATGAAAATGCTGGTGCACAAATGGAAATATATTATACGAAAAGGGGTGTGAAAAATTTTATAAAGCTTGAGTACAAAAGAAGTGTGAAAAAAAGCTAAGAGATAAAAATGTAAATGACGTCTAATTAAAATAAAATGGAGTATCACCAAGGGAACAGTTTCAAGTTATTGTCCATGTCAACTGTTTGGCAGTGTGCCTGAAGGATTCTAGCATTTTTTCGAACACGGTAGTTGCCATTGCATATCAAAGTCAATGGAGTGATTATTTTGCCATGCATGGTTGACAACGTTTGAGCCCTTTGTGCAGTTCTTCAAGTTTTGTTGATGTTCTCTTTTTTTGGGTTCAGAAGCATCTTCTGGTTTCTCTCACATAGTTCCAAGCACAGTCTTTAAATGGGAATGTACAGACAACATTACATCAGAGATCCGAAGGTTGTCTGAATTTTGGACGCAGAAATTCTTGTTAGAGTATTTTGACTGGTTTGCTGACCACTCGACTTTCATTGTTATGGAGTAATCTCCTAAGAAGCTCAGTCAAGCCCCTGATATAAGGGAGGCATCCGAACACTGGAACATGTCTGGTTTAACCCATTTGAAAAACACAGAAACCAGTTCTTCCAGTGGAGGGAACTGTCAGGGAGGGTGGCTTCTTTTTGAGAATGTTATCTAAAAATTTAGTAAATACAATAAAAAATCCCCAGGGGAGGGTTGGGATGGGAAAAAACGCACAAACACACGTCTGGTACAATGCAACGCACAACGTAGATGGCAATATGAGCATGATGCGATGCAAGCCTGAGCTGCAGAGAAGACTGCTGACTGTTGCTAAGACTGGGAGCCCAGCAACTGAAACTGCTGACCATTCAATGGTGGAATGCATACCAAGACACGACTGGAGTTCTCAACTGCTGAAAGTCACTTTCAATGCTAACCACTGATGTCAACAAGACACGATAAAACAGTTACAAACGCCTACTACACCAAGAAACACTAACAACTGGCAGTAGCTAAGTGGGTGCAGCCAGCTGTGAGGTTTTTGGCCAGGAAGCAACCGAAAGAGGAAAACAAAGTCACAAGAGGTCATGAAAAATCAAGACAGGAGACTTTTCTGACATTGTATGTTGAAGGTTAAGTGTTTTTAAGTTTATGTTTTTTTAACATTATGTTGAGAAATCCAGGTTCAAGCAAGAATCTTTACGTTGTGTACTCGTTCAAGGCATTTTAGTCTCAGGGTGCCACTCTCAACTTACATGAGATCCAGTGAAGCTAACACAGGACTGAATACATGTATACATGTACTTTACGGTTTTTCTACAACATTATCAACAAGATTTTGAGACTTACAGCTTATTCCATCTTCCGCAAGTTTCATTCCAGCTCCACATATGCACGTTCGACCATTGGGTCTCAGGACACAGAACTGGGAGCATCCACCATTATCTTGACATGGAGATTGCACTTAAAAGAGTACAAGTTCATAATCAGTGAACCTTTATCTGGCATTTACCTGGTATTTGATGATTTCCTATAACCAAAAAATTGTGTTTTGTTAAATAATTAGCTACCTGTTGTTTCAGTTGCCATAGAGTTGTGCACATATATTCCTTTTGGAGTCCCAAAACCATCAGCCACTGTTTGTGCCATAGCGCTGTTAGCCATTACGTTTGCTTTGAAGATGGCTCCTGAAAACATCCCATCACCCTTAGCAGTCCAGTAAAGAGTGTTGTTCAACATGGCAAGACTTGTTGGTTTGTGAAGGTTTCCAGAGAGGATAGTGCGAATCTCCATATTGGTCAGATCAATATACAGTATCACATCACGGCTTTCGTCGGAAAAGAATAGACGGTTTTTAGGCTTATCAAGAACCACATCAACAAATGTATCATCTCCAACAAATGACAAATTTGCCAGGAGCATTTGGTTTTTGCCATCCATATCTGCTCGGTATATTTGAAGACTATCTCCAAGTGATGAATAATACATATACCTGTGTATCACAAGAACAAAACCAATAGGGCGCAATCTGATAGCATCAACAGCAAAATGTTTAGGAACTAGTTTAAGCCAAAGTTAGAGACAATTACACACCAAGTACAGTGAAACCTGTACATGTATTAAGCGGACACCGTTGGGACCCTCACTAGTTTCCGCTTAATACAGGGTGTCCGCTCTAAACAGGTTCAGCAATAATAGTTTATTATTAACCCTTTTGTAACACAGTGTAAGATCAAAGACTGCTCTTTGCATAATGTCCAGACAGTCAGTGCATCAATCTGGAATAATCTACTTAGATTTAAAACAACATCGCTGAACAACTTTAAAGCTGTGTGAGCCGAGCTTTTAGAAGCAAAAAGCCCTTGAAGTGTCTGCTTATTGCAGGTTTTGTGCAACAAAATGGCTTAATATTGGTGTCCGCCTCCACTTGAAAGAGGTATCCGCTGAACGCAGGTTTATTTTACAGTAAATGTGGGAAGAACGTTTAGGGACTCAAGCTGGTGTCCACTTAATAGAGGGTGTCCACTTAATATGGGGTCCGCTTAATACAGGTTTCACTGTATAAATGTAACTGGAAATAAACAAAGGAACATTACAGAGCTTTGAACATACATGTAACAGCACCTTTCAAAATCACACAAACTTTTACCTAACTCAGAAACTAAAATGAACATACATGTAGCTGGATACCTAAATAACAATATTATAGACTTATTATGAACTTAATAGCGCTGTGCACTAATGACGTCACGAAATTCCGACCCCCGTCTAGACTCAGACAAACAAAGTCCAATTCTGTAAGAGAAGTAGGGGAAATGTATGCGAATGGCGAGTAGTGCGCAGCAATGTTTTACTGTTTTAATGGATGAGGACGGTGTACCTAGCTCTAAATTTGAAAGAGAGCCAGAGGAGTATACTGTGGAATAGTTAAAACGATGGATGAAATGCAGAGGATTGAAGTTAAACGGGAAATGAGACGAACTTCTGAAACGTGTACGCGACTGCTTGAAGAGCGGAAATCATCACACGCTCTATCCAAGCACTGACAATGGTAAATGGTTTGCCGCGAAAATTCTTATCGAAAGTTCACAGGAACAAGCAAATTGTCCCTAAAACTCTGTTTCTATCATTCCTTCGACTGGCCGGCGCGTTTTCCGTCGCAGAATATTCCTTCGCTCTTTAACTATGGGGACGTGCAGGGGTCAGAAAGGGACTTATAATCGATTATAAAAGGAGAAGCCTAGACTTCTAAGAATTCGAACTCCTCAGAAAAACCATTCGATGAGAATATAACCAGTTTCAAAACCCTCCTTCGGGCTCCCCCACAATCTCATTGAAAAAATAACCCCTCTAAAGTCAAATTCACTGAACGGAAGTCGGCTTTAGAACAAACCGATCAAGTGCGTAAGAAAATGCTGCCTTTTGTAACAACATACCACCCGGCGTTGCCTAACCCTCGAAAACATCGTGATGAACAAATGGCACTGAATTCAAAACCAACCACTGCTTAGAGAAATATTTAAAGAACCCCCGCTTATCTCGTATAAAAAAGGAAAATCCTTGAGAGATATACTGATGAGAGCGAAAGTTACCACAACTAAAGGTCACTCGTCACGCCATGATCTTAGCTTATGAGTCGTGTTTGGTTTGTTGAGCAACACTTTATTCCTTTTCCTCCGGGCCAGTGAAGCGCACAGATATATGTATGTGTTGCAGTTAAATTTTACTTTCAGGTCAAATTTTTTTAACCTAGGTTATAATTTTTTTAACCTAAATTATAGGTTAAATTTTTTTTAACCTAGGTTATAATTTTTTTAACCTAAATTATAGGTTAAATTTTTTTTAACCTAGGTTATAATTTTTTTAACCTAAATTTTGGGGTTAAAATTTTTTTAACCTCCGGTATATAATTTCTCTGGGTTTAGTGATTAGGGTTAAGCACTAATTTCAAATGGTTAGCTTTCAGGGTTAGGTTTGGGACACAACATACCAGTGATGTTCTATGGAATAGTCATGTATGAACGGTGACAGTTGTCAAAGGGGAATCAGCCATTTTAATTGTCAGAGTTTGCTGTACATTAATAAAACATATATTCTACTATTCATTTGTATTTGTGTTTATTCTTGTTTTCATACATAATTGCAAAAGTGCATGCAAATATTATTGATAAATATTTAAGTGTATCTGTTCTAAATACATCGGGAAATTACTGATTAATTGCCATTTTGCAAGCACGCGAAAATGTAATATGTTTGGAGTAATCCAATGCTATTCCTGTGTTTTGACTCTTGTGAAGTCGGCTCGGAGAAATTTGGGTGTCTATAACTCCAAATTCAGTAACCACTTGGGCATAACCATTCGCAGGCTCTATTGATATTATTTTTCCTAGCAATGTATTGGGGTGCAAGGGTGTCTTATCGACCTTATCAATTTTTATTTTTACATAATCATTGACATGAAATTTGGCTACTTTAGGTCTGGATTGCTTCATTTTTTTGTTGTACTGTTCTTGCCTTTCTTTGATTTTTTGGCGTTTTTTGGAGCGAGAACTTTTAGTTTCTTTTGCTTGTTGCTGTTCGTTAGTTTGAATGTCATCTGTGCTGTTTTCATCTGTCAATGTTGGAGTTTGCTGGACATTCATTTCTACTGTTTCATCCTCACTGTCAAGCCTTTGTTGCTCATTGTTTGTCTCTTCTTCTTGTTCCCCTTTGTCAGTATCTGTTTCTTGTACACTTGCCCGCATTTCTTCTCTCCATGGCTTGATACCTAACACTAGTTCATATGGTGTTTGGGCAACAGCACGGTGCACTGTAATGTTTTTCTTGTAGGCTGCTTCTCCTAACACTGTACACCAGTTGTTGTAACTTTCTTTCTTCTCTGTAAGAATATTTCGAATGTTTTCCTTTATTGTTTTATTATTTCTCTCTACTAGTCCTTGGGTAGTAGGTGTGCGTGGAGCTCCATGCACTTGTTTTATGTTATTGCTCTGACAGAAGCTGGACATCTTTTGATTTTTAAATTCTTTTCCGTTGTCGGAATGCAACTTTTTAGGAAAACCCCACTGCCAAAATAGCTGGTTTAAACAACTTATAACTTGTTCTGTTTGCTTGGAAATTAATGGAAAAAGCCACGAGAATTTCGTGTGATGGTCCGTGATGTGTAAAATCCATTTATGTCTCTCGCTGCATGAACATGGTAACCTTCTCATATCTATCAAGTCGATTTGCACGTGTGAAAGAAATTTATTTGCGATGATGGGGTGTACCACTGGTTTCTTCAGATGGTCTGCAACGGATTTTTGTTGTTCGTGAATGCTGCAAAGAGATACAAATAGTTTCACAACTATTTGGGGTATCTCAGCATAGTTATTTTTTATATAATTTTCCAGTTTGTCTCGTCCGCGGTGAGCGATGGCCGAATGACTGTGACACAAAATTTCATGGAGTTCTCTCTTTGGAACAACGTATTTTTGCTCCTTACTCACAATTTTGCCGTCTTCGTTTTTGAAGTTCCACTTCTTTCTCTTGATTGTATTTATTTCATCTTGTGTTAGTACATGTACTTCGGTTTCCTTGTTTTGAAGGTATTGGGTAGCTTTATCGTACAGTTCATCGTCGATAAACAGGTTCACTTTGCTCTTGCTTGTTTTTCTCGAAGCCTTTAATTCGTCTAGTTTTTGGTAAAAAGTATCTTTGTTTACACATGGCGTTTGGGCTGCCATTTCAAAGTTTGTCGAGTTGCAACGCAATGTACTGAGATCTTTGTTTCAAAGTGATTGTCGAAAAAGTCGAAGTCTCAATTCGTTTCAAATGCGCATGTACGAATAATTAAATAAATTAAAATTTGGCCGAGGTGACCTGGTACCTAGAAAGCATATCAATGAGAAATATTGTGAAATTTCCAACTGGTGTCGTGGTGGTACAGTGGATAAGAAGGCAGTCTAGAGATCGAGAGGTTGGTGGTTCAAATCCAGGTAAGTGGTACATTGCATGAAAAGGAAAAAGGTGAGTTATGGGGGGGGAATGGATGGGAATTGCAGGGGGGGGGGGTAGAAGAGAGGACTGGATGGGAATTGCAGGGGGGGGGGGTAGAAGAGAGGACTGGATGGGAGGGAGAGGATAAGAGGACCAAGTGGTCAGAGAGGGGGAAAGAAGAGAAGAGGGGAGCGGAGGGGAGGGCAAATTTCTTGCTTTTTTTTTTTGGTGTGTACTATTCTTTTTAGACCCCCCCAAAAAACCAGGCCCCTATTTTTTAAAGTACACCCCAAAAGCCCTTTTTAGACAGTTGATAAATAACCTAGGTAAAAAAAAATTACCTAGTTTAAATATTATGAACTAGGTGGAAAATTTTAACCTGGGTTGAAAAAAATTTGACCTGAAAAAAAATTCAAACTACAACATATTTCTTGTGATTTTTTTCTCGGCGAAATATTCTCTTGAACAAGACACTATCTAACGCCTACAGTTTTCGATGTTCTTGCCGGATGGTTTAGGAAACGGTAGGAATACTTTCTGTCCCGATTCGTTCAACTCTTTGAGAGATTTCGGCCATCTGTCGAGATATCTCGAGTCGGTATTACACTCACCCAAACAGCAGTGTTTGGTACCAACCATTTCTTGTCTTTCTAGAAGCTAACTCTACAATTTGATTAAGTTTTTCGCTTTTTTCCTTCAGGACCGCACTCCGCGCTCATACATTTCTTTGTAGTCGATCGCAATGTTTGTCTGAGTCTGTGCGGGGGGTCTCATGGAATCTCATGTGGCGAAATCTATTTTTAGTAATAGTGCAAAGTGCTATTTGGTTTTTAGACTGTCTAAATGGGAACTCATTCTCAATCAGCCTGTTAATACTAGCCGTCTCTTGTCGCTCTTGACCAGATGAAAGGTTGTACATGTATAACCAAATCTTGGCTTTTCCAAATGGTGTTAAAGATTGATGTATTGTCTTGTTTATGTATGGTGTGCGAATTCAAAATGTGTTAAACATTTTTTTTTTAAGTTGGCCTGAAAATAATGTAAAATACTGAACAACACAAAAAATGAGGACATTTAAACTGATCTCATAGAGTTACATGTAGCAAGATTGCTCTGTACTATGGAATATTGAATTATGAATTGCTTGTTAAAGCATTCAACAAGAAAGACTAAAAGTACTGCTAACCAACGTTTTGATGCATCAGGAATCATTCTCAATCTGTGTGATTAGTACATTTACATAATCCACGCATACTGGAATGCAATTCATTTCAAACTCAATTTGTAAATAACAACTTTGACATCAACATTAATAGTGATGCACCAAAACGTCTGTTAACAATACTTTTAATCCTTCTTGTCTATAGATTATTGTTTTGCAAATTAAAAAAATAAAATAAAAAACTTGATTATTTAAGTGTCAAATGTATTTATAATTAACACTGTTGTACTAATTGGGGACACTGTAAATAAACAAATATTTCAAATAAAACATAAATTGTTAAGAATCCCAACTGGTGGGAGGCTGACCAGAACATGAGATAATATTATTCCCTAATATAGACCTCAAGACAGTATACTGTATAGGACTTGACTAAGCCTTACCCATCAACACTGTCCAAAGCAATGCTTTGAGGATTCTGCACGTCAACAAGGATGGCTTGATAACTGCCGTCAAGTGAGGCAACTCTGATGTTATTGTCTTGACTGTCAGCGAAGTAGATGTTTCTTCCAATAATATCTACTTCAATATCCATTGGAGAACTCACACCTCTTACCACAGCTTCTTGTGATCCATTATTTAAGAAAGATCGATGGATGTTGCCATAATCATCAGTCCAGTAAATTTGTTTGTCTTTTGGATCGTAGGATATCGCTGCTGGAGCATACTCGAATGTAACCCTCAATGGGATTACCTTTGCTGGAGAATCATGGGGAAGAGGGATGAAGTGGCACAATGTTCGACCAGTTTCACAAAAAATCACGAAATCATCAGCATCTGCAATAACATGCAAATAATAATTATTATCATTCAAAGTATTATTTTTCCTTTCCATTTGCAGAGAGCCCAACACGTGACCTGAAAACAACTGCCTACAAATAATGGTCTGCTCATACGTAGTACCGTCTAAACGTGTTTTACTGCATATACTGTTCTGCTCATGCGTAATTGAAACAACGTTCTCTAGTGACAAATGGCAGATCACTTCCTTCGGCTTTCAGAGAGTGATTTAAATATGAAAACAAACTTGGCGATTGAAGGATAAAACAATTATTGAACTTGGTTATCACAAAATATTGTGATTTGTCAGTGCCTCACAGATCACGGCTTCGGCAAATAATTGATCTGCTCACCACTGACAAATCACGATATTTTGCTCAACCTCATCCAACAATATTGTTAATTCTTTGTTACTCGTCTCCTTATGGTAGTTTTAAGACAGTGCCCACGACATTTAAAAAAGCTTTTTTATTTTTCTTAGACTTATCAGAGTTGAAATTCAGATTGTAATCCCGCCAACAATCTACAGTGCACGTGATGGAAACAACTGTGTGCAAGCATGGAAGCCTGTAATCATAACTCCAATCATCTTAGAAGCCCATTATTTAAGTTATATGATCCACTGCCATGTACTACTGAGCAATGTATGTTGACATATCTAACTGTGATGTACTTAAAATCGGATGGCTTCCATTCAATGAGAGAAGAGATTTCAACCTCCTAAAATCATACTTAAAAGCTTTGCATAACACCGAGACTTGACCAGATTATCTAAAAATAATAAAACAGTAATGTTGCAAGGAACTGTGCTCAAGCAATTCCATGAGAGTAGTGGTCCCAACCAAAAATGGCACTTTCCAAGATAATGCGTTGAAGCTATTTAACAATTTACAAGGATTTATTAGAAACTGTAAAGATTACAGAACCTTTTTAAGACTCCCAAGGGAATTTTTATGTAATGGAGGACAGAGTGATTAGTTAATTTTTATTATTGTTTTTTTTTTCTTATTATTCTTACCGGTAGGTGTTTGGACATTGATGTGTCACAACCAGTTGTATTTTGTGCATAGTCAAGGTACTGTACAGTGTAAGGAAGATAATAGAATACGGAATTTTGAATCAACCTGTCTGCGTGTCATAAAAACGTCCTGCTTATTCTAGAAACGAAAATGTAAACCTACCTAAACTTCCAGTCTCATTGTAGCAGATGACTGATGCATCTTCAAAGTGAGAACAGTAGCCGTTAGCGTTCCACTCTGCATGTTCACAATCTTCAATTGAACTTTCATTGCCCAAGCAGTGAATATCGCTTAGCCATATGTGGCCATTTCCTTCACCAAAAAGTGCACGCTTAGGAGCAGCAACAACATCATGATACCCAAGTTCCCTACAAACGACTTCGGCATCCTTGATGTCCCAATAATCATCACAAATAGTTCCCCAGTAGCCATCGTGAAATATCTCTACTCTACCTTCATCTTTTCTCACTCCATCCGCCAGTCTCAGTTTTTTACCTGAAAAAGATTACTTGCAGTAAATAACATTACAATACTGATAACTATTATTTTATTCCCATCTTTGTTGCATCAGATTCCTTTATATCGCATCAATTTTTTTAATAATTTATTCTGAAACTGACATTTCATCTCTACTTACATTGCTCTGAGTGTTGTTACCCAGCTGGTGACAGAGGTTTTCTGTCTGCTTCACTCTGCTGAAGTGAAAAAGCCACCAAAGGGAGTCCCAGGCGAGAGATAATCATTTCTGAAAGACTTACATGTACTTCTCTACTTTGTGGCTCTGATACGTGTGTTGAGAAAAGAGAAGAAAGAAAACCTCTGGGACTCTTAATTATTGTTGAATGTATCACAAACAATGCCTCCATGCTGGGATGGTATGTAATACTAGGCCATCGCAGTTTACTTCCCACCCTCCAGCAGGTTTCCTTAAAGTACCATTAATAATCCTTGGTTCACAAAGATTCATAAAAAAGACATTTGTATGATGGCCAAGAATACGATGGCCCAGAGGGCTCACAGTTCAGTTGTGACTTTTCACAGTTCAATTATGATTTTTCACAGTTAAGTTGTGATTTTGGAACAGTTTAGTTGTGATTTTTGACATAGTTCAGTTGTGATTGTTTGTTTGGATGAATTGGAACTTACACTGTATATTGTAACATGTGGGAATTACTGAGACAAGTGGGTCTTTCTTCCACCATTTGGGAAGACGGCGACCAGTGTCTTTATACATTCATAAAATAATGTCCTTTAGCTAACTTTAGACCTCTGACTGCTCCTCGTAATGAATCCGGCAAACTTGGATTTGATGTTCTTTATCGGTTTTTCTTTTCCTCCCACACAAATGACCTCTGATGCGGTCCAGCAATCCAGACATTTGACTTACTGTTTGATTGCTTGGTTCACAAGCTGCTGCTCTAGAACTTGTAGAGGCAGATTCAATGTCTTTGTTGTTGTTCTGACCCTTATGTCTTATTTCCTCTTGTACAGTTTTCTTTATTATACATGCATGTACCATCCATCATTAGAAAAAGCAAGCACTGCCACATGACTACCCGGCAAATGGTCTAAAGTGAGCTAAAGGACAACTACAGATGATCTCTTCCAAAATGAGCTAAAATGGCAGGAGAAAAATAATCTGACCTGTCTCAGTTCCCAGTCTCTTTTGTCCACACAAAGAACCACATGTGAACTGTTTCAAATATCACAACTGAACTGCTTCAAAATTCACAACTGAACTGTCTCAAAAATTATGACTGAATGGTGTCAAAAATCACAAGTGAACTGTTTCAAAAATCACATCTGAACTGTGAGCCTTCTCAGGGCCATCATAGTTTTCATGATCAGAACAAGTTTGAAATAATCTACCTGGCTGTGCTTCTGGTATATACTTGCAGACCACTCCCACATCCTGACTATGTCCACAGTCGTGACTACCCCACCCCCCATGACGACACTCTGCGATATTTGTTTCATCGCCAAAACAATGGACATCATCTAGCCAAATTTGCTCTGGTGCAGTGTTTCCCTCATACCAGCCACAGCAGTGTGTACTCCAGGCACCTTCTGAATACCCCAGCATGCGACAAATCACATTTGCTTCCTCAATGCCCCAGTAGTCATCACAAATTGTTCCCCATGTGCCATTAAGAAACAGTTCTACTCGTCCCTGGTTAGACGTTGTTCCAGACTGCAACTGAACTTGCAACTCTTAATGAAGAATACACAAAAACAAAACTTGTCAAGCTCTCTAATTGCTTTGCAAAATACTCACTTGCATCAGCTTTTTATGATAGATAGCGAATAAAGGCAAGTAATAGAAACCACTTATTTTAAGGAAAGGAGCAACATCAACTCACCTGGATGTGGTCCTGGTGCTAAAGTGGGACCTTCAATATTAATAAAAACAAGAGAAGCCAAAAGATGTTATCAAACTTCGAAAAAAAGTACTGTAACATTGCTACACATTCATGTAAGGTGTAATAGCAACAAATAGGACACAATGAAATAACTTAATTATCAAAAAGTCATAGCAATCACTGCAAACTCATGCCGGTAAGTTGAAGGCTTGATAAACACGTGATTGGTATTCTCAAATGCATGAATAGCAATCACAGAAAGTCAGCTTACTGCTGTGAAACAAAGACAGACCTGTCACATCCCCAGTTCAAAATTAATGATAGACTACTGGATCTTAAAAGTTGTTTTCATCTTCTAAGTCACGATTTCTGCAAGGATCTATCCAGGGAACTTCAAGACCCTGCTCAACTACCTCTTATGACTAACAAAGTATGAGGCCCTAAAGACTTGAAAGTATTTTCACTCAATCTCCTGATTAGTGGAACAACAAGCAGTTGACATAAAGCTGCATCCAGTTATAGAAAAAGAAACAGCTCAAATTAAAAAAAACACTTGTACCAACACAAATCCCCTTTGGACTGAGCACCTTTGGATCAGCTATTTACCTTCAGTTGGTGGAATAGAGTCATTTCTGCACACTACGCCGGCATCTTCTACATGGGAACAATCGTGTTCTTCCCAGCCTCTGTGACGACAAGCAGCGATGCTTTTCTCATCACCGCGACACTTGACATTATCCATCCAAATGGGAAAGGATTGATTTCCTGCACCAAAGAAACCCACACTGGAGGCTCCAGAAAAATTGAGCATCTTACAGACGATTGTAGCCTCCCTCAAGCCCCAGTGATCATCACAGATTGTTCCCCATCTGTTGTTATAATATACTTCTACACGACCCTCATGTGATGAATTTGATCCAGTAAGACGTACTTTCAGATCTGCAAAAAAGTTTCCAATTAAATTATGGGTAAGGAAGTCGGTCTCAGAGACCAAAACAAGAATAATAACCTTTATTTAGAAATGTTGTATCTATCTGTGATCAAAGACTGAATAAAAGTCAAAGAATAGCATAAGGCAATAATAAAACCATCACCAACATCACCAAATGAAGTACAAAAGTTCATTGATTCATCAAAGAACGACTGTAGCATGAATAATCCCTGGTTAATAAAACCATCACCAACATCACCAAGTGAAGTACAAAAGTTCATTGATTCATCAAAGAACGACTGTAGCATGAGTAATCCCTGGTTGTGCTTAAAGCATCACATCATACATGTACATACAGTTGATTTGAGAAAATTAATGTGCCTCATACTCTAGAGTCCAGGCTCTTTGAATTGCTTAGGAACAATAACAGCTTACCTGGTACAGGCAGTGGCGGTGGTCCTGGTAGGGTCACTGAATAATTGAAGGAGATATGACAAAGCATAAGGGCAAGGTAATAATATTATTGAGATACTAATTAAGCCCAGTTGTAAAAGGTTATTGATTGAACCCCTTCCTGGTTGTCATCTGCAAATCCTCTCAGAATGCACGGATCATCTAACAACTCTGGCAAATCAGGCATTTTTAAATCTTCAAGTTGTACAGTATTGACATAATAACAATATAATAACAACAATAACAATAACTTCATTTAAGTAGAGAAATTTTTTACAGTCCTAGACTGAGAAACCTGTGGCCCTAAATGATGGCCCTGATGATAATTATTGCGATTATGCTAGTCACAGCTGAATTACCAATAAGTGAAAACTCTATGTTCTCAGGGACAAATAGCTACAAAAGCTATACTGTAGACAGATATCTGCTATGTTTCTTGGGCTTGCGTACACAACAATCTGTGTAAGGCCATAATATTTTCCTACATTTTCATTTATGGGTTGTTTAAGAAAAACCTTCATGCAATTGACACATCTTCCATTACCGTTACTGCAAGTCTTATTTCCGGGTAACAATTCCACGCCATTTGGACATGCGCACTTGCTTCCTCCACCAGGGGCCAATAAGCAGAGATGGCTGCATCCGCCATTGTTAATGCGACACAGTGGATGATTCGTAGCTTAAAAGAGGGGCCAACTTGCATTAGTCACAGTAGTATGAAAGAATTAGGAGTCACTCATAAAGTTACATTTGCACCATGCAATAATGTGTTAGTTTTGCTGATATATTAGTTTCTATTTGGGACGCCTTGTAAAAGTAACCAAAAAGTCTAGTTATACACCCTAATGATTTGCCTTTAATGTTTTTTTCTCCCTAAAAGCTAGCCCAAACAACAGGAACTACATAATATCATATTGATACAATGTATATAGCAAATATTACATGTATGATTATCAAATGAATCTTCTTACCGACTGGTTGCCTTGACTTGTCAGATACCACAATACCCGCAAGGTAACCATTTGTAAGATGACCATAGTTGTAATGCAAATTAACAGGCTGTGTCATGTTAAACCACTCGATGCTGTGACTGTTTTCGTCTGCCCAGAACAGAATATCACCATACAAAGCTAGATCTGCTGGACGTATATTTTGCCTGATATACGTCAATTCTGTCTTATTCCCCTCAAAGTCTACGTAATCAATGTAATTGTCATATCTATCCATCCAGATAATGCGCTCAGGATCATAATCATAGTCAATGACCACACTCATAGGGAACCATGCATAATACCAGTCAATTCCAAAAGAAACTAAGCTCCTACGGTTTTCACCGCTTAAATCTGCTCGTTCTATTCTTGGAGAATCAAATCCATAGTCTGTCCAAAACATGTACCTTCAATAGTCACAATAAAATGTAAGAAATAGTTAGAAATAAATTGCATATCAAATCATAATTAAATATTTATCTTTTATACATTATGATAGGAAGATATAACGAAGAGACAAAATTCCCTGTTACTCGGAGTTTTGTGCTCACACACTCATTATACATTAGATACAAGAAAACATCACACAAAAAAGGACAAAAAGACAAGACAAGACAACACAACACAACACGTACAACAACAGTCCAACATGCAAAATAGACCATAGGAAGAGTGCTACCAGATCTACCGAGAGAAAGTCCTGTGTTGCGCCAATAAATGGTAGTCCTCAAAAATGGTTTCTGTAGCAAACATTCACCCAAAAAATTAGGAATACCGTCACTTAATTCTTACCCATTTAAATGTTGCAATTTCACAAAAGCAATTGCACTTCCATTCAAGTCTTTCTAATTATCATAAAGTGAAAAGATCATCTTCTAGAATGGCTGACATACATGTACATTAACCTTCGCCTGGGGCTTGGACTCTCCTTTTTCATCTCAGAATAAAAAGGTGTCCTACAATTAATTAATTAATGACTGGTTTTTCTTGTTTTTGTTTTTCAATTTAGTCCCAATTCTCTAACTGAATGCATCATCATGTATTGACCACTCACAACCCTAAAACTTACCCACTCTTTGGATCAACAGCGATCCCACGGGGGCTGTACAAATCTCTTGTAAACAATGTCTTCCTGAATGTGCCATCAAGGTTTGCCACTTCAATCCTCTCAAAGATGAAATCAGTGAAGTAAATCTTCTCACTTTCCCATTCAACAGCCAGTCCATAAATTTCCCCCAGGTCGTCTCTTATGATGACCTTTTTATCAATGATGAAGACTGATTAGCTAACAGAAAAAAAGATGTCTAATATTGCTCTCATACACTCTCTGTGAGGGAACACGAATCACAGGGAAAACAATTTCAGATTACATGAATTTTTACTTAATATTTTGCATTGACGCAGAAAACAAAAGGGATATAAACCACTGCAAATCTACTTCAAAATAATAGTGATAGAAATCTTTTTCAGTTTTGACAAAGCGGTAAGGATGGTAGCTAACAAAGAAGAAAAAACATACTTATGAATAGTATAAACTAGTTAACCAGAGGCAAGAATCCATATTTTACACATTTATAAATGTTTTATAAGTCTTTACCTCCGTTTCACCAGTAACTAAACTCATTCTATTTATAGTCCATAGGGCAATGTCACTCCAGTATATCATCCTCCCCCAGTAGTGTACGTCGATTGCACCACCCTGGACGACATCTGACTTCAAGGTCTTTACACTGACATAGGTTTGGTTAGAGGCTGTCAGCTCAATGCATTTGATGTGATTTTCATCAATAAAATATAGACTTGGATATTCCGTACAGCCAAGTACTAGGGATGCAAATTGTAAATTTCAGTTACATGTACATTGACATTGTTTATGTAGGGTGAGATCTTTATTAGGGAAATACTCGACTGAAGAGGTCTACTTACTCATTTTGTAAGATGTACACTATAATCTAAGAGAGGTTACAAAAGAACAGTTCTCTTTTTGAACCAATTGAAGCAGTCCTCATTTGCAGTCCATAATGCAACAAAATGATGACCAATTAAGAATTTAAACGAAAATGTTAAAAACAGACAGATACAATTGTAACAGTGACTCAAAAGGGGACAAGGATTTTTGAAATTGGGAAGATTGCTCAGGACATAATTATCAAGAATACATAAAAAGATTGAAAAGCAAGGGGTAGGGTGTGTAATCCATGAAAGCTGTGCAACTTACTGGTAACATGAGTGCTCTCATTGCATGGTATGGCAGACTCGTTCACAGCTGAGCATGCACACTTGTAACCACCAGGTTTTAAGAGACAAAGATGACTGCAACTGTCGGCACACGAGTGATCTAAGCGTAAGAAAATATGGAATAATAAATTCATACTGTACATGAAAAAGACATTTGGATAAAACATTTTTAGCTGTGTAACTCCAAGAAGTCAGTATTTACTAAGGGAGGCAGAGCGGTCAAGTGGTTTAAGTTCCCTGGATCTAATCTTCCAGTCTACCACTAACTGGATTTGTTTTCTGTAGTCCCAAACAGTGCTTTCAATACGATTTGAAGTAGGTAGCTACCTCGGAAGAGCACCCAAAGGAGTAATATGAGAAGCACAGGAGAATTTCTCTCTGGAGAATGCAATGTCGTTGCGATGCACCGTGTTTTGGCGGAAATTTTCCCGCTGTATTTACATTAATATCCAATCAGAATAAAGTTTGTAAATGTTAATGTAAATACAGCGGGAAAATTTCTGCCAAAACACAGTGCATCGCAAGGACATTGTTGCCTCATATGAAAATGGGGAATTACAATTGAAACTATCGCTTCTCGTTATTATAATGCAAGAAACTACAAACTGGGCCTCTAATCGAATAGTGATAATAAAAAGGAAATATATTTTCGAGGTAGAGACACCACAACACGCAATTTGTCCGCCAATGCAGGGGTGGAAATGTTCCAGACCGTTTACCTGTGTCTAGTGACAGGCAGAATGTTTTTTTTTACCTGTCTCCACCAACATCCAACTTGAACAATATTTTTTTAATATTATTTTATTTTCACTTTTTGAAACTCAACTGGGGTTGTACAATCATTAATACTAAACTGATAGAAAGTAATGACTTGCGGGTCAGAAAACGATCCATATTGCGAACTTGCACTTGATCTGCAAAGAAACGCAGGAGCAAGACACACTTGTCGTCTTTGTCATGCGCACTACAAAGACTGCATCATCTTGCTTTTATTCAATATTGAGTAAAGTCTGGTAAAGACTGTGCGAGAGCTGCATGAGTGAGAACGACTTCGGGTGGAAAAACGGATGAAAATATTATTCAAATCAATAAATTCTGTATTACTAAGGTTTTCTTACCTGTCGCCAGCGACAGGCATGAATATTTTTTACCTGTCACTTTCTGAAATTACCTGAAATCGACAGGTAGACAGGCAACATTTCGACCCCTGCAATGTGATATTTTAAGCTGATGGAAGCAGTTAGCTTTTGTTTACTTTAACAAAGAAATGGTACTGTTTTCCGTTTCAGAGTGATTTATTGACATAGTAAGTATGAATGTTATCAGAGTAACGCTTGTAATTCACAACGTCAACATGTTCAGCAAAAGTATCTTGTTGAGACCAAATTGAATTTTGTGACACCGAGACAAAATAAAATGTCATACAGGTAGAAATAATTGGCGAACTTAAATGGTTCTAAGTCAGACTGAAACGTTACAATGTACTCTAGAGAAACGAAGATATTATCTGTTACCGTGCTAATGAATTAAATTGATTAAGATCATAAGTATGGCGACATAATTTTGATCAATCAGAGCAATATTGTCAGGAATTACAATCCCTCCCCTTTTCTGTGGCTGATACTACAGATACGATATATTGTGGAAGATAATCATATTGTATTTTAATTAACGTTGGTATATTGCAAAATAGGCCCAATATGGCTTTGGTGTAAGGGTTTCTTTATATCAAAGGTGTTGACATATTCCAGATTTAGTTGAATTTCCACCACGACTCGAGTAGCGTTACCTCTGAGAGTGCACTTATAAAAATAAGAAAATTTGTATTTTGATGTACCGCGGCATTTCAAGAGCTGGTCTCCATGAAAACACCGATAGCATTTGTCTTTTAGCTTCCTAATATTCAAGCAACAGTGGAGGAATAACTGCACAATTTGTCATCACTCATGCCCATAAGATGTCCTCTTTGAGATGAAAAATATACAGCATATGTTATTTCGCAGAATGGGCTGGAATGGACTGGACTAGTAAAACGAGGACTGGTAAAATGCGGACTAGTAAAATGAAGACTAGTAAAACGCGGACTGGTAAAACACAGACTGGTAAAACGCGGACTGGTAGAACGCCATTTCGAAGGGTGTTAACCGTAATAATTGATATATGTGTAGACAACTTAAGTTAATAGGTTCTATACTACACCTCGCCTGGATGAAAAACCCTAGGCTCTGGCAACTGAGCGGATCAGTGCAGCACAAAGTGCCGCATTAGCACAAAGCCCCGCATTAGCACAAATCCGCTCATGCACAAGATATCTCATGGACAAGATATCAAAAGCCTGGCCGCTTTTCCCATCTTTTTTCGGAAACGAAACACTATTTCCTTCTGAGAAATAGCTTATTGTTAAAAGTTAAATATGCCCGCCGACTTTCAACAGAATACCCGCCGGAGCACCGCCGGGGTGCCGGGTCCTACTGTCAAGCTACATGTAATTTTTAACAGTTTATGTTTTATTTACAATGTTTGTTTACTTATATACATGTACATTGTATTCACAGTGTCACCAATTAATTTACATGTAGCACTTACCGGTAGCTAAATGCATTTATTATATGACAGAGAAGAAAATTATTTCATTGTGATTGGCTGAGGGCAGGCCAAGTAACAATATATTATTAATTTTAATTTGCACTGCAGTGCAAATTAATGTGCGTGTGTTTGCAATTTTCTCAGTCATATAAGAAATGAGTAATAATATTTAACAATTTTTCGCCGAAGGCGAGGTGAATATTGTCGAATAATCACCGAGACGAAGTCGAGGGGGTTATTCGACACTATTCACCGAGCCTGAGGCGAATAATTGTTTTAGTATAATTTCAGAGTTGAAGAACAGAGAAAATGACAGTTAACACATTTCATTTCCGGTCAAACAATTTTACATCCACTCTGCATGTGAGCATACATGATCAATCACTTGACAAGTGACAAGTTCAATTTTAGTAAGCTTCGGAAGTCTGCACTCGACAATGGTTGAATTTACAAAGAGGCAATCTCCATAACAAAAAGGCTGCAACCAAAACGAGCAGCTTAAAGTCTCTTAACAAAGAGGAGTTTAATCCATTCACTTGTTCATATTGATGTTGAAAGTGAATGAGCATCCTTGGAAATTCCCTGATGGCAGAATGCCTTGTGGATTAACTCCGTTAGGGAAGAGAAAGTTTTCTTCGTTTTGACTGACAGACACGCTGTTGGTTGACATTGTGAGGATTCTTTCAGCTGAATTTCCTGACTGAGTTGCTGTTTTGTGGTTGGATTAGATGAAGTGGACGCTGGTGGCATATTTTCACTGCCATGAATGAATGAAGTTAGCGCCGATGACATGCTCTTGAATTGATTTAAGGTGGGCCTAGCACAATAACTTTTGATGCTTGTGTCGCTTTTATGGCCAGTTACTGCTTTAATTTGTCTTGTCTCCACGTAGTTTGAAGACAGAACTGTACATCAATATGAACAAGTGAAAGGTTCATCATCATTCGTGTAGTACAGCAAGATACCGGCTCTCTCAGTCATCTTTCGCATCATGTTTTCTAAGGAGTTATGGCCCAAGACCTTCCTCTCAAACCAGATCTTGTCTTTTTCTGGGTCGAACCTCAGGGAGATCTCCTTAGGACACTGGAACAAGGCATCAACTTCAAGATGAAGATGACAAAGATACACTTTAATCATATGACGTGGGCATCTTGAGGAATTAGGGGAAGCAAATATTTTGCCGTCTGCATGATCTTCCGTGCCATCGAGACCAACCGTGTGGTTCTTGGTGGAAAGCGCCGCTCCAGGTTCGCCTTTATTCAGTTCAAAATACTCTTCCCCTGAGGGTGTCATGGCTAGACGAAAGGCAGTTGTACATTTCTTTGACTTCCATAGACTTGAACTCCCGTTGTGAATTCTTTTCGCTGTGCGAACCATTCTGTTTGAAATAATTTAAAGTGGAGGACTTACGAGTTTGTTTGTTAACACGATACCTTTGTTGATTTACAGAAACTCTTGAGTTCTAAAATAAATAAAATAACTCAATTCAAAGCAGAAGGCTGGCTTACCTTTGAATAGTTTAACACCATATTTTGTTGCATTCTGCGTACTTTTGGGGACTGCATTTATTTTCATTTCGGATATTTCCTCGTCGGAAACTTGGGCAAACCGGCTCACAGCCATTTTGTTTTTGAAAACAAAAGGTTGAGAGTTATATTCACCACGTAGCACGGTGAATATACATGTAACGTCATAGTACGAATTGCACAACCAATCAGATTGCTGGAAACTTGCTCTTCAACTCTGAAATTATACTAAATATTTTTATGAAAGCTCAAGCAATTGAGGATTTTACACCAAAAGTGATATTTGAACATTTTTGCAAATTGCAGAAGCGTTCACTTAGGCAAGCGCAATTTTAAAGAATTTTCAAAACATTACCACTTGTAATGTAAATCCTTAATTGCACTCACATTCATATGACTACCATTCATGTAAACTAATGTTCACACTTACATTGTACAGGTAAATAAAGAACTTCCTGCTAAATCCCTATCTCTTATAACCTTCAATATGCACACCAGAAAAATGCTATTTTGATCTATTATATATACTACATGTAACCTTACACTGTATATCAGAGACTCAACACAATATTTATAATGGAAATACTTACTGTTTCGCATAAAATTGCCTTTTTTAACTGCAATTCCTTTGGGTTCATAAGTCCCGCTAACTACAACCTCAACATCGTCATCATGTATGTTCTTACTTCTCCGAAAGACATATCCATAAAGTATATATTCAGTCCAGTAAACATACTGGTCATCCACAGCAATTCCAAATGGGCCATAGAAATAATAGAACTCTTGAATCAGAGTATGAACTGGGCGAAGGCGGAGTTGAGTCAAACTCAGATCTATGTAAAGAAGAGAATACAAATGGTAGCTCACAAAATAGAGTCGATTGGTGTCAACATCCAGTGTTAGGCCTTGGGCATCAATAGTGGCCCCATAAAAAGTCACTCCCAGTTCTGTAATTTTACGTCGATTTGAACCATCTAGATCTGCTCGTTCGATAACTCCTTCAGCTGACCAATACATGAACCTAAAAGACAAACAGATAGCAGATAAATGAAGTGACTGTGTCATGTTTTGCATTAAACTTAAAAACTAAAGTATTGGTGGAAAACATTCACAGGCTTCTGCTGTACTAGCCAACCAGGAAATATACATGTACCATAAAAGTAGCGAGAATGTTGATCCATAGTTACATGTAGCTCTTTAAGGTTGAGGAGCAGTAAACCAACAGGTACATGTACAAGAAAAGTCTGGCATTATGGTCTTCAAGAATCCATTCTTATGCAGTTGTCACGAAAATCATAAGACATTCAAACATCGAACTTAAAAATAAATATTAGGCTTTTTACAGTTTCAAGGTTTACACAAGTGAAGTTGGAAGTTAATTTCACCCTAGCCTGAACATACAGAGTACATGTACCATGGCCCTGGAAAAAAGTGCACTCCTTTAGTGGTGCTTTTGCATGGGACTGTTGGTGAGAACGAATCTGTGTACTTAAAAATGATATACTAAGTTAATGTTGTAGGAGAGTGACTTCATTCCTACCCTTTAGTTGTATCCAAAGTAATGTCTACTGGAGATGAAGCCAAATCAGAAACTAGTATTTTCCAATAATTGCCATTCAACTTTGACACTTCAATGGTCCTATCACCACTGTTTATCCAGTATACATTCCCTGCCACAAGATCTAAATCGATGCCCATGGGTTCTGAAACGTTTGAACGAATGATCTCCTGGTTCATGCCATCAATTGTAGACCGGTAAACAATACCAAGAGTGGAATCAGTCCAATACACGCGATTTTCAAATGGATCAAAGGCTATGCCAGTTGGACTTTTGATATTTGAAAATGGTAGGGGAAGAAGAATGCTCTCTGAGAGTTGTGAGAAATAGAGTTCGTCCTGATGGGGATCAGCAACAAATATCACATCGCCAAGAGTGCCTGCAAGTAATGACTTGAAAATTACTATGTTGATCTAAATGAAAAATATAGATTTTACATTTACATTTATACCATGCTATTAGGTGCATCTGATTGCAGTGTTCAACTGAGGAGGGGAACCAACTTTTGAGGTTCGAAACAATGAGGGTTCGAGAAATCAGGATTCCACTGTACCACTTGAAAGTGTTAAATACCTAGCATGGCTATGTTGTAGGTCAAAATGAAATTCAGGTTAAAATGATTTTACCTAGTTTGAGTCTCAATTTCTAATTATTCATGACCCATGAATAATTAGAGCTAAGAGACAAACAAATTTCATTTTAACCTTAATTTCATGTTGACCTACATTGTACAACAGCTATACTATTACCCCCAGCAAAAGGCTACAAATAGTAACAGTGTAGAGTCGAATCAATGCAGTTTGCTTGCCGCACTTTTTTTGCTGTCTGTGTTGAAATTGGAGGCATTTCACCAGCATCCAATCTTTGTAATGTAACATCCCACATTTCACAATTCACAATTCAACATCCGTCTGTTTGAATAAGACGTTGATAATTTTTTCAGTTTAAAGAGACCTGGAATTCTACTGTGATACCAGCTGAATGAGAAATTTCTTTGTTAAACAATCAACTTTTTGCTCCTCTCTAATTTAAGAACAGGGAGGTTGAAGGTGCCTTCAAGTGTGCACTGTGTTGAGAAATCCAGGTTCAAGTAAGGCCAAGGCATTTTAGTCTCCGAGTGCCACTCTCCACTTACACAGCAATTGATACCGGTATATATTTTACAGTAATGTTTAAAGGACCCTAGTCAGCCTCTGCCATTTTAGACGTCATCAAAATTTTTGATATTGCATAGTGAAGCGAAATCCTAATTGCCTTACTGTAAGTTGTGTTACTGAAAGTATGTTTAATCACCTTAAACTACTTAAGTTAAGTAGTTTCACAGTGATTTCTATTGTTTCGACATGTTCTGAAAAAAATAGAATAGCCAAACTCTTGCAAGTAAACAAAAACAAAAGTGTGGCTGACTAGGGCCCTTTAACAACATAACAAATATAGTAATACAATAAGATTTAGAGACTTACAGCTTATTCCATCTTCCGCAAGTTTCATTCCAGCTCCGCATATGCAAGTTCGACCATTGGGTCTCAGGACACAGAACTGGGAACATCCATTATTATCCTGACATGGAGATGGTACTGAAGAAGAGTACAAGTTCATAATCAGTGAACCTTTATCTGGCATTTACCTGGTATTTTGATGATTTCTTATAACAAAAAAAATGTGTTTTGTTAAATACTGTATTTACATGTAGCTACATTGTGTACCTGTTGTTTCAGTCGCCATAGCGTTGTACACATATATTCCTTTTGGAGTCCCAAAACCATCAGCCACTGTTTGTGCAATAGCGCTGTTAGCCATTACGTTTGCTTTGAAGATGGCTCCTGAAAACGTCCCATCACCCTTAGCAGTCCAGTAAAGAGTGTTGTTCAACATGGCAAGACTTGTTGGTTTGTGAAGGTTTCCAGAGAGGATAGTGCGAATCTCCATACTGGTCAGATTAATATACCGTATCACATCATGGGTTTGGTCAGAAAAGAATAGGCGGTTGTTAGGCTTATCAAGAACCACATCAATAAATGTATCATCTCCAATGAATGACAAATTTGCCAGGAGCATTTGGTTTTGGCCATCCATATCTGCTTGGTATATTTGAGGACTATCTCCAACTGATGAATAGTACATGTACCTGTGTATCACAAGAACAAAACCAATAGGGTGCAATCTGATAGCATCAACAGCAAGATGTTTAGGAACTAGTTTAAGCCAAAGTTAGAGACAATTACTCACTAATTATAAATGTAACTGGAAATAAACAAAGGAACATTACTGAGCCTTGAACATAACAGCAGCTTTCAAAATCACACAGACTTTAACACAACCAGGGCTTAACCAAAGGCTAAAAGGTATTAAAGATCACCACAGCTTTGTTCATGAATCAACTATAGTTCTGAAAAAAAAAAAGCCTGAAAACATTTACAATAGGTATCCCTTGATCCTTATTAAGACAAAAGTCAAGAGATCCTCAGGCTGAAATCCACCAATCAAAGCCAAAACACTTGCCACATGAAATACATGGGATGCATGGATGCTAGTCCATCCCAGGGTTTATAACCCCCCAGTATTAAATTTGCTGGTACCCGTTTATACACCTGGGTAGATAGAGTCACCATGAGAGTAAAGTGTCTTGCCCAAGAACACAGCACAATGTTCCCGGCCAGCTGGGCTCACTCCACAGTCGAGCACACGACCCATGAGGCCACCGAGCCTCCCCAGAGGGCTATAGAAAGGTGCGGCAAATTGTCAGTATTGTATTGGTGTGTTGGATACATGTAGACTTTGGCACCAAACATGGACATTTCAATCAATCTTTATGCAAGGACTCTTTCTTTCCAGGCAAGAACTCTTATTTTTCTTTTGTTTCTACTTTCTACTTCACCTAACTCAGAAACTAAAATGAACGTAACTAGATACCTACATGTAAGTAATAATATTATAGACTTTTTATGTGGCTAAATGGAATTTAGGCTAAGTTAGACTCAAACCAATGCGGTCAGCAGTGTTTCGCTTAATAGTACGTGACTTGCGGGGCGGCCCTATGGGGATTGCAGGGCTATTGTGTATTGTTGCATCGCATGTGCTGTACTGCTAGCAGATCATTGCGGATCTTTTTGCACTGTGTGTAGCGAATCTTTGCGGATTCTTGCTTGATTTTTGCTTGTGTTAGCGTTGTTTACCGTTATGACCGCTCGTAACACTCTGAACAGCCAGTCGGCGGCCTACGATGCCTTGTCCCTCGCCCCGGATTCCGAGGGAACTTCGTCTCAGCCAGCTGTTTCTTCGCCACCGAGCTCTAGCTTGGCCCCAGCAGCTTCGTCAGAGTCGCCCGTAGAAGTTTCTCCGACGTCTCCTGCCTTTCTGGCCGCCGTTGCTCACGCCGTACAACAAGTGCTTTCGGCCCAGCAAACGGCAAGCCTCCCGGTCCCCAGTTCTTCGACGAGCGTGGCCATTTTTGGAGGCGTTCCTGCTCCACAAACGCCTGCCAGCCAGCTTGCTGTCCAAGCTTCGTCGTTTGCGGCATCTGGCGCTGGTTTCACAGCTTCTCCCTCAGCGACGGCGACTCCCGTTGCCTCAGGTAGGCCAAATCCCTTTGTTGTCCCGACTTTTGTGTCGACGTTTTCAACCCCAATTCCGTCGCTCGCCTTCGCGTCGTCTTCTACCGCGGTCAATGCAGCCTTTCCTTCGAGCGCTGCGGGTGCTTCTTCTTTGGCGCCGTTGCCGGTTTTGCATCAACCGTTCGTGGTGGGCCCGGGGTTTTCTCCCGTACCGGCTAAGCTAGTTAGCCAGATCGTGGCTGGGAAGTTTCTCGAACTCCACGAGTTGTTGCCGTCGAACATTGTGCAGACAGAACCTGAGCCGCAGCTGCTGTTCGATGGTCGCCTCGTGTTGACATCGTCGCCGAAAAAACCCAAGCGGCGTATCGAGGATATTTCTTCTTGGTTAGAGGCGTTCTCCATTTATTGCCTGGTCCTCGTCTCGTACTTCCCAAATCGTTGGAAGGATCTTTTGCAGTATCAACTCCTGATACTGCGCACATCTCGCCAGTTGGCCGGCCGGGTTTGGTTGTCATACGACCGAGCTTTTCGAGAAAACGCCGCGGCTACCAACTTGACTGATTGGTCTCAGTTGAACAGCACGTTGTTTAGCTTTCATTCAGCCGGCTGGTCCACACGCCCGCCTCGTGATGCTACGGACGGCCAAAACGAGCCTCGCGGTTCTGCGTCATCGCAGATCATTTGCAAATCGTGGAACCGGGGTCATTGCGTGGCCCCTTCTGCTTCTTGCCGCTTTTCCCACAAGTGTTCCAGCTGCCATGGCCCGCACCGTGCTGGAGTCTGCCCGACCGAAACGCCCAACAAAACTAGCTCGTCGTCCAAGCGTTCACCCGATTCTCCACCCTCTCGGTCCAGCAGCAAGTCTCGTCGTGTGTAGACTCACCCAGCCCCCCTTGTACTGTTTTTTATTGTTTGATCAATTTTTCTCCGCCGTGATTTTTGTCAGTTAGCCTTGTCCCTACGGGATCTTGGACTATTCCTTGTATTGGTGGCCATTCTCTGTATTAAACTCAAGTCTACTGTTACCACGTGTTTGCTGATTGTTCATTGTTGAATTTTTTTTTTTTTTTTTTCGTTTTGGTGGGGGGGGGGGAGGGCTGTCAGGGTGGTTGGGCAGCCAATTAATGCCATTTGTTTCTCCTGTTCTTTCCCTTTAGTCCGACTCCCCCCAGTCTCTGCAGTGACCCCTTTGCAGGCAGATCAATTCGCATGGGAGTTGCGTTGTCATCCCGACCGGCAGAAGGTTAACTTTGTGGTGGATGGTATCCGCCATGGGTTTCGTTTGGGTTTTTCTCCCTCCCAAAAGCTCAAGTCTGCAAAGCATAACAAGCCCTCTGCAGCCCAGCATTCCTCTGTGGTTGACCAGTATTTGGCCAATGAGGTCTCTCTCGGTAGGGTGGCAGGTCCTTTCAGCGTTCCTCCCCTCCCCAATCTTCACGTTAGCAGCTTTGGGGTGATTCCTAAACGAGGTCAACCAGGGAAGTGGCGCCTCATTGTGGACCTTTCTTCCCCCGGGGGGGCGAGTGTCAACGATGGGATAGACCCGCATGAGTTCACCCTCCAATTACATCACAGTTGATCAGGTGATCCGCCAAGTTTCCAAACTGGGTCCAGGGGCACTCATGGCCAAATTTGACGTGGAGGCAGCTTACCGCAATGTGCCCGTACATCCATCTCACCGCATGTTGTTGGGGATGAAGTGGCGCGACCAATTTTACGTCGACCTGGTTCTCCCTTTTGGCCTTCGTTCGGACCCATTTATCTTCAACTCCATTGCAGACATGGTGGAATGGATTCTTGTCACCTCCTACCAGATCCCAGATCTCCTTCATTACTTGGACGACTTTATTACTGCAGGCCCTGCCCAGTCCCCTCAATGTGCCCAGAACCTGACTACTGCCTTGGAGGTCTGTCATCGCCTGGGTCTACCTTTGCATCCAGGGAAATGTGTTGGCCCCTCTTCAGTGCTTGTCGTCCTGGGGATCGAGCTTGACTCTATCACCCAAGTGGCACGCTTAACCCAGGATAAGTTGTCGTCGTTGCAAGAGCTGATTGGTTCGTGGCTCCCCCGAAAATGGTGTAATAGACGCGAGCTTGAGTCTCTTATCGGCCACTTGCATCATGCCGCCAAAGTGGTCTGGCCGGGAAGGACTTTTCTACGCCGCATGATTGACCTGTTATGCTGCTTCCGGAGGAGAGATCACCCTATTCGCCGGAACCAAGAATTTCACTTGGATCTTCGTTGGTGGCACCAGTTCTTGGCAGATTGGCATGGCGTTAGCTTCTGGCTCTTCCCAGGATTGCTACCTGAGGCTGATGTCGAAGTGTCTTCTGATGCAGCGGGCTCACTCGGCTATGGAGCATACTTGAAGGGCCAATGGTTTGCTGGATCCTGGGCAGCGTCCCAGCAGTTGCAGTCTATTGCATACAAGGAGCTCTTCCCGATAGTTCTGGCAGCTCATGTCTGGGGACATTCTTGGGTCAAGAAACATGTTCTTTTCCGCTCTGACAACGATGCAGTAGTCCACATCTTAAATACCCGCACCTCAAGAGTGCCTTGCCTAATGCGGTTGCTGCGCAGCCTATTATTTTCCGCTGCTCGTCACAGCTTCTCGTTCTCCTCCCAACATGTCCCTGGTGTTTCCAATCAATTAGCTGATGCCTTGTCTCGTTTTCATTGGCAGGAGTTTCGTTGCTTGGCCCCGGAGGCACAGCCGTTTCCCACAGTGGTCCCTCCCGAACTCCTGGCAGAGTTGACCTCTCCGCCCTAGAACAGCAGTGCCATTCCTTCAAGGCCTGGCCCCATCTACGTGTCGGTCTTATGCCTCAGCCCAAGCTCAGTTTATCTCGTTTTGCGCTCAACTTGGCAAGGTTCATGCCTCTGGTTCACCGTGTCCGGCTGACGAGTGGACACTGTGCCTGTTTGCTACCTTCTTGGCCAATTGCATTCAGCATTCTTCGATCAAGGTCTATTTGTCTGGA
>OZ026597.1:23767078-23794578 GCA_964020085.1 Micromussa lordhowensis | reverse complement strand
CCACCCTCCAGCAGGTTTCCCTAAAGTACCATTAATAATCCTTGGTTCACAAAGATTCATAAAAAAGACATTTGTATGATGGCCAAGAATACGATGGCCCAGAGGGCTCACAGTTCAGTTGTGACTTTTCACAGTTCAATTATGATTTTTCACAGTTAAGTTGTGATTTTTGGAACAGTTTACACTGTAGTTGTGATTTTTGACATAGTTCAGTTGTGATTGTTTGTTTGGATGAATTGGAACTTACACTGTATATTGTAACATGTGGGAATTACTGAGACAAGTGGGTCTTTCTTCCACCATTTGGGAAGACAGCGACCAGTGTCTTTATACATTCATAAAATAATGTCCTTTAGCTAACTTTAGACCTCTGACTGCTCCTCGTAATGAATCCCGCAAACTTGGATTTGATGTTCTTTATCGGTTTTTCTTTTCCTCCCACACAAATGACCTCTGATGCGGTCCAGCAATCCAGACATTTGACTTACTGTTTGATTGCTTGGTTCACAAGATGCTGTTCTAGAACTTGTAGAGGCAGATTCAATGTCTTTGTTGTTGTTCTGACCCTTATGTCTTATTTCCTCTTGTACAGTTTTCTTTATTATACATGCATGTACCATCCATCATTAGAAAAAGCAAGCACTGCCACATGACTACCCGGCAAATGGTCTAAAGTGAGCTCAAGGACAACTACAGATGCTCTCTTCCAAAATGAGCTAAAATGGCAGGAGAAAAATAATCTGACCTGTCTCAGTTCCCAGTCTCTTTTGTCCACACAAAGAACCACATGTGAACTATTTCAAATATCACAACTGAACTGCTTCAAAATTCACAACTGAACTGTCTCAAAAATTATGACTGAATGGTGTCAAAAATCACAAGTGAACTGTTTCAAAAATCACATCTGAACTATGAGCCTTCTGGGCCATCATAGTTTTCATGATCAGAACAAGTTTGAAATAATCTACCTGGCTGTGCTTCTGGTGTATACTTGCAGACCACTCCCACATCCTGACTATGCCCACAGTCGTGACTACCCCACCCCCTATGACGACACTCTGTGATATTTGTTTCATCACCAAAACAATGGACATCATCTAGCCAAATTTGCTCTGGTGCAGTGTTTCCCTCATACCAGCCACAGCAATGTGTACTCCAGGCACCTTCTGAATACCCCAGCATGCGACAAATCACATTTGCTTCCTCAATGCCCCAGTAGTCATCACAAATTGTTCCCCATGTGCCATTAAGAAACAGTTCTACTCGTCCCTGGTTAGACGTTGTTCCAGACTGCAACTGAACTTGCAACTCTTAATGAGGAATACAAAAAAACAAAACTTGTCAAGCTCTCTAATTGCTTTGCAAAATACTCACTTGCATCAGCTTTTTATGACAGATAGCAAATAAAGGCAAGTAATAGAAACCACTTATTTAAAGGAAAGGAGCAATATCAACTCACCTGGATGTGGTCCTGGTGCTAAAGTTGGACCTTCAATATTAATAAAAACAAGAGAAGCCAAAAGATGTTATCAAACTTTGAAAAAAAAGAACTGTAACATTGCTACACATTCATGTAAGGTGTAATGGCAACAAATAGGGCACAATGAAATAACTTAATTATCAAAAAGTCATTAGATAGCAATCACTGCAAACTCATGCCGGTAAGTTGAAGGCTTGATAAACACGTGATTGGTATTCTCAAATGCATGAATAGCAATCACAGAAAGTCAGCTTTAGTTACTGCTGTGAAACAAAGACAGACCTGTCACATCCCCAGCTCAAAATTAATGATAGACTACTGGATCTTAAAAGTTGTTTTCATCTTCTAAGTCACGATTTCTGCAAGGATCTATCCAGGGAACTTCAAGACCCTGCTCAACTACCTCTTATGACTAACAAAGTATGAGGCCCTAAAGACTTGAAAGTATTTTCACTCAATCTCCTGCTTAGTAGAACAACAAGCAGTTGACATAAAGCTGCATCCAGTTATAGAAAAAGAAACAGCTCAAATTAAAAAAAACACTTGTACCAACACAAATCCCCTTTGGACTGAGCACCTTTGGATCAGCTATTTACCTTCAGTTGGTGGAATAGAGTCATTTCTGCACACTACGCCTGCATCTTCTACATGGGAACAATCGTGTTCTTCCCAGCCTCTGTGACGACAAGCAGCGATGCTTTTCTCATCACCGCGACACTTGACATTATCCATCCAAATGGGAAAGGATTGATTTCCTGCACCAAAGAAACCCACACTGGAGGCTCCAGAAAAATTGAGCATCTTACAGACGATTGTAGCCTCCCTCAAGCCCCAGTGATCATCACAGATTGTTCCCCATCTGTTGTTATAATATACTTCTACACGACCCTCATGTGATGAATTTGATCCAGTAAGACGTACTTTCAGATCTGCAAAAAAGTTTCCAATTAAATTATGGGTAAGGAAGTTGGTCTCAAGACAAACAAGAATAATAACCTTTATTTAGAAATGTTGTATCTATCTGTGATCAAAGATTGAATAAAAGTCAAAGAATAGCATGGGCAATAATAAAACCATCACCAACATCACCAAATGAAGTACAAAAGTTCATTGATTCATCAAAGAACGACTGTAGCATGAGTAATCCCTGGTTGTGCTTAAAGCATCACATCATATGTGTACATACAGTTGATTTGAGAAAATTAATGTGCCTCATACTCTCCAGGCTCTTTGAAATGTTTAGGAATAATAATAGCTTACCAGGTACAGGCAGTGGCGGTGGTCCTGGTAGGGTCACTGAATAATTGAAGAAGACATGACAAAGCATAAGGGCAAGGTAATAATAATATTGAGATACTAAAGCCCAGTTGTAAAAGGTCATTGATCGAACCCCTTCCTGGTTGTCATCTGCAAATCCTCTCAGAATGCACGGATCATCTAACAACTCTGGCAAATCAGGCATTTTTAAATCTTCAAGTTGTACAGTATTGACATAATAACAATAACTTCATTTAAGTAGGGAAATTTTTTACAGTCCTAGACTGAGAAACCTGTGGCCCTAAATGATGGCCCTGATGATATGATTGCAATTATGCTAGTCACAGCTGAATTGCCAAAGTGAAAACTCTATGTTCTCAGGGACAATTAGCTACAAAAGCTATACTGTTGACAGATATCTGCTATGTTTCTTGGGCTTGCGTACACAACAATCTGTGTAAGGCCATAATATTTTCCTACATTTTCATTTATGGGTTGTTTAAGAAAAACCTTCATGCAATTGACACATCTTCCATTACCGTTATTGCAAGTCTTATTTCCGGGTAACAATTCCACACCATTTGGACATGCGCACTTGCTTCCTCCACCAGGGGCCAATAAGCAGAGGTGGCTGCATCCGCCATTGTTAATGCGACACAGTGAATGATTCGTAGCTTAAAAGAGGGGCCAACTTGCATTAGTCACAGTAGTATGAAAGAATTAGGAGTCACTCATAAAGTTACATTTGCACCGTGCAATAATGTGTTAGTTTTGCTGATATGTTAGTTTCTATTTGGGACACCTTGTAAAAGTAACCAAAAGTCTAGTTATACACCCTAATGATTTGCCTTTAATGTTTTTTTCTCCCTAAAAGCTAGCCCAAACAACAGGAACTACATAATATCATATTGATACAATGTATTAGCAAATATTATGATTATCAAATTAATCTTCTTACCGACTGGTTGCCTTGACTTGTCAGATACCACAATACCCGCAAGGTAACCATTTGTAAGATGACCATAGTTGTAATGCAAGTTAACAGGCTGTGTCATGTTAAACCACTCAATGCTACGACTGTTTTCGTCTGCCCAGAACAGAATATCACCATACAAAGCTAGATCTGCTGGGCGTATATTTTGCCTGATATGCGTCAATTCTGTCTTTTCCCCCTCGAAGTCTACGTAATCAATGTAATTGTCATATCTATCCATCCAGATAATGCGCTCAGGATCATAATCATAGTCAATGACCACACTCACAGGGAACCATGCATAATACCAGTCAATTCCAAAAGAAACTAAGCTCCTACGGTTTTCACCGCTTAAATCTGCTCGTTCTATTCTTGGAGAATCAAATCCATAGTCTGTCCAAAACATGTACCTTCAATAGTCACAATAAAATGTAAGAAATAGTTAGAAATAAATTGCATATCAAATCATAATTAAATATTTATCTTTTATACATTATGATAGGAAGATATAATGAAGAGACAAAATTCCTTGTTACTCGGAGTTTTGTGCTCACACACTCATTATACATTAGATACAAGAAAACATCACACAAAAAAGGACAAAAAGACAAGACAACACAACACAACACAACACGTACAACAACAGTCCAACATGCAAAATAGACCATAGGAAGAGTGCTACCAAATCTACCGAGAGGAAGTCCTGTGTTGCGCCAATAAATGGTAGTCCTCAAAAATGGTTTCTGTAGCAAACATTCACCCAAAAAATTAGGAATACCGTCACTTAATTCTTACCCATTTAAATGTTGCAATTTCACAAAAGCAATTGCACTTCCATTCAAGTCTTTCTAATTATCATAAAGTGAAAAGATCATCTTCTAGAATGGCTGACATACATGTACATTAACCTTCGCCTGGGGCTTGGACTCTCCTTTTTCATCTCAGAATAAAAAGGTGTCCTACAATTAATTAATTAATGACTGGTTTTTCTTGTTTTTGTTTTTCAATTTAGTCCCAATTCTCTAACTGAATGCATCATCATGTATTGACCACTCACAACCCTAAAACTTACCCACTCTTTGGATCAACAGCGATCCCACGGGGGCTGTACAAATCTCTTGTAAACAATGTCTTCCTGAATGTGCCATCAAGGTTTGCCACTTCAATCCTCTCAAAGATGAAATCAGTGAAGTAAATCTTCTCACTTTCCCATTCAACAGCCAGTCCATAAATTTCCCCCAGGTCGTCTCTTATGATGACCTTTTTATCAATGATGAAGACTGATTAGCTAACAGAAAAAAAGATGTCTAATATTGCTCTCATACACTCTCTGTGAGGGAACACGAATCACAGGGAAAACAATTTCAGATTACATGAATTTTTACTTAATATTTTGCATTGACGCAGAAAACAAAAGGGATATAAACCACTGCAAATCTACTTCAAAATAATAGTGATAGAAATCTTTTTCAGTTTTGACAAAGCGGTAAGGATGGTAGCTAACAAAGAAGAAAAAACATACTTATGAATAGTATAAACTAGTTAACCAGAGGCAAGAATCCATATTTTACACATTTATAAATGTTTTATAAGTCTTTACCTCCGTTTCACCAGTAACTAAACTCATTCTATTTATAGTCCATAGGGCAATGTCACTCCAGTATATCATCCTCCCCCAGTAGTGTACGTCGATTGCACCACCCTGGACGACATCTGACTTCAAGGTCTTTACACTGACATAGGTTTGGTTAGAGGCTGTCAGCTCAATGCATTTGATGTGATTTTCATCAATAAAATATAGACTTGGATATTCCGTACAGCCAAGTACTAGGGATGCAAATTGTAAATTTCAGTTACATGTACATTGACATTGTTTAAGTAGGGTGAGATCTTTATTAGGGAAATACTCGACTGAAGAGGTCTACTTACTCATTTTGTAAGATGTACACTATAATCTAAGAGAGGTTACAAAAGAACAGTTCTCTTTTTGAACCAATTGAAGCAGTCCTCATTTGCAGTCCATAATGCAACAAAATGATGACCAATTAAGAATTTAAACGAAAATGTTAAAAACAGACAGATACAATTGTAACAGTGACTCAAAAGGGGACAAGGATTTTTGAAATTGGGAAGATTGCTCAGGACATAATTATCAAGAATACATAAAAAGATTGAAAAGCAAGGGGTAGGGTGTGTAATCCATGAAAGCTGTGCAACTTACTGGTAACATGAGTGCTCTCATTGCATGGTATGGCAGACTCGTTCACAGCTGAGCATGCACACTTGTAACCACCAGGTTTTAAGAGACAAAGATGACTGCAACTGTCGGCACACGAGTGATCTAAGCGTAAGAAAATATGGAATAATAAATTCATACTGTACATGAAAAAGACATTTGGATAAAACATTTTTAGCTGTGTAACTCCAAGAAGTCAGTATTTACTAAGGGAGGCAGAGCGGTCAAGTGGTTTAAGTTCCCTGGATCTAATCTTCCAGTCTACCACTAACTGGATTTGTTTTCTGTAGTCCCAAACAGTGCTTTCAATACGATTTGAAGTAGGTAGCTACCTCGGAAGAGCACCCAAAGGAGTAATATGAGAAGCACAGGAGAATTTCTCTCTGGAGAATGCAATGTCGTTGCGATGCACCGTGTTTTGGCGGAAATTTTCCCGCTGTATTTACATTAATATCCAATCAGAATAAAGTTTGTAAATGTTAATGTAAATACAGCGGGAAAATTTCTGCCAAAACACAGTGCATCGCAACGACATTGTTGCCTCATATGAAAATGGGGAATTACAATTGAAACTATCGCTTCTCGTTATTATAATGCAAGAAACTACAAACTGGGCCTCTAATCGAATAGTGATAATAAAAAGGAAATATATTTTCGAGGTAGAGACACCACAACACGCAATTTGTCCGCCAATGCAGGGGTGGAAATGTTCCAGACCGTTTACCTGTGTCTAGTGACAGGCAGAATGTTTTTTTTTACCTGTCTCCACCAACATCCAACTTGAACAATATTTTTTTAATATTATTTTATTTTCACTTTTTGAAACTCAACTGGGGTTGTACAATCATTAATACTAAACTGATAGAAAGCAATGACTTGCGGGTCAGAAAACGATCCATATTGCGAACTTGCACTTGATCTGCAAAGAAACGCAGGAGCAAGACACACTTGTCGTCTTTGTCATGCGCACTACAAAGACTGCATCATCTTGCTTTTATTCAATATTGAGTAAAGTCTGGTAAAGACTGTGCGAGAGCTGCATGAGTGAGAACGACTTCGGGTGGAAAAACGGATGAAAATATTATTCAAATCAATAAATTCTGTATTACTAAGGTTTTCTTACCTGTCGCCAGCGACAGGCATGAATATTTTTTACCTGTCACTTTCTGAAATTACCTGAAATCGACAGGTAGACAGGCAACATTTCGACCCCTGCAATGTGATATTTTAAGCTGATGGAAGCAGTTAGCTTTTGTTTACTTTAACAAAGAAATGGTACTGTTTTCCGTTTCAGAGTGATTTATTGACATAGTAAGTATGAATGTTATCAGAGTAACGCTTGTAATTCACAACGTCAACATGTTCAGCAAAAGTATCTTGTTGAGACCAAATTGAATTTTGTGACACCGAGACAAAATAAAATGTCATACAGGTAGAAATAATTGGCGAACTTAAATGGTTCTAAGTCAGACTGAAACAATGTACTCTAGAGAAACGAAGATATTATCTGTTACCGTGCTAATGAATTAAATTGATTAAGATCATAAGTATGGCGACATAATTTTGATCAATCAGAGCAATATTGTCAGGAATTACAATCCCTCCCCTTTTCTGTGGCTGATACTACAGATACAATATATTGTGGAAGATAATCATATTGTATTTTAATTAACGTTGGTATATTGCAAAATAGGCCCAATATGGCTTTGGTGTAAGGGTTTCTTTATATCAAAGGTGTCGACATATTCCAGATTTAGTTGAATTTCCACCACAACTCGAGTAGCGTTACCTCTGAGAGTGCACTTATAAAAATAAGAAAATTTGTATTTTGATGTACCGCGGCATTTCAAGAGCTGGTCTCCATGAAAACACCGATAGCATTTGTCTTTTAGCTTCCTAATATTCAAGCAACAGTGGAGGAATAACTGCACAATTTGTCATCACTCATGCCCATAAGATGTCCTCTTTGAGATGAAAAATATACAGCATATGTTATTTCGCAGAATGGACTGGAATGGACTGGACTAGTAAAACGAGGACTGGTAAAATGCGGACTAGTAAAATGAAGACTAGTAAAACGCGGACTGGTAAAACACAGACTGGTAAAACGCGGACTGGTAGAACGCCATTTCGAAGGGTGTTAACCGTAATAATTGATATATGTGTAGACAACTTAAGTTAATAGGTTCTATACTACACCTCGCCTGGATGAAAAACCCTAGGCTCTGGCAACTGAGCGGATCAGTGCAGCACAAAGTGCCGCATTAGCACAAAGCCCTGCATTAGCACAAATCCGCTCATGCACAAGATATCTCATGGACAAGATATCAAAAGCCTGGCCGCTTTTCCCATCTTTTTTCGGAAACGAAACACTATTTCCTTCTGAGAAATAGCTTATTGTTAAAAGTTAAATATGCCCGCCGACTTTCAACAGAATACCCGCCGGAGCACCGCCGGGGTGCCGGGTCCTACTGTCAAGCTACATGTAATTTTTAACAGTTTATGTTTTATTTACAATGTTTGTTTACTTATATACATGTACATTGTATTCACAGTGTCACCAATTAATTTACATGTAGCACTTACCGGTAGCTAAATGCATTTATTATATGACAGAGAAGAAAATTATTTCATTGTGATTGGCTGAGGGCAGGCCAAGTAACAATATATTATTAATTTTAATTTGCACTGCAGTGCAAATTAATGTGCGTGTGTTTGCAATTTTCTCAGTCATATAAGAAATGAGTAATAATATTTAACAATTTTTCGCCGAAGGCGAGGTGAATATTGTCGAATAATCACCGAGACGAAGTCGAGGGGGTTATTCGACACTATTCACCGAGCCTGAGGCGAATAATTGTTTTAGTATAATTTCAGAGTTGAAGAACAGAGAAAATGACAGTTAACACATTTCATTTCCGGTCAAACAATTTTACATCCACTCTGCATGTGAGCATACATGATCAATCACTTGACAAGTGACAAGTTCAATTTTAGTAAGCTTCGGAAGTCTGCACTCGACAATGGTTGAATTTACAAAGAGGCAATCTCCATAACAAAAAGGCTGCAACCAAAACGAGCAGCTTAAAGTCTCTTAACAAAGAGGAGTTTAATCCATTCACTTGTTCATATTGATGTTGAAAGTGAATGAGCATCCTTGGAAATTCCCTGATGGCAGAATGCCTTGTGGATTAACTCCGTTAGGGAAGAGAAAGTTTTCTTCGTTTTGACTGACAGACACGCTGTTGGTTGACATTGTGAGGATTCTTTCAGCTGAATTTCCTGACTGAGTTGCTGTTTTGTGGTTGGATTAGATGAAGTGGACGCTGGTGGCATATTTTCACTGCCATGAATGAATGAAGTTAGCGCCGATGACATGCTCTTGAATTGATTTAAGGTGGGCCTAGCACAATAACTTTTGATGCTTGTGTCGCTTTTATGGCCAGTTACTGCTTTAATTTGTCTTGTCTCCACGTAGTTTGAAGACAGAACTGTACATCAATATGAACAAGTGAAAGGTTCATCATCATTCGTGTAGTACAGCAAGATACCGGCTCTCTCAGTCATCTTTCGCATCATGTTTTCTAAGGAGTTATGGCCCAAGACCTTCCTCTCAAACCAGATCTTGTCTTTTTCTGGGTCGAACCTCAGGGAGATCTCCTTAGGACACTGGAACAAGGCATCAACTTCAAGATGAAGATGACAAAGATACACTTTAATCATATGACGTGGGCATCTTGAGGAATTAGGGGAAGCAAATATTTTGCCGTCTGCATGATCTTCCGTGCCATCGAGACCAACCGTGTGGTTCTTGGTGGAAAGCGCCGCTCCAGGTTCGCCTTTATTCAGTTCAAAATACTCTTCCCCTGAGGGTGTCATGGCTAGACGAAAGGCAGTTGTACATTTCTTTGACTTCCATAGACTTGAACTCCCGTTGTGAATTCTTTTCGCTGTGCGAACCATTCTGTTTGAAATAATTTAAAGTGGAGGACTTACGAGTTTGTTTGTTAACACGATACCTTTGTTGATTTACAGAAACTCTTGAGTTCTAAAATAAATAAAATAACTCAATTCAAAGCAGAAGGCTGGCTTACCTTTGAATAGTTTAACACCATATTTTGTTGCATTCTGCGTACTTTTGGGGACTGCATTTATTTTCATTTCGGATATTTCCTCGTCGGAAACTTGGGCAAACCGGCTCACAGCCATTTTGTTTTTGAAAACAAAAGGTTGAGAGTTATATTCACCACGTAGCACGGTGAATATACATGTAACGTCATAGTACGAATTGCACAACCAATCAGATTGCTGGAAACTTGCTCTTCAACTCTGAAATTATACTAAATATTTTTATGAAAGCTCAAGCAATTGAGGATTTTACACCAAAAGTGATATTTGAACATTTTTGCAAATTGCAGAAGCGTTCACTTAGGCAAGCGCAATTTTAAAGAATTTTCAAAACATTACCACTTGTAATGTAAATCCTTAATTGCACTCACATTCATATGACTACCATTCATGTAAACTAATGTTCACACTTACATTGTACAGGTAAATAAAGAACTTCCTGCTAAATCCCTATCTCTTATAACCTTCAATATGCACACCAGAAAAATGCTATTTTGATCTATTATATATACTACATGTAACCTTACACTGTATATCAGAGACTCAACACAATATTTATAATGGAAATACTTACTGTTTCGCATAAAATTGCCTTTTTTAACTGCAATTCCTTTGGGTTCATAAGTCCCGCTAACTACAACCTCAACATCGTCATCATGTATGTTCTTACTTCTCCGAAAGACATATCCATAAAGTATATATTCAGTCCAGTAAACATACTGGTCATCCACAGCAATTCCAAATGGGCCATAGAAATAATAGAACTCTTGAATCAGAGTATGAACTGGGCGAAGGCGGAGTTGAGTCAAACTCAGATCTATGTAAAGAAGAGAATACAAATGGTAGCTCACAAAATAGAGTCGATTGGTGTCAACATCCAGTGTTAGGCCTTGGGCATCAATAGTGGCCCCATAAAAAGTCACTCCCAGTTCTGTAATTTTACGTCGATTTGAACCATCTAGATCTGCTCGTTCGATAACTCCTTCAGCTGACCAATACATGAACCTAAAAGACAAACAGATAGCAGATAAATGAAGTGACTGTGTCATGTTTTGCATTAAACTTAAAAACTAAAGTATTGGTGGAAAACATTCACAGGCTTCTGCTGTACTAGCCAACCAGGAAATATACATGTACCATAAAAGTAGCGAGAATGTTGATCCATAGTTACATGTAGCTCTTTAAGGTTGAGGAGCAGTAAACCAACAGGTACATGTACAAGAAAAGTCTGGCATTATGGTCTTCAAGAATCCATTCTTATGCAGTTGTCACGAAAATCATAAGACATTCAAACATCGAACTTAAAAATAAATATTAGGCTTTTTACAGTTTCAAGGTTTACACAAGTGAAGTTGGAAGTTAATTTCACCCTAGCCTGAACATACAGAGTACATGTACCATGGCCCTGGAAAAAAGTGCACTCCTTTAGTGGTGCTTTTGCATGGGACTGTTGGTGAGAACGAATCTGTGTACTTAAAAATGATATACTAAGTTAATGTTGTAGGAGAGTGACTTCATTCCTACCCTTTAGTTGTATCCAAAGTAATGTCTACTGGAGATGAAGCCAAATCAGAAACTAGTATTTTCCAATAATTGCCATTCAACTTTGACACTTCAATGGTCCTATCACCACTGTTTATCCAGTATACATTCCCTGCCACAAGATCTAAATCGATGCCCATGGGTTCTGAAACGTTTGAACGAATGATCTCCTGGTTCATGCCATCAATTGTAGACCGGTAAACAATACCAAGAGTGGAATCAGTCCAATACACGCGATTTTCAAATGGATCAAAGGCTATGCCAGTTGGACTTTTGATATTTGAAAATGGTAGGGGAAGAAGAATGCTCTCTGAGAGTTGTGAGAAATAGAGTTCGTCCTGATGGGGATCAGCAACAAATATCACATCGCCAAGAGTGCCTGCAAGTAATGACTTGAAAATTACTATGTTGATCTAAATGAAAAATATAGATTTTACATTTACATTTATACCATGCTATTAGGTGCATCTGATTGCAGTGTTCAACTGAGGAGGGGAACCAACTTTTGGTTCGAGTTATTGGGAGGTTCGAAACAATGAGGGTTCGAGAAATCAGGATTCCACTGTACCACTTGAAAGTGTTAAATACCTAGCATGGCTATGTTGTAGGTCAAAATGAAATTCAGGTTAAAATGATTTTACCTAGTTTGAGTCTCAATTTCTAATTATTCATGACCCATGAATAATTAGAGCTAAGAGACAAACAAATTTCATTTTAACCTTAATTTCATGTTGACCTACATTGTACAACAGCTATACTATTACCCCCAGCAAAAGGCTACAAATAGTAACAGTGTAGAGTCGAATCAATGCAGTTTGCTTGCCGCACTTTTTTTGCTGTCTGTGTTGAAATTGGAGGCATTTCACCAGCATCCAATCTTTGTAATGTAACATCCCACATTTCACAATTCACAATTCACAATTCAACATCCGTCTGTTTGAATAAGACGTTGATAATTTTTTCAGTTTAAAGAGACCTGGAATTCTACTGTGATACCAGCTGAATGAGAAATTTCTTTGTTAAACAATCAACTTTTTGCTCCTCTCTAATTTAAGAACAGGGAGGTTGAAGGTGCCTTCAAGTGTGCACTGTGTTGAGAAATCCAGGTTCAAGTAAGGCCAAGGCATTTTAGTCTCCGAGTGCCACTCTCCACTTACACAGCAATTGATACCGGTATATATTTTACAGTAATGTTTAAAGGACCCTAGTCAGCCTCTGCCATTTTAGACGTCATCAAAATTTTTGATATTGCATAGTGAAGCGAAATCCTAATTGCCTTACTGTAAGTTGTGTTACTGAAAGTATGTTTAATCACCTTAAACTACTTAAGTTAAGTAGTTTCACAGTGATTTCTATTGTTTCGACATGTTCTGAAAAAAATAGAATAGCCAAACTCTTGCAAGTAAACAAAAAAAGTGTGGCTGACTAGGGCCCTTTAACAACATAACAAATATAGTAATACAATAAGATTTAGAGACTTACAGCTTATTCCATCTTCCGCAAGTTTCATTCCAGCTCCGCATATGCAAGTTCGACCATTGGGTCTCAGGACACAGAACTGGGAACATCCACCATTATCCTGACATGGAGATGGTACTGAAGAAGAGTACAAGTTCATAATCAGTGAACCTTTATCTGGCATTTACCTGGTATTTTGATGATTTCTTATAACAAAAAAAATGTGTTTTGTTAAATACTGTATTTACATGTAGCTACATTGTGTACCTGTTGTTTCAGTCGCCATAGCGTTGTACACATATATTCCTTTTGGAGTCCCAAAACCATCAGCCACTGTTTGTGCAATAGCGCTGTTAGCCATTACGTTTGCTTTGAAGATGGCTCCTGAAAACGTCCCATCACCCTTAGCAGTCCAGTAAAGAGTGTTGTTCAACATGGCAAGACTGGTTGGTTTGTGAAGGTTTCCAGAGAGGATAGTGCGAATCTCCATACTGGTCAGATTAATATACCGTATCACATCATGGGTTTGGTCGGAAAAGAATAGACGGTTGTTAGGCTTATCAAGAACCACATCAATAAATGTATCATCTCCAATGAATGACAAATTTGCCAGGAGCATTTGGTTTTTGCCATCCATATCTGCTTGGTATATTTGAGGATTATCTCCAACTGATGAATAATACATGTACCTGTGTATCACAAGAACAAAACCAATAGGGTGCAATCTGATAGCATCAACAGCAAGATGTTTAGGAACTAGTTTAAGCCAAAGTTAGAGACAATTACTCACTAATTATAAATGTAACTGGAAATAAACAAAGGAACATTACTGAGCCTTGAACATAACAGCAGCTTTCAAAATCACACAGACTTTAACACAACCAGGGCTTAACCAAAGGCTAAAAGGTATTAAAGATGACCACAGCTTTGTTCATGAATCAACTATAGTTCTGAAAAAAAAAGCCTGAAAACATTTTACAATAGGTATCCCTTGATCCTTATTAAGACAAAAGTCAAGAGATCCTCAGGCTGAAATCCACCAATCAAAGCCAAAACACTTGCCACATGAAATACATGGGATGCATGGATGCTAGTCCATCCCAGGGTTTATAACCCCCCAGTATTAAATTTGCTGGTACCCGTTTATACACCTGGGTAGATAGAGTCACCATGAGAGTAAAGTGTCTTGCCCAAGAACACAGCACAATGTTCCCGGCCAGCTGGGCTCACTCCACAGTCGAGCACACGACCCATGAGGCCACCAAGCCTCCCCAGAGGGCTATAGAAAGGTGCGGCAAATTGTCAGTATTGTATTGGTGTGTTGGATACATGTAGACTTTGGCACCAAACATGGACATTTCAATCAATCTTTATGCAAGGACTCTTTCTTTCCAGGCAAGAACTCTTATTTTTCTTTTGTTTCTACTTTCTACTTCACCTAACTCAGAAACTAAAATGAACGTAACTAGATACCTGTACATGTAAGTAATAATATTATAGACTTATTATGGACTTAATTTGGTTTTTAGACCATGTCAAATAATGGGAATTCATTCCCAGTCAGCCTGTTAATACAGCCGTCTCTTTCAGATGAGAGGTTGTGCATGTATAATCAAATCTTGACTTTTCCAAATGGTGTTAAAGTACAAAATGTGTTAAACATTTTGAAGTTGGCCTGAAATATAAAATACTGAACAACACAAAAAATGAAGACATTTAAAACTGATCTCATAAGAGGTCACGGGTTCGAATCCCGTTGAAGCCCTGATTTTTTTCAGGCTTCTTCTTTCCAATTGCTTAAATTGGAAAATTCACTGCTATGATCATTCTTCACTTTCATCTATAACCGCAGTTCAAATATATGAATTATTTCATATAATTATACTTCACATGATCTCATAGAGTTAGCAAGATTGCTCTGTACTATGGAATATCGAATCATGAGTTGCTTGTTAAATTAAAGCATTTCACAGGAAAGACAAAAGTATTGTCAACCGACATATTGATGTTCAAGCATCATTGGCTTGATCTGTGCAAAGCCATTCTTTGATGATTAGTACATTATTTTACATAATCGACGCATACTGGAATGCAATCCATCTCAAACTCAACTTGTAAATACATGTAACAACTTTGACAACAACATTAACGACCTCAGTCTTGAGAATGATACTTGATGCATCAAAACGTCGGTTAACAATACTTTTAGTCTTTTTTGTCTATAGAATAACTTATTGTTTTGCAAATTGATCGACCTGATATTCTCTAATATAGAACTCAAGACAGCATACTGTATAGGACTTGACTAAGCCTTACCCATCAACACTGTCCAAAGCAATGCTTTGAGGATTCTGCACGTCAACAAGGATGGCTTGATAACTGCCATCAAGAGAGGCAACTCTGATGTTATTGTCATGACTGTCAGCAAAGTAGATGTTTCTTCCAATAATATCTACTTCAATACCCATTGGAGAACTCACACCTCTTACTACAGTTTCTTGTGATCCATTATTTAAGAAAGATCGATGGATGTTGCCATAATCATCAGTCCAGTAAATTTGTTTGTCTTTGGGATCGTAGGATATTGCTGCTGGAGCATACTCGAATGTAACCCTCAATGGGATTACTTTTGCTGGAGAATCATGGGGAAGAGGGATGAAGTGGCAAAGTGTTCGACCAGTTTCACAAAATATCACGAAATCATCAGCATCTGCAATAACATGCAAATAATAATTCTTGTTTTAATATCATTTTATGTTATTTGTCTCCTTATGGTAGTTTTAAGACAGTGGCCATGGCATTCAAAAAAGCTTTTTTTATTTTTCTTAGACTTATCAGAGTTGAAATTCAGATTGTAATCCCGCCAACAATCTACAGTGATGGAAACATCCGTGTGCAAGCGTGGAAGACTGGAATCATAATTCTAATCATCTTAGAAGCCCATTATTTAAGTTACATGATCCACTGCCACGCACTACTGACCAATGTACTTCGGTTGAAATATCTAACCGGGTTGTTCTTAAATTTGGATGGCTTCTATTCACTGGGAGAAGATATTTCAACCTCCTAAAATCATACTTTAAAGCTTTGCTTAACACCGAGACTTGGCCAGATTATCTAAAAAATAAAAAAATAAAATAAAACAGGAATGTTGCAAGGAACTGCGCTAATTCCATGAGAGTAGTGGTCCCAACCGAGAAGTGCACTTTCCAAGATAATGCATTGAAGCTATTTAATTAACAATTTACCAGGATTTATTAGAAACTGTAAAGATTACAGAACCTTTTTAAGACTCTCAAGGGAATTTTTATGTAATAAAGGACAGAGTGATAAGTTAATTTTTATTGTTATTATTTTTCTTCTTCTTCTTCTTCTTCTTCTTCTTCTTCTCCTTTGGTTAGGTGCTTGGATATGTGTCACAACCAGTTGTATTTTGTGCATGGTCAAGGTACTGTACAGTGTAAGGAAGTTAACAAAATAAGGAATTTTCGAATCAACCTGTTGGCGTCCTGCTTATTCCACGAGTGAAAATGTTAACCTACCTAAACTTCCAGTCTCATTGTAGCAGATGACTGATGCATCTTCAAAGTGATAACAGTAGCCGTTAGCGTTCCACTCTGCATGTTCACAATCTTCAATTGAACTTTCATTGCCCAAGCAGTGAATATCGCTTAGCCATATGTGGCCATTTCCTTCACCAAAAAGTGCACGCTTAGGAGCAGCAACAACATCATGATACCCAAGTTCCCTACAAACGACTTCGGCATCCTTGATGTCCCAATAATCATCACAAATAGTTCCCCAGTAGCCATCGTGAAATATCTCTACTCTACCTTCATCTTTTCTCACTCCATCCGCCAGTCTCAGTTTTTTACCTGAGAAAGATTACTTGCAGTAAATAACATTACAATACTGATAACTGTTATTTTATTCCCATCTTTGTTGCATCGGATTCCTTTATATTGCATCAATTTTTTTAATAATTTATTCTGAAACTGACATTTCATCTCTACTTACATTGCTCTGAGTGTTGTTACCCAGCTGGTGACAGAGGTTTTCTGTCTGCTTCACTCTGCTGAAGTGAAAAAGCCACCAAAGGGAGTCCCAGGCGAGAGATAATCATTTCTGAAAGACTTACATGTACTTCTCTACTTTGTGGCTCTGATACGTGTGTTGAGAAAAGAGAAGAAAGAAAACCTCTGGGAACAGAGTATCGTGTCCTCTTAATTATTGTTGAATGTATCACAAACAATGCCTCCACGCTGGGATGGTATGTAATACTAGGCCATCGCAGTTTACTTCCCACCCTCCAGCAGGTTTCCCTAAAGTACCATTAATAATCCGTGGTTCACAAAGATTCATAAAAAAGACATTTGTATGATGGCCAAGAATATGATGGCCCAGAGGGCTCACAGTTCAGTTGTGACTTTTCACAGTTCAATTATGATTTTTCACAGTTAAGTTGTGATTTTTGGAACAGTTTACACTGTAGTTGTGATTTTTGACATAGTTCAGTTGTGATTGTTTGTTTGGATGAATTGGAACTTACACTGTATATTGTAACATGTGGGAATTACTGAGACAAGTGGGTCTTTCTTCCACCATTTGGGAAGACAGCGACCAGTGTCTTTATACATTCATAAAATAATGTCCTTTAGCTAACTTTAGACCTCTGACTGCTCCTCGTAATGAATCCGGCAAACTTGGATTTGATGTTCTTTATCGGTTTTTCTTTTCCTCCCACACAAATGACCTCTGATGCGGTCCAGCAATCCAGACATTTGACTTACTGTTTGATTGCTTGGTTCACAAGATGCTGTTCTAGAACTTGTAGAGGCAGATTCAATGTCTTTGTTGTTGTTCTGACCCTTATGTCTTATTTCCTCTTGTACAGTTTTCTTTATTATACATGCATGTACCATCCATCATTAGAAAAAGCAAGCACTGCCACATGACTACCCGGCAAATGGTCTAAAGTGAGCTCAAGGACAACTACAGATGCTCTCTTCCAAAATGAGCTAAAATGGCAGGAGAAAAATAATCTGACCTGTCTCAGTTCCCAGTCTCTTTTGTCCACACAAAGAACCACATGTGAACTATTTCAAATATCACAACTGAACTGCTTCAAAATTCACAACTGAACTGTCTCAAAAATTATGACTGAATGGTGTCAAAAATCACAAGTGAACTGTTTCAAAAATCACATCTGAACTATGAGCCTTCTGGGCCATCATAGTTTTCATGATCAGAACAAGTTTGAAATAATCTACCTGGCTGTGCTTCTGGTGTATACTTGCAGACCACTCCCACATCCTGACTATGCCCACAGTCGTGACTACCCCACCCCCTATGACGACACTCTGCGATATTTGTTTCATCGCCAAAACAATGGACATCATCTAGCCAAATTTGCTCTGGTGCAGTGTTTCCCTCATACCAGCCACAGCAATGTGTACTCCAGGCACCTTCTGAATACCCCAGCATGCGACAAATCACATTTGCTTCCTCAATGCCCCAGTAGTCATCACAAATTGTTCCCCATGTGCCATTAAGAAACAGTTCTACTCGTCCCTGGTTAGACGTTGTTCCAGACTGCAACTGAACTTGCAACTCTTAATGAAGAATACACAAAAACAAAACTTGTCAAGCTCTCTAATTGCTTTGCAAAATACTCACTTGCATCAGCTTTTTATGATAGATAGCGAATAAAGGCAAGTAATAGAAACCACTTATTTTAAGGAAAGGAGCAACATCAACTCACCTGGATGCGGTCCTGGTGCTAAAGTTGGACCTTCAATATTAATAAAAACAAGAGAAGCCAAAAGATGTTATCAAACTTCGAAAAAAAAGAACTGTAACATTGCTACACATTCATGTAAGGTGTAATGGCAACAAATAGGGCACAATGAAATAACTTAATTATCAAAAAGTCATAGCAATCACTGCAAACTCATGCCGGTAAGTTGAAGGCTTGATAAACATGTGATTGGAATTCTCAAATGCATGAATAGCAATCACAGAAAGTCAGCTTACTGCTGTGAAACAAAGACAGACCTGTCACATCCCCAGCTCAAAATTAATGATAGACTACTGGATCTTAAAAGTTGTTTTCATCTTCTAAGTCACGATTTCTGCAAGGATCTATCCAGGGAACTTCAAGACCCTGCTCAACTACCTCTTATGACTAACAAAGTATGAGGCCCTAAAGACTTGAAAGTATTTTCACTTAATCTCCTGCTTAGTAGAACAACAAGCAGTTGACATAAAGCTGCATCCAGTTATAGAAAAAGAAACAGCTCAAATAAAAAAAAACCACTTGTACCAACACAAATCCCCTTTGGACTGAGCACCTTTGGATCAGCTATTTACCTTCAGTTGGTGGAATAGAGTCATTTCTGCACACTACGCCTGCATCTTCTACATGGGAACAATCGTGTTCTTCCCAGCCTCTGTGACGACAAGCAGCGATGCTTTTCTCATCACCGCGACACTTGACATTATCCATCCAAATGGGAAAGGATTGATTTCCTGCACCAAAGAAACCCACACTGGAGGCTCCAGAAAAATTGAGCATCTTACAGACGATTGTAGCCTCCCTCAAGCCCCAGTGATCATCACAGATTGTTCCCCATCTGTTGTTATAATATACTTCTACACGACCCTCATGTGATGAATTTGATCCAGTAAGACGTACTTTCAGATCTGCAAAAAAGTTTCCAATTAAATTATGGGTAAGGAAGTTGGTCTCAAGACAAACAAGAATAATAACCTTTATTTAGAAATAAAAGTCAAAGAATAGCATGGGCAATAATAAAACCATCACCAACATCACCAAATGAAGTACAAAAGTTCATTGATTCATCAAAGAACGACTGTAGCATGAGTAATCCCTGGTTGTGCTTAAAGCATCACATCATACATGTACATACAGTTGATTTGAGAAAATTAATGTGCCTCGTACTCTCCAGGCTCTTTGAATTGTTTAGGAATAATAATAGCTTACCTGGTACAGGCAGTGGCGGTGGTCCTGGTAGGGTCACTGAATAATTGAAGAAAAGATATGACAAAGCATAAGGGAAAGGTAATAATAATATTGAGATACAGTACTAAAGCCCAGTTGTAAAAGGTCATTGATCGAACCCCTTCCTGGTTGTCATCTGCAAATCCTCTCAGAATGCACGGATCATCTAACAACTCTGGCAAATCAGGCATTTTTAAATCTTCAAGTTGTACAGTATTGACATAATAACAATAACTTCATTTAAGTAGGGAAATTTTTTACAGTCCTAGACTGAGAAACCTGTGGCCCTAAATGATGGCCCTGATGATATGATTGCAATTATGCTAGTCACAGCTGAATTGCCAAAGTGAAAACTCTATGTTCTCAGGGACAATTAGCTACAAAAGCTATACTGTAGACAGATATCTGCTATGTTTCTTGGGCTTGCATACACAACAATCTGTGTAAGGCCATAATATTTTCCTACATTTTCATTTATGGGTTGTTTAAGAAAAACCTTCATGCAATTGACACATCTTCCATTACCGTTATTGCAAGTCTTATTTCCGGGTAACAATTCCACACCATTTGGACATGCGCACTTGCTTCCTCCACCAGGGGCCAATAAGCAGAGGTGACTGCATCCGCCATTGTTAATGCGACACAGTGAATGATTCGTAGCTTAAAAGAGGGGCCAACTTGCATTAGTCACAGTAGTATGAAAGAATTAGGAGTCACTCATAAAGTTACATTTGCACTGTGCAATAATGTGTTAGTTTTGCTGATATATTAGTTTCTAGTTGGGACACCTTGTAAAAGTAACCAAAAGTCTAGTTATACACCCTAATGATTTGCCTTTAATGTTTTTTCTCCCTAAAAGCTAGCCCAAACAACAGGAACTACATAATATCATATTGATACAATGTATTAGCAAATATTATGATTATCAAATGAATCTTCTTACCGACTGGTTGCCTTGACTTGTCAGATACCACAATACCCGCAAGGTAACCATTTGTAAGATGACCATAGTTGTAATGCAAGTTAACAGGCTGTGTCATGTTAAACCACTCGATGCTACGACTGTTTTCGTCTGCCCAGAACAGAATATCACCATACAAAGCTAGATCTGCTGGGCGTATATTTTGCCTGATATGCGTCAATTCTGTCTTTTCCCCCTCGAAGTCTACGTAATCAATGTAATTGTCATATCTATCCATCCAGATAATGCGCTCAGGATCATAATCATAGTCAATGACCACACTCATAGGGAACCATGCATAATACCAGTCAATTCCAAAGGAAACTAAACTCCTACGGTTTTCACCGGTTAAATCTGCTCGTTCTATTCTTGGAGAATCAAATCCATAGTCTGTCCAGAACATGTACCTTCAATAGTCACAATAAAATGTAAGAAATAGTTAGAAATAAATTGCATATCAAATCATAATTAAATATTTATCTTTTATATGAGGTTAAATATACTTATTTAACTTAGTTAACGACTTGGAGCTTTGCTCTGTAGTTGGCGTGGCGTTTAGCGTGGCGTTGGCGTTTATTAGCGTTATTTGGTGGCGTGTTGTGGCGTTAGTTTTTTGCTAGGGTTTGCGTTACCATACAGGCCTGGGGCGAGCAGTTTTTCGTGCCCGTCGGGCCAGCGGTCTGTCGTTGCTTTTATGCGTGCGCCTTGCATGTGGTCGTAGTTTTACTGTGTGTAGTGGTTGGGGCATCCTCAGTTTTTGGAGTTTTTTAGTGTTTTCTCCCTCCCTCCTCCCCCTTTTATTTCATTACAATGTTTATTATTGTTTATTATTGTTATTATTCCACTGAGCTCCCAGCTCTGTGTGACGGGTGCTTGGGCTGGGGCTGGGTTTGGCGGGCGGGGCTCGTGGCTGGGTTGCGGGTAGGGCAGGCTTTTGGGATGTTCTTGCTACCTGGGTTTGGGGTCGGCAGCTCCAGCCCCTGGGTACCTGGGCACCCAACCTCCATGTGCGACTCAGGCGTTAAATGTTAGATACAAGAAAACATCACACAAAAAAGGACAAAAAGACAAGACAACACAACACATACAACAACAGTCCAACATGCAAAATAGACCATAGGAAGAGTGCTACCAAATCTACCGAGAGGAAGTCCTGTGTTGCGCCAATAAATGGTAGTCCTCAAAAATGGTTTCTGTAGCAAACATTCACCCAAAAAATTAGGAATACTGTCACTTAATTCTTACCCATTTAAATGTTGCAATTTCACAAAAGCAATTGCACATCCATTCAAGTCTTTCTAATTATCATAATGTGAAAAGATCATCTTCGCCTGGGGCTCGGACTCTCCTTTTTCATCTCAGAATAAAAAGGTGTCCTACAATTAATTTGCGACTGGTTTTTCTTGTTTTGTTTTTTTTTCAATTTAGTCCCAATTCTCTAACTGAATGCATCATCATGTATTGACCACTCACAACCCTAAACTTACCCACTCTTTGGATCAACAGCGATCCCACGGGGGCTGTACAAATCTCTTGTAAACAATGTCTTCCTGAATGAGCCATCAAGGTTTGCCACTTCAATTCTCTCAAATATGAAATCAGTGAAGTAAATCTTCTCACTTTCCCATTCAACTGCCAGTCCATAAACTTCTCCAAGGTTGTCTCTTATAACAACCTAAATCGATGAATCAAAAGACTGATAAGCTAACCATTAGAACTGAATTTTTAATCATATTTACGTATTGCCCCAAGATACATAGTAGATCGTAAGGAAAGACAATAAGAAAATAGACCTCTTCCCATTTGTTTTTTACTCTAATTTCTACTTTGACATAGGCAACAACAGCAGCAGCAGCAGAAGTAACATTACAACAACAGCAAGACATTAGTTACAACAAGTGTAAAACAGGTTCAGATGCATGGGAGAGCCCAGTCAATAGAAATCCGACTTTTATGCAGCTGTTCTGATCCTCCTTTAACAACAGACTGAAATGATGTCCTTAAAGGAAAACTTACACCTAGGAATTGAAAATGAAATGCACTGCATCTACATGTATACTCTCTGCTTTGAACTCTTATTATTTTTTTAAAATGTGGCCAAATATCATTTAGGCAAATGTAGACTTAAATCAACATTGCAGACAGTAGTTTCTCCCTTAATGGTTAATGGTGACCAGTGGGATGGCCCTCAGGAGATTTGCAGGGCTCTTGTGCTTCACCACACTACATGTGCAGTTCAGTCACCTGATCTTTGCAAATCATTTGCAGCACTTGTTAGCTAATCTTTGCAGACAGCAGTTTCTCCCTTGCCAGTACATAACCTGTGGGGCAGCCCTTAGGGGATTTGCAGGGCTCTTGTGCTTCACCACACTACATGTGCAGTTCAGTTAGCTGATCTTTGCAAATCATTTGCAGCTCTTGATAGCGAATCTTTACGGATTGTTGTGACCTCTCCTCTCTGCCTCTTGGTTTGCTGGTTTCTTGGTCAGGTAAGTTATTTCAACTGATATCTGTCAGTGTGACGGTGCCAGTTTAACTGGCGTTTTTTGGGGTGGTTTTCGCTTCAAGGGTTGCCATGGATACCTCCCTTCAGCTCATGGCATTTGGCTTCCCGCTAACCCTTTAGGCACCAGTTCCCAAGCTTATCTATGTGTGATGAGTTTTAAAATCCTTAATTTTAACTTTTAGCATTAAAAGTTACAATAATTGTAAATAAATTATTTATTTACCTCAGTTTCGCTCGTATTCAAACTCATTCTATTTATAGTCCACAGGCCAATGTCACTCCAGTATATCATCCTTGCCTGATGGTATATATCAATTGCACCACCCTGGACAACATCTGACTTCAAGGTCTGCATACTGACATAAGTTTGGTTAGAGGCTTTCAGGTCAATGCATTTGATGTAATGTTCATCAATAAAATATAGACTTGGGTCTTCTGTACAACCAAGTACATCTGGAAGGATGAAACAAAACAGCTAATTGTATGGATGTTAATGAATATGGGTATGAGGTCTATTAAAGGTCAGCTCTGGGACCTATAATCACTATTAGTTATTCTATGTGATTTATATCTGACCGATTTTCCAAAAACATGCCTGCTATTTTGGTGAAAAGTCTTTAACACGGTTTTCATAAATTCAGACATAATTATTGGCACAGAATATCCCAAACTGATGATGGAATGTGCTAGTTATGACTCTAGATGCTTTAGAAAGATCGACAGTAAGTAGAAATGCTCATTATTCGGCCTCTCTGAGTCATCCAGTCTTAATCCGTTGAAATATATGTCTGGATTTATGAAAACAGTGTTAATAAAATCGGGCGGTTTTTATTAATTTTTTTCTTTATTATCTATTTATTTATTTATCTTTTTGCTTTCCTTATGACAACAGCTTGTAAATCTTACCTAGTATAAAATGTAGAGGACTTCTTGCTGTCTGTTTCGTTTATTCACCTAGTTTTTTTATTATTCATCGCAAACCCTCCCCCCCCCCCCTCCCCTTGTCAATCGGTGTTAAGTATAGCCCAGGCTACACTCCTCTGAATTTCAGTTCGTGCAGTGACTCTGAGCCATCAATCAGCGTTCTATAACTGCTGTTTAAAGGAAGTCTGTCCATTCGCCAAGGACATCACTAAGTCCAATGAAGGTGCAAGCCTAACAATTTGCTAGCTAACGTAATCCATTATCGTACATGAAAGGGCCCATTGAAAACGGGACATCATTTAGCCCCGTAATATGCGGGCCTTTAGCACTGTGGCGATAATGTTGTGCTTGCTTTAGATAGCAAAAAGCATCAATTTAGGGCTTAGATGTGCAATGGACTAGACACTTCTAGCTGCTGTTGGCATTATTTGCTCTGAACTTTGATGTAGCTAAAGACTGTTGAAATCTGGATCTGCCGTTCCACCCTCAACAAAAATCAAGTACATCCGGGACATTGCTATTTGTGAGCAAAACATGGCCACGAGCAGAGTGAAGAACATGAGTTCAAGCGCTGATCAGTAGAATTTCCTTGCTTTATCAATTTCAGGCGTTCTTGGCTAAGCTAACTATCAGAACTGTCTGTGATTCGCTAGCGCGGAAGAAATTTATTTGCGTGGCTTCCAGGCGATAATTGACGTAACAACATGTTGAGTGTTTGCTCACTGCTAACTACATGTATGGCTTATTTAGTTGGAAGTTCAATCGATTCTCGATGTAGGATCCCGTCCAGTCCATTTAGCACAATGCAGTCCAAAGTTATAGATAAGCTCTGCATCACAGTTTTGACATCTGTACATTCGTGTTGATTCAGACTCCAATTTCATGTTAAAAACACTCTTAATTAAATTGAACAATTCATGATTCAACGAAAAGACGGTGAGATTAGTCTTCCTGGCCTCAAAAGGCATACAAGAGAGTTGTTCCCCTTTATTTGAGCTACGATAAGCCTTGTGGAAAGCTAGCTCTAGGACAGAATTGTATCAAGATTATCAGTGACAAGCCAAATTCTGTAGCTATGTTTTTGCGAATCCAGACAGATACATATACTTAGCAATTATTGAATGAGGCTGAGTAGGATATGAAGAATTCTGCAGAACAAGGAGGGTGTTATCCACAGAGGCCGAAGGCCGAGGTGGATAATAACCTTCCGAGATCTGCTGAATTCTTCATATCCTACAAAAGCCGAATTCAAAATTGCTTCATTACTCATTCAAAATATTTCCCCGTTCTTAAAGGAGTTTCACCATTTCGCTCTTTGTTTTTTCGCTCACTAAAAATAACATAATATCGTCCCCAGGTTTTCTCGGTCAACGGTTCAATAATCTGCAGCAGGCTGTACATGTAGGTCAAAATGAAATTCAGGTTAAAATGATTTTAACCTAGTTTGATTCTCAATTTTCTTTGTCTTCTATACAATGTAGAATAAAATTGTTTCATGTGCACAGGGGTCAAGGATCAATGATTTTTTCATGTGTTCATAGCGTGTAAATGGTAGTCTGTGAACTATTAAGACAAACTATTCCTGAGACATGCCATAATATAAAATCCACTGTGGTAACAATGGTGTATGAGGTTTGCAGTTGGTAAATTAGTTTAAAGTTTGTGTTTTGCAGTGTACAGTCTGCAAATGGCATTCCCTGACATAATTATGGGCATTCACGCTAGGGCATAATATAACAGACTTAAGACTGACAAAAAGGATTATAATTAAGCTTATACATGTACCAACATGTATATCAATAAACTCAAGAAAAACTCAAATTAGATGAGTTATTTCACGTTATTGAAATAAAACGTCCGTACCAGTAAAACAAATAATAAAACTATTGGAAACGATATTCTGTGTTACCTTACACTTCCATGTAACTGTATTGACAATTTACACGGGACCATAAGCTTGCAGAGGTTAATTTTACATTTTGAACATTTCTTGATTACGTTGAAAAACTGGTATGACTCCATAATACGTTCCACCAACGTGGGGAGTTGTTGGTAAAAACCCAAAGACAAATTACAATTGCAGAGGATCTAGGAGAAAACTAGGCCGGTCTTCTCCACCCTATCGACAGCCATTTTGAAAATCGTCGAATATACATGTATCCTCAGGGAGTCCCTCGGGGAACCTCAGGGTGCTCTGCGGGTCGCTCTGCGGCACTTACATGTATAATGCCTCCTGGCCTATTTTTCTTGCAAATTGATCATTGTTTTAACAAGGTAAATTCTTACATGCATCGATCTACATGCATAAATAAATTGAAAATTAGGATTGCCTAACAACGAACGCACAGTGGGGCGTCCTTCCAACAAGACAATTTTAGGGAAATTACCGGGAATGAAGGGCAGTACTGTAACTACTATAAATGAAAAATTTTCATTCATTTGAATTATAGTTAACTTTTACTCTTAAAATAAATTCTTTCGTATCATTCGGCGCTGACAAGCTGACATAATGCTACGAGTAAATCTACACAAGCAACTAAAGGCACTCGGACAGTAGCCAGGTAGCAATAAAGTGATCTTTTTTTGTAGCTTCAAAGATTGGCATCAATTTTAGCAATGATTTCTTCACAACAATTCGCAAGTGTGGCAGGAATTTCCACTGAATTTATATGCTTTCGTTTAAATCATAGAAGACCTAGTTAAACCTGAATTATGTTTCTGATAAGCCAAGAACAAAATTTTAAACTTCTGTCAAGAGATTATGATCTGGGCCGGGTTGTTCGAAAGCCGGTTAGAGCTACCCTGGATTAAAAGTTATCCAACGTATTAATTTTTCTTGTTTAAAAATGTTCTTCACTGCTTATGTTTTGGGTAATTTGGGATTATTCAAACTTAAAACTCAAGGACAGAATAATTCACAGAATAATAAACAGAATAACTCACCAAACAGTTGCAAATTTAAAATCAAAATTCTCGCTAACCCTAAATCTCTCTGCTTATCTCATTAACCACTG